>CM067168.1:77074368-77131294 GCA_034093135.1 Erigeron breviscapus
GGAGAACAATGATGATCTTTTTCTGCATATTTGTTAAAAAGTGAAAGGTTTAGTTCAAAGACATGCAAGAAACTCAAAGTAATCAGTTAGTAGTTAGTAGGGAGTATATAATAGATCATAGGATAGGAGGTGATTGCGCACATACTCGACCACCCCAAGTAGAATAGGTGAAGAAGATAGTGATGAAGATGGTTTCGATGATTAGTCCAGCACCATTGATCGTGATGAGCAAAAGGCTATCCGGATGGATGATCGGGAGACCATAGAACATCCACAGTGCACAATTTAGAATCGTGGCGACATATGGATCTGGCCTGAAGGCTTGAACTGATTTTGCCTTGATAATCCTTGCAAATGTTGGCCTGCAGTTATTTATATTATGAACATTACACATCAATTTAGGGGCTAGTAAGTAAAGCTTTGTGTACTCAAATAGCTAGCATTTAAAAGTATGAAAAGCAAGGAGTGTGTTTGTCCCTCTCAAGCCAAACGGATCTATGAGATTAGTTAACCAATTATAGAGTGCGGAAATTCTCTATAATTAGCAAACAACAATATGAAAGACAATATGTTCTATGGAATAATAAGCTTTGTATTATTGATAATAATCTCTATTATGAATAACACACAAAAGCTAGGAAATGTGAAACAAAGGACTAGGAAGATTAACCTTCAACATAAAGGTTTCATCTCCTTTATATAGGCAATGGATGGTATGGTATGGTATGGTATGGTATGGTATGGTATGGTATGGTATGGTATGGTATGGTATGGTATGGTATGGTATGGTATGGTATGGTATGGTATGGTATGGTATGGTATGGTATGGTATGGTATGGTATGGTATGGTATGGTATGGTATGGTATGGTATGGTATGGTATGGTATGGTATGGTATGGTATGGTATGGTATGGTATGGTATGGTATGGTATGGTATGGTATGGTATGGTATGGTATGGTATGGTATGGTATGGTATGGTATGGTATGGTATGGTATGGTATGGTATGGTATGGTATGGTATGGTATGGTATGGTATGGTATGGTATGGTATGGTATGGTATGGTATGGTATGGTATGGTATGGTATGGTATGGTATGGTATGGTATGGTATGGTATGGTATGGTATGGTATGGTATGGTATGGTATGGTATGGTATGGTATGGTATGGTATGGTATGGTATGGTATGGTATGGTATGGTATGGTATGGTATGGTATGGTATGGTATGGTATGGTATGGTATGGTATGGTATGGTATGGTATGGTATGGTATGGTATGGTATGGTATGGTATGGTATGGTATGGTATGGTATGGTATGGTATGGTATGGTATGGTATGGTATGGTATGGTATGGTATGGTATGGTATGGTATGGTATGGTATGGTATGGTATGGTATGGTATGGTATGGTATGGTATGGTATGGTATGGTATGGTATGGTATGGTATGGTATGGTATGGTATGGTATGGTATGGTATGGTATGGTATGGTATGGTATGGTATGGTATGGTATGGTATGGTATGGTATGGTATGGTATGGTATGGTATGGTATGGTATGGTATGGTATGGTATGGTATGGTATGGTATGGTATGGTATGGTATGGTATGGTATGGTATGGTATGGTATGGTATGGTATGGTATGGTATGGTATGGTATGGTATGGTATGGTATGGTATGGTATGGTATGGTATGGTATGGTATGGTATGGTATGGTATGGTATGGTATGGTATGGTATGGTATGGTATGGTATGGTATGGTATGGTATGGTATGGTATGGTATGGTATGGTATGGTATGGTATGGTATGGTATGGTATGGTATGGTATGGTATGGTATGGTATGGTATGGTATGGTATGGTATGGTATGGTATGGTATGGTATGGTATGGTATGGTATGGTATGGTATGGTATGGTATGGTATGGTATGGTATGGTATGGTATGGTATGGTATGGTATGGTATGGTATGGTATGGTATGGTATGGTATGGTATGGTATGGTATGGTATGGTATGGTATGGTATGGTATGGTATGGTATGGTATGGTATGGTATGGTATGGTATGGTATGGTATGGTATGGTCAATAGTCTTCAAGCTCTTCAACTAGAAGTAAGATGTCGAGCGCTTTGGCATCTTTCTACCCTTAGGTATTTCAGAATCATCAGAAGCATCTCTCGAAGTTCCAGTCTTACCAGCAACACTAGGGATCCTTACACTCCCCCTAGATGTCAAAGTTGCGAGACGATCTTCACAAAGCAGAGAAGAACTAGAACCAGATACAACCGGTACAGCCGCTGCACATGTAGCAGTATCAGGCGTAGTCTCAGTATCAGAATCAGAAAGAACCACTCGTCTTCGCTTTCGTGTTTTCATCGGCGAACCAGAGACTTGATTCAAATTAGGATTATCACAATCCATAGCTTGAGTAGCCACTGTAGAAGGACCATCAACAGAAGGACCACCTTTACACGAAATCTTCTCATAAAGCCAAGAAATATCCAAATCATCCACACCATTCCAATTCATTGGACCAAAATCTTCATAAAGTTTATCCACATCAAGAGAGAAATCATCAGGTAAATCCCCAAAATCACCAAGATTACCACTGTCAATACCAGCACAAAGATCGCCAAACTGATCAGGAGGTGCAACACATTGAGGCGGTTGAGGAACAACTATGTGATGAATATCATCATCCCAACCATCATTAAGAGGTTCCACATAGTTTTCATTTACCAAATGTCCAAACAATGGAGTTCGTAAAGTCTCAGCTGTAGCTCCATCAATCTTGATTAAACTCATCCGAAGAAAAGTCCTTGCATCCCCAATTTGATTAACCCGAAGAATTTTACCAACAGGAACAAGATCCGGCAAACAAAATCGGATAATCTCAGCAATAAAGCGAGGATACAAAACATAGCGATTAGAAATGGTATTTGCACACATTGCTCGAAGGTTTTCCCACAAGAATTTCGCCAAGTTGAATTTCTTGTTATATGTGAGAGCAATCATCAACGAGAACTCCCTCAAGTTTAGAACATCTAAAGTACGTTTCTGCCCAAAACATGAAACTATGACATGAGCCAAGAATCGCCATTGTTCAAAGAAACCTTTCTTAGGAACACCATGCCTTTTAGAAATAGATGGATGAAATCCCATCCTCCTACAAGCACCGTCCCTCAAAGAAGGTGGAAACTCGATACGCGCAATCAACTGTGAGTCATCTCGAAGCTGTAATGCTTCTCTCATATGATCAAACGAACAAGTCAAAACCCTATCACAAACACGAGCCTTAATATAAGACTGATCTCCTTCAATATGATAAGTAGCAGTAGCCCAAAAATCTTGAACCAAACGATCATAGATAGGAGGATCCATAGTCAGTAAGTGTGCAATCCGAGATCGTTGAAGAAAATGTATTATTGGATGATATGTCACAGTAGTCTGATCACTCGCATCCGGAGTGTATCGGACATTATGAGTCGTGTAAAACTCAGGTTTACCATCAACCATTGTTTAAAGCTCCAAAACCGAATACAATGCACGGTAGTGAACAACAACTTTCGTTAAGCTATAAAAACAAACTTGAATGTGCCTTGAAAAAGGCCACGACCGGATCAAGGAGGAAGAAAAGAAAAACGAAAAAAAAAAAAAAAAAAAAAAAAAAAAAAAAAAAAAAAAAAAAAAAAAAAAAAAAAAAAAAAAAAAAAAAAAAAAAAAAAAAAAAAAAAAAAAAAAAAAAAAAAAAAAAAAAAAAAAAAAAAAAAAAAAAAAAAAAAAAAAAAAAAAAAAAAAAAAAAAAAAAAAAAAAAAAAAAAAAAAAAAAAAAAAAAAAAAAAAAAAAAAAAAAAAAAAAAAAAAAAAAAAAAAAAAAAAAAAAAAAAAAAAAAAAAAAAAAAAAAAAAAAAAAAAAAAAAAAAAAAAAAAAAAAAAAAAAAAAAAAAAAAAAAAAAAAAAAAAAAAAAAAAAAAAAAAAAAAAAAAAAAAAAAAAAAAAAAAAAAAAAAAAAAAAAAAAAAAAAAAAAAAAAAAAAAAAAAAAAAAAAAAAAAAAAAAAAAAAAAAAAAAAAAAAAAAAAAAAAAAAAAAAAAAAAAAAAAAAAAAAAAAAAAAAAAAAAAAAAAAAAAAAAAAAAAAAAAAAAAAAAAAAAAAAAAAAAAAAAAAAAAAAAAAAAAAAAAAAAAAAAAAAAAAAAAAAAAAAAAAAAAAAAAAAAAAAAAAAAAAAAAAAAAAAAAAAAAAAAAAAAAAAAAAAAAAAAAAAAAAAAAAAAAAAAAAAAAAAAAAAAAAAAAAAAAAAAAAAAAAAAAAAAAAAAAAAAAAAAAAAAAAAAAAAAAAAAAAAAAAAAAAAAAAAAAAAAAAAAAAAAAAAAAAAAAAAAAAAAAAAAAAAAAAAAAAAAAAAAAAAAAAAAAAAAAAAAAAAAAAAAAAAAAAAAAAAAAAAAAAAAAAAAAAAAAAAAAAAAAAAAAAAAAAAAAAAAAAAAAAAAAAAAAAAAAAAAAAAAAAAAAAAAAAAAAAAAAAAAAAAAAAAAAAAAAAAAAAAAAAAAAAAAAAAAAAAAAAAAAAAAAAAAAAAAAAAAAAAAAAAAAAAAAAAAAAAAAAAAAAAAAAAAAAAAAAAAAAAAAAAAAAAAAAAAAAAAAAAAAAAAAAAAAAAAAAAAAAAAAAAAAAAAAAAAAAAAAAAAAAAAAAAAAAAAAAAAAAAAAAAAAAAAAAAAAAAAAAAAAAAAAAAAAAAAAAAAAAAAAAAAAAAAAAAAAAAAAAAAAAAAAAAAAAAAAAAAAAAAAAAAAAAAAAAAAAAAAAAAAAAAAAAAAAAAAAAAAAAAAAAAAAAAAAAAAAAAAAAAAAAAAAAAAAAAAAAAAAAAAAAAAAAAAAAAAAAAAAAAAAAAAAAAAAAAAAAAAAAAAAAAAAAAAAAAAAAAAAAAAAAAAAAAAAAAAAAAAAAAAAAAAAAAAAAAAAAAAAAAAAAAAAAAAAAAAAAAAAAAAAAAAAAAAAAAAAAAAAAAAAAAAAAAAAAAAAAAAAAAAAAAAAAAAAAAAAAAAAAAAAAAAAAAAAAAAAAAAAAAAAAAAAAAAAAAAAAAAAAAAAAAAAAAAAAAAAAAAAAAAAAAAAAAAAAAAAAAAAAAAAAAAAAAAAAAAAAAAAAAAAAAAAAAAAAAAAAAAAAAAAAAAAAAAAAAAAAAAAAAAAAAAAAAAAAAAAAAAAAAAAAAAAAAAAAAAAAAAAAAAAAAAAAAAAAAAAAAAAAAAAAAAAAAAAAAAAAAAAAAAAAAAAAAAAAAAAAAAAAAAAAAAAAAAAAAAAAAAAAAAAAAAAAAAAAAAAAAAAAAAAAAAAAAAAAAAAAAAAAAAAAAAAGCAATAAAAAAAAAAAAAAAAAAAAAAAAAAAAAAAAAAAAAAAAAAAAAAAAAAAAAAAAAAAAAAAAAAAATTTTTTTTTTTTTTTTTTTTTTTTTTTTTTTTTTTTTTTTTTTTTTTTTTTTTTTTATTTTTTTTTTTTATTGCTTTTTTTTTTTTTTTTTTTTTTTTTTTTTTTTTTTTTTTTTTTTTTTTTTTTTTTTTTTTTTTTTTTTTTTTTTTTTTTTTTTTTTTTTTTTTTTTTTTTTTTTTTTTTTTTTTTTTTTTTTTTTTTTTTTTTTTTTTTTTTTTTTTTTTTTTTTTTTTTTTTTTTTTTTTTTTTTTTTTTTTTTTTTTTTTTTTTTTTTTTTTTTTTTTTTTTTTTTTTTTTTTTTTTTTTTTTTTTTTTTTTTTTTTTTTTTTTTTTTTTTTTTTTTTTTTTTTTTTTTTTTTTTTTTTTTTTTTTTTTTTTTTTTTTTTTTTTTTTTTTTTTTTTTTTTTTTTTTTTTTTTTTTTTTTTTTTTTTTTTTTTTTTTTTTTTTTTTTTTTTTTTTTTTTTTTTTTTTTTTTTTTTTTTTTTTTTTTTTTTTTTTTTTTTTTTTTTTTTTTTTTTTTTTTTTTTTTTTTTTTTTTTTTTTTTTTTTTTTTTTTTTTTTTTTTTTTTTTTTTTTTTTTTTTTTTTTTTTTTTTTTTTTTTTTTTTTTTTTTTTTTTTTTTTTTTTTTTTTTTTTTTTTTTTTTTTTTTTTTTTTTTTTTTTTTTTTTTTTTTTTTTTTTTTTTTTTTTTTTTTTTTTTTTTTTTTTTTTTTTTTTTTTTTTTTTTTTTTTTTTTTTTTTTTTTTTTTTTTTTTTTTTTTTTTTTTTTTTTTTTTTTTTTTTTTTTTTTTTTTTTTTTTTTTTTTTTTTTTTTTTTTTTTTTTTTTTTTTTTTTTTTTTTTTTTTTTTTTTTTTTTTTTTTTTTTTTTTTTTTTTTTTTTTTTTTTTTTTTTTTTTTTTTTTTTTTTTTTTTTTTTTTTTTTTTTTTTTTTTTTTTTTTTTTTTTTTTTTTTTTTTTTTTTTTTTTTTTTTTTTTTTTTTTTTTTTTTTTTTTTTTTTTTTTTTTTTTTTTTTTTTTTTTTTTTTTTTTTTTTTTTTTTTTTTTTTTTTTTTTTTTTTTTTTTTTTTTTTTTTTTTTTTTTTTTTTTTTTTTTTTTTTTTTTTTTTTTTTTTTTTTTTTTTTTTTTTTTTTTTTTTTTTTTTTTTTTTTTTTTTTTTTTTTTTTTTTTTTTTTTTTTTTTTTTTTTTTTTTTTTTTTTTTTTTTTTTTTTTTTTTTTTTTTTTTTTTTTTTTTTTTTTTTTTTTTTTTTTTTTTTTTTTTTTTTTTTTTTTTTTTTTTTTTTTTTTTTTTTTTTTTTTTTTTTTTTTTTTTTTTTTTTTTTTTTTTTTTTTTTTTTTTTTTTTTTTTTTTTTTTTTTTTTTTTTTTTTTTTTTTTAGTATACAGATCAGCATAGTTATAATCAGAATCAACTTTAACCATATGAATCAAACGTTTTTCAACACAATCACGAATAAAATGGTGTCTGATTTCAATATGTTTAGTCTTACTATGCTTGACCGGATTATTAGTAATGGAGATTGTGGACTCATTATCAACCATAATAGGAGTGTTAGTGAAATTCAAACCGTAATCCCGCAACTGCTGTTGAATCCAAAGAACTTGAGAACAACAATTGCCAGCAGCAACATATTCAGCTTCACACGTCGAATTAGCAACCGACGTTTGCTTCTTGCACTGCCAGGACACGATCCTTCCTCCTAAAAATTGACAACCTCCAGAAGTAGACTTTCTTGTCAGATTACAGCCTCCATAATCAGCATCAGAATAAGCTACAAAATCCAAGTTACCCTCCGAAGGATACCAAATTCCCAGTTTTGGTCTTCCTTTCAGATAACGTAAGATTCGCTTCACTGCAGATAAGTGTGATGCTCTTGGATCAGCCTGAAATCTAGAACAAATACAAACAGCAAACATAATGTCAGGGCGAGAAGCCGTTAGATACATAAGTGAACCAATCATCGCTCTATAAAGAGTGGGATCAACAGGCTCATCACTATCTACAACAGCTCCAAGTTGATGATTGACCGGTATTGGAGTAGCTATTGATTTTGCATCCGTCATCTTAAATCTTTCTAAGATATCATGAACATACTTCGTCTGATGGATGAAAAAGCCGTCCTTTTTCTGATCAACTTGCAATCCCAAGAAGAAATTTAATTCCCCCATTGCACTCATCTCGAACTTACTTTTCATCACCCTTTCAAAATCTTTGCACAAGCTGATATCCGATGATCCAAAGATAATGTCATCGACATAAACTTGAACTAACAGAAAGTCTTTATTCTTCCACTTTATGAATAAAGTGCTATCAATCTGCCCCTTTTCAAAACCATTCTCTAAAAGGTGCTTTGACAGTTTCTCATACCAAGCCCTAGGTGCCTGATGCAAACCATACAAAGCTTTATCCAGACGATAAACTCTATCAGGATATTCAGGATCAGCAAACCCTGGCGGTGGATCAACATACACTTGTTCTTGGACTTCACCATAAAGAAAAGCACTCTTTACATCAAGTTGGTAAACCTTGAAGCCCTTAAACGATGCAAAAGCTAAAAACAAACGAATCGCTTCTAACCTAGCAACCGGTGCAAACACTTCATCATAATCAATTCCCGGTAGTTGTGCACATCCTTTCACAACTAACCTTGCTTTATTTCGCACTACTACACCTCGATCATCTCTCTTGCACTTAAAAACCCATTTAGTACCTATCGGATAGTGTCCGTCAGGCAAATCAACTAAATGCCATACTCCCAATTTTTCAAATTGAGACAACTCCTCTTGCATAGCTTCCACCCACGAATTGTCCTTCAAAGCCATTTGAACATTTTTCGGCTCGACTTGTGAGATGAAACAACTATACAAACATTCATTGAAGTCACCTTTATCTTTAACCTCAGCAAACAAGCTAGTTTGTCTTGTAAGACTAGCACGAGTTTGCATTCCATCATCCAAACTACCAATGATGTTGGTAAGAGGATGATCCTTATGAACACGATAGTTCCCATAAGTCTCAAATGGAACTTCACCTTCGAATTCATCCTCATTGATCATTGTATCAAATGAAGGAGATCCACTAGAAGGTTCAAAAGTCCCACTAGAAGACGGAGTATCATTTACCGGCTGAGGGGATCCAGTCTCATATGAGTCAGACACTGAACTTGGTATGCTCGATCTTGGAACAACTCCATCATCAGTACTCTGCAAAAGACATTCTGGATCAATAGCTGAGCAACCTTCATCAGCCTTAGAAAACGAAAACGGGGTAAAAACTGCATCATAGTCAAACAATGCCTCGTGTCCATCATGTTCTTCAGGTTTATAGCTAGAAACTTCAATGTTGAAAACCCATTGAACCTCACGAACTCTTTTGTTCCAAGCTCGTTTTATCGGAGATCCAGATTTATAACCCAGAAAATAACCCTCGTCAACTTTTTCACCAAACTTAGGTCTATCTCTAGTCTTCAACAATGTGCACGGGACACCAAACGGCTCAAACCCAGTTAAATTTGGTTTACGGTTATTCAAGAGTTCATAACTAGTCTTGTTAAAACGCTTAACCGTCAAAACCCGATTTAATACATGACACGCAGTATTCACAGCCTCCCCCCAAAATATAGCAGGAAGTTTTGAATCTGCCAGCATCGTTCTAGCCGCCTCTATCAGTGTCCTATTTTTCCTCTCAGCGACTCCATTTTGTTGTGGTGTGTACGGTGCACTAAACTGATGTTGTATTCCTTTGCTTAGGCAATAAACTTCCATAGCATGATTCTTAAATTCCGTACCATTATCACTTCTTATTCTCTTGATCCGTGTATTATACACATTCTCAGCTTCAGTGAAGAAGTTGATTAAGACACTAACCGCTTCACTTTTCAAAGCTAAGAAAAATACCCAAGAATATCGAGAATAATCATCAGTCACAACCAAGCAATAATGTTTACCACCAATACTCTTCACTTGAATCGGACCGAACAAATCCATATGAAGAAGTTCAAATGGAGATTCGATAGAGTTAACTAACTTTGATTTGTGCGCCTTTTTATGTTGCTTTCCTTTCAAGCATGGCACACATCTATCCTCAGACACAAAATTCTTCAATGGTACACCTTGCACTAAACCATTCTTCGTAATGTAATTCATTTTCCTATAATGCAAGTGTGCCATCCTTCGATGCCAAAGGACTGAATCAGACTCAGAAGCTTTAGATAATAGACATGTAGCATCCATATCAGGATCTTCAACACTCATATCCATGATGTAAGTATCCTTTACTCTTGGTGCCCGCATAACTATCCAATCTTCAGGTATCTCAAATCCCGGTTTGAGAACCACAGCTTCAGTCACACTAAAATGTACAGCATTTCCTTTATCACAAATCTGAGATACACTCATTAAATTGTGATTGAGTTGCTCAACATAATTCACTTTCTCTAAAGTAATCTTGCCATTTGAAACATTTCCTATCCCAGTTATGCTTCCTCCACTTTCTCCAGCAAAATTCACATGACCACCCTGAACTTTTACAAATTTACACAGTAAACCCCTCTCCCCTGTCATGTGCCGAGAACAGCCACTATCTACATACCACTTACTGATAGCTCTCCTCAACTGTTCCTGCACATTCAAACAAAAAATCATTTCTTATTGGGGACCCAAGCCACAATGGTCTTGGGTCTGCCATCTTCCATTACAATAATCTCCCTCAGTTCCCCATCGTATTGACTAGGAACAGAAGATTTTGCAACAGAATGCGTATTCGATCCCGAAGGCTTCCAAACCTTAGGATTCACTGGCAACCTTAATGGTGGACCAGTTTCTAAACGCAATTCAGGGACATATTTAGTAGACTTTCTCAAGTCACTAATTTGATCATTTTAAGCTTTAAATCTTTAATTCTTTCTCGAAACATAGAGTTTTCTTCTTCTAATTTATTAATAGCTTGCATTCCTAAAGCATATTCTTCATTGAGTCTAGTTAAGCCCTCAGTTTTCTTAGACAAATTCACATACAAGGCACAAATGTCAGCTATAAAGTTAAAATTGAGAGGTACCTTTTGATTTTCAGGAGCAGAGACTCGAGCCATATAGCCAATAGCCTCCTCAATCTTTAGTCCTTCAACAATATTTAACTTAAAGACTTCTCCTCCACCATTCTTTTCACTAGTACCTTCAATAACCTTATTTTCAGAAGAAGATTCTGATTCTATCGACTGAGTTGCCTCTTCTTCAGATGGTGCCTCATGATCAATAATTTCAGCCATAAAAGCATTGGCTGAATTTCCTGATTCATCCACAATAGTACTCCAATCGAACTTTTCAGCCTTTTCTTGTGCAACCAAAGCATTGGATCCAGCAGAAGCCCCAGAATTTTGATTTCCAGCGATTTGATTTGGCTTCGAATAACTTGTAGTTGCCTCTTCTTCAGATGGTGCCTCATGATCAATAATTTCAGCCATAAAAGCATTGGCTGAATTTCCTGATTCATCCACAATAGTACTCCAATCGAACTTTTCAGCCTTTTCTTGTGCAACCAAAGCATTGGATCCAGCAGAAGCCCCAGAATTTTGATTTCCAGCGATTTGATTTGGCTTCGAATAACTTGTAGTTGCCTCTTGCTTTGGTCGATGACACTCTCTAGCAAAGTGACCGAAACCATTACAATTGTAGCACTTAACCTTGGATTTATCATACTTAACCTTTCCATTGGTCAAATCTCTTCCAGTACGTCCCATAAATCTTCTAGCTCTACGAGCTACCATGGCCAATTGCCATTTGAGATCCATCTCTTCAAGATCATCAGGATCCAATTGCTCATACTCCAAATCAGCCAACTCCGGATCTACTAGATTTCCTTTGATGTAGCATATGCTTCTTGCTCAAAAGTGTGCAGAATGTCCTCTGGCAGACACATAGTAATACAACCATATGCCTTGTGTTCGGCCTCGAACATCCGTTTGTCATCATCAGAAAGTGCTGTCCATTTTGCCTTTTCTTTTACATCGGCAAAACTAACGGTTGCTTGATTAAAACCATCCTTTATGCAAATCAGCATACGGACATCAGTCCATCTTAAATAGTTTTCAAAACGAGTCTTCCATGAGGGATAATCTTCAATACTTAGTAGTTTTGGTGGTGATGTTGATTTGCCTACCACATGTTCCATCTCCATCAATCGGCTTAACATCTTTTGATCCATCGATTAGGTTAGAAAACTTAATTATTGCTCAAGGTTAAATCCAAAAATTAATAGAACTTTTAACCAAAATTCAAAAGAATTCTTCAGGTTTAAAGTTCAAACAATTTTAGATTAAATTTTTTGAACAAGATTCGAAGTTCTCTAAAATTCGTATGATCTAAAGAAAATACTTTTGAATTTTTTTTTTTTTTTTTTTTTTTTTTTTTTTTTTTTTTTTTTTTTTTTTTTTTTTTTTTTTTTTTTTTTTTTTTTTTTTTTTTTTTTTTTTTTTTTTTTTTTTTTTTTTTTTTTTTTTTTTTTTTTTTTTTTTTTTTTTTTTTTTTTTTTTTTTTTTTTTTTTTTTTTTTTTTTTTTTTTTTTTTTTTTTTTTTTTTTTTTTTTTTTTTTTTTTTTTTTTTTTTTTTTTTTTTTTTTTTTTTTTTTTTTTTTTTTTTTTTTTTTTTTTTTTTTTTTTTTTTTTTTTTTTTTTTTTTTTTTTTTTTTTTTTTTTTTTTTTTTTTTTTTTTTTTTTTTTTTTTTTTTTTTTTTTTTTTTTTTTTTTTTTTTTTTTTTTTTTTTTTTTTTTTTTTTTTTTTTTTTTTTTTTTTTTTTTTTTTTTTTTTTTTTTTTTTTTTTTTTTTTTTTTTTTTTTTTTTTTTTTTTTTTTTTTTTTTTTTTTTTTTTTTTTTTTTTTTTTTTTTTTTTTTTTTTTTTTTTTTTTTTTTTTTTTTTTTTTTTTTTTTTTTTTTTTTTTTTTTTTTTTTTTTTTTTTTTTTTTTTTTTTTTTTTTTTTTTTTTTTTTTTTTTTTTTTTTTTTTTTTTTTTTTTTTTTTTTTTTTTTTTTTTTTTTTTTTTTTTTTTTTTTTTTTTTTTTTTTTTTTTTTTTTTTTTTTTTTTTTTTTTTTTTTTTTTTTTTTTTTTTTTTTTTTTTTTTTTTTTTTTTTTTTTTTTTTTTTTTTTTTTTTTTTTTTTTTTTTTTTTTTTTTTTTTTTTTTTTTTTTTTTTTTTTTTTTTTTTTTTTTTTTTTTTTTTTTTTTTTTTTTTTTTTTTTTTTTTTTTTTTTTTTTTTTTTTTTTTTTTTTTTTTTTTTTTTTTTTTTTTTTTTTTTTTTTTTTTTTTTTTTTTTTTTTTTTTTTTTTTTTTTTTTTTTTTTTTTTTTTTTTTTTTTTTTTTTTTTTTTTTTTTTTTTTTTTTTTTTTTTTTTTTTTTTTTTTTTTTTTTTTTTTTTTTTTTTTTTTTTTTTTTTTTTTTTTTTTTTTTTTTTTTTTTTTTTTTTTTTTTTTTTTTTTTTTTTTTTTTTTTTTTTTTTTTAAAAGAATCTTTCGAATTTTCAGATTTCAAACCAAAACTCAAAAGAATTTTATGAAGTTCAAAATCAATTACGAAAGACTCAAACAAAACTCAAAACCAAAAGTAAAATTAACAGTTAAAAGTACCAACCGATTGAATGATAGAACAAGTAGTATTTATAGACAACAAGGTGGAACAATTCGACCCTATGTAGGGATCGACCTTATGGTCGAATTTGACCTCCAATGGTCGAAATTGACCACCTTCAAATCTTCTAATTAAATCAAACAAACCTCTTTTCACGAACACAATCTCTTCCAAGCAAGACACTGCCGAGATTTATTTGTCAATTGTTGAAATCACTAACCCCAAACACGATCAATGGCTCTGATACCACTTGTTTGTCCCTCTCAAGCCAAACGGATCTATGAGATTAGTTAACCAATTATAGAGTGCGGAAATTCTCTATAATTAGCAAACAACAATATGAAAGACAATATGTTCTATGGAATAATAAGCTTTGTATTATTGATAATAATCTCTATTATGAATAACACACAAAAGCTAGAAAATGTGAAACAAAGGACTAGGAAGATTAACCTTAAACATAAAGGTTTAATCTCCTATATATAGGCAATGGATGGTATGGTATGGTATGGTATGGTATGGTATGGTATGGTATGGTATGGTATGGTATGGTATGGTATGGTATGGTATGGTATGGTATGGTATGGTATGGTATGGTATGGTATGGTATGGTATGGTATGGTATGGTATGGTATGGTATGGTATGGTATGGTATGGTATGGTATGGTATGGTATGGTATGGTATGGTATGGTATGGTATGGTATGGTATGGTATGGTATGGTATGGTATGGTATGGTATGGTATGGTATGGTATGGTATGGTATGGTATGGTATGGTATGGTATGGTATGGTATGGTATGGTATGGTATGGTATGGTATGGTATGGTATGGTATGGTATGGTATGGTATGGTATGGTATGGTATGGTATGGTATGGTATGGTATGGTATGGTATGGTATGGTATGGTATGGTATGGTATGGTATGGTATGGTATGGTATGGTATGGTATGGTATGGTATGGTATGGTATGGTATGGTATGGTATGGTATGGTATGGTATGGTATGGTATGGTATGGTATGGTATGGTATGGTATGGTATGGTATGGTATGGTATGGTATGGTATGGTATGGTATGGTATGGTATGGTATGGTATGGTATGGTATGGTATGGTATGGTATGGTATGGTATGGTATGGTATGGTATGGTATGGTATGGTATGGTATGGTATGGTATGGTATGGTATGGTATGGTATGGTATGGTATGGTATGGTATGGTATGGTATGGTATGGTATGGTATGGTATGGTATGGTATGGTATGGTATGGTATGGTATGGTATGGTATGGTATGGTATGGTATGGTATGGTATGGTATGGTATGGTATGGTATGGTATGGTATGGTATGGTATGGTATGGTATGGTATGGTATGGTATGGTATGGTATGGTATGGTATGGTATGGTATGGTATGGTATGGTATGGTATGGTATGGTATGGTATGGTATGGTATGGTATGGTATGGTATGGTATGGTATGGTATGGTATGGTATGGTATGGTATGGTATGGTATGGTATGGTATGGTATGGTATGGTATGGTATGGTATGGTATGGTATGGTATGGTATGGTATGGTATGGTATGGTATGGTATGGTATGGTATGGTATGGTATGGTATGGTATGGTATGGTATGGTATGGTATGGTATGGTATGGTATGGTATGGTATGGTATGGTATGGTATGGTATGGTATGGTATGGTATGGTATGGTATGGTATGGTATGGTATGGTATGGTATGGTATGGTATGGTATGGTATGGTATGGTATGGTATGGTATGGTATGGTATGGTATGGTATGGTATGGTATGGTATGGTATGGTATGGTATGGTATGGTATGGTATGGTATGGTATGGTATGGTATGGTATGGTATGGTATGGTATGGTATGGTATGGTATGGTATGGTATGGTATGGTATGGTATGGTATGGTATGGTATGGTATGGTATGGTATGGTATGGTATGGTATGGTATGGTATGGTATGGTATGGTATGGTATGGTATGGTATGGTATGGTATGGTATGGTATGGTATGGTATGGTATGGTATGGTATGGTATGGTATGGTATGGTATGGTATGGTATGGTATGGTATGGTATGGTATGGTATGGTATGGTATGGTATGGTATGGTATGGTATGGTATGGTATGGTATGGTATGGTATGGTATGGTATGGTATGGTATGGTATGGTATGGTATGGTATGGTATGGTATGGTATGGTATGGTATGGTATGGTATGGTATGGTATGGTATGGTATGGTATGGTATGGTATGGTATGGTATGGTATGGTATGGTATGGTATGGTATGGTATGGTATGGTATGGTATGGTATGGTATGGTATGGTATGGTATGGTATGGTATATTAATCCAGGGTAAAAGAGATGTCAAAATTTTCATGAAGCGTTATAAATGGAAAATGACGACATTGTAATGTAATTAGACGGAAAAACATGAAAAACACATGGAACGTGTTAGTAGCTAGCTAGTTAAAGGATTGATGAGAAAGCACACACACTGGGGAGAGAAAGAGAATTAGCGAAATGATGTTCCCTGCATTCCAAAAATGAAAGAAGTTAGACAAGATAATAAGCTAGTGTAAAGCAATGGTTTATCCAACCCATTCGGACATTCCCTCAATGATTTACCAATCTAATATTCTCTCTTTTCATTTTTCAGTTTCTACCTTCTACTCTAAAGTTTTACTTTATAGCCCTTGTACTTTTCTTTTTAATTTATATAATAAGTAAGCTTGGTATGAAGTATTCCAAACTTCGGAGCTAGAGGTATGGCTTGATGCCGAAGTTGGTAGATCGAGCTATAGAAACTTTTGTGTGTGCACATCAATCTTCTTTCTAGAACATTTAATTTTGGAGCTTCTCAAACTTGAAATGTTATTCAAAACTGTAATAAAATATGCTTATTTTTATAAAAAAGAAAACTCCAGCTCCGAAAAGCTTCAAAAAAAACCATCCCCAACCTAATGCTTGTGTCCTAAACTTCTAGTTTGAGTGTGAACGTTGAATAAATAGATTCTCGTTCACGGACTAGACATTGTTATATAAAAACTCCGTGAACAAATATCGATACTCGTTTTTTGCAATTACGACCAAACCCGCATAGTAAGAGACTCAAGTGGACATACAACCAAACCCGCATTGTAAGACTCAAGTGGACGTGTATGCTATTAAAAGCTCAGAAGTTGAAACCTCTATCTTTACAAGAATAAGTATATATAAGAACAAACCGAGTATTCCAACGAGGGTTCTCATTGCGTCGGTATCCATTTTAGTGTGTTTCGAGTAGTAGCAAACAAGAGAAAAACCACCAAGTGTATACGTAGAACGAAATTATTATTTTTGTGAAGAGTGAAAGAGAATTTTATCAAATACAAAAAAGAAATTCGATCATAAAACAAGATCACAAACATAAGCAACACAAAGTGGCCGGAAATGACTAATGATGATTTATTGGAGAATATATATGGAATGGATTTAATTTATTGGGAAAACAAGTTGAATCAAGAATGAATTAAAGGTCAATTAAGGTTGTACTTATATATATAATAATGCAAGACATGTTGTTTAACATGAGTCTTTAATTAGAAAGTCATAACATATCCTTCGCTTTCGTCACAATTCTTGATCTGACGTGTTTTTCGTACTACTATACAGTCCAGTCTTCACTCTTTGTGTATTTGTTGCATGAATTTTATTCACAGATTAATACGTGCATCTATTCATGCACTACCATTCACTTATTTACTCAATCGATTATCTTACTTTAATTTGTTAAACACTAGATATATGTACTATATATGCATTTCCACTAATTTCCCCGTGTATCAATATATATATTATATATATATATATATATATATATATATATATATATATATATATATATATATATATATATATATATATATATATATATATATATATATATATATATATATATATATATATATATATATATATATATATATATATATATATATATATATATATATATATATATATATATATATATATATATATATATATATATATATATATATATATATATATATATATATATATATATATATATATATATATATATATATATATATATATATATATATATATATATATATATATATATATATATATATATATATATATATATATATATATATATATATATATATATATATATATATATATATATATATATATATATATATATATATATATATATATATATATATATATATATATATATATATATATATATATATATATATATATATATATATATATATATATATATATATATATATATATATATATATATATATATATATATATATATATATATATATATATATATATATATATATATATATATATATATATATATATATATATATATATATATATATATATATATATATATATATATATATATATATATATATATATATATATATATATATATATATATATATATATATATATATATATATATATATATATATATATATATATATATATATATATATATATATATATATATATATATATATATATATATATATATATATATATATATATATATATATATATATATATATATATATATATATATATATATATATATATATATATATATATATATATATATATATATATATATATATATATATATATATATATATATATATATATATATATATATATATATATATATATATATATATATATATATATATATATATATATATATATATATATATATATATATATATATATATATATATATATATATATATATATATATATATATATATATATATATATATATATATATATATATATATATATATATATATATATATATATATATATATATATATATATATATATATATATATATATATATATATATATATATATATATATATATATATATATATATATATATATATATATATATATATATATATATATATATATATATATATATATATATATATATATATATATATATATATATATATATATATATATATATATATATATATATATATATATATATATATATATATATATATATATATATATATATATATATATATATATATATATATATATATATATATATATATATATATATATATATATATATATATATATATATATATATATATATATATATATATATATATATATATATATATATATATATATATATATATATATATATATATATATATATATATATATATATATATATATATATATATATATATATATATATATATATATATATATATATATATATATATATATATATATATATATATATATATATATATATATATATATATATATATATATATATATATATATATATATATATATATATATATATATATATACATTTATATGGTTCTCATTTTAATTATATGTATATATATAATCTAGTGATGGTGCTACTACAGTGATACTATATTGTGAAGAACTAAGTAAAACATGTTTTAGATTTTAAAAACATGAAAGTTGCGAAGAACTAAGTAAAACATGTTTTAGATTTTAAAAACATGAAAGTTGCGAAGAACTAAGTAAAACATGTTTTAGATTTTAAAAACATGAAAGTTGCATAAGTTGTAGTAGTTTGAAATAAATAAAGGCTACAATAATACACAAGTACGCAAATACAAACACCTATGAAAAGTTTGTGCATAAAATTACCTCATATGGGAAGACTTACAATCTTACGTAGTTACACGATCTTCAATTAAAATTATTATATAAAGATAGTATAATCCACTTACAATATGAATGAATATTTTTGTAAGGGTATTAGCTTTGCATCAGTGACAGATCCAGAATTCTGACTTACGTAGTTCTTTATTTTTACTTGACAACTTAGTCGAGCCAGAGAAAAAAAGTCACAATTGCAAACATATAAACATAAATTCGGGACATACGCAATTTCTTATTGTTAATAATACATACATTACCATTATCAGGGTTGTTCCAGAAAATGCAAAAATATTACAAGACCCAATTGGCCTGACGACCTAAGAATAAAAAAAAAAGCCTCTAAAATAGTAATTTGTATTGTATGAATCACATGAATAATGAAGTGCCTCGTAATAAATCAGATACAACAAATAATGAATAAAATTACGGATTATTTAACTATATAAAACTAGAAGCCAACTGTATATTTTTTTTCTAAAAAAAAACTAGAAAGCCAATGAATTATCTATGAAAATTGGACAATAAGCAGTGAATAATAATAGTAATAATCATAATAATAATAAGAATAATAATAAGAATAATAATTCAAATAATTAATATATAATGAATAATAATAATAATAATAATAATAATAATAATAATAATAATAATAATAATAATAATAATAATAATAATAATAATAATAATAATAATAATAATAATAATAATAATAATAATAATAATAATAATAATAATAATAATAATAATAATAATAATAATAATAATAATAATAATAATAATAATAATAATAATAATAATAATAATAATAATAATAATAATAATAATAATAATAATAATAATAATAATAATAATAATAATAATAATAATAATAATAATAATAATAATAATAATAATAATAATAATAATAATAATAATAATAATAATAATAATAATAATAATAATAATAATAATAATAATAATAATAATAATAATAATAATAATAATAATAATAATAATAATAATAATAATAATAATAATAATAATAATAATAATAATAATAATAATAATAATAATAATAATAATAATAATAATAATAATAATAATAATAATAATAATAATAATAATAATAATAATAATAATAATAATAATAATAATAATAATAATAATAATAATAATAATAATAATAATAATAATAATAATAATAATAATAATAATAATAATAATAATAATAATAATAATAATAATAATAATAATAATAATAATAATAATAATAATAATAATAATAATAATAATAATAATAATAATAATAATAATAATAATAATAATAATAATAATAATAATAATAATAATAATAATAATAATAATAATAATAATAATAATAATAATAATAATAATAATAATAATAATAATAATAATAATAATAATAATAATAATAATAATAATAATAATAATAATAATAATAATAATAATAATAATAATAATAATAATAATAATAATAATAATAATAATAATAATAATAATAATAATAATAATAATAATAATAATAATAATAATAATAATAATAATAATAATAATAATAATAATAATAATAATAATAATAATAATAATAATAATAATAATAATAATAATAATAATAATAATAATAATAATAATAATAATAATAATAATAATAATAATAATAATAATAATAATAATAATAATAATAATAATAATAATAATAATAATAATAATAATAATAATAATAATAATAATAATAATAATAATAATAATAATAACTAGTATAATTCCGGGAGTAATAATAATAATAATAATAATAATAATAATAATAATAATAATAATAATAATAATAATAATAATAATAATATATAATAATAATAATAATAATAATAATAATAATAATAATAATAATAGTAATAATAATAATATTCTTGTTTCTTTCAATTTCATTTCTAGTAATATGAGAAACATAAGCCATATTCAAGAATAGAATGTGAAGGTAGGTTACCTCATGACCAAGTTTATACGTAGGTCATTGAAAAAATTATCACATTGTCTCTATATTTTTCCGAAACTAAGGTAGGTCTTACCTGCTTGTACTCTAAATCTGCCGCTGCATTGCACACATTTATAGATGCAAACTGAATTTCCGAAAAACAAAGAGGACGTGAAGACATCTTATATGCCTCACAGAGTGCAGAGTATATAATTGTGGATAGTTACTGAAATCTTTAGTAAAACATTATTGGGATATGATACATCTAGGGTAGAATAAAAATGACATTATCCGTTGAGCTTTGATATATGTGTGAATGTTATTGAGGAAGAGATGTTAAAGTCGAACATTAATAACGTAATAATGAATAATTTATAGTTTGAGTGTAGTGCTGATATATGGTATATGTTTTAGGAATCAAATGACAAATATTGAACACTATTGACATGAACAACTTACTCTATTGACACGTCCCAAGGTGTATCAATATACCAAAGTATATTGTACATAGAACAGTTGTAGAGGGGGAGGGGGGGTGAATACAACTTTCCTTAAACTTTACAAACTTTTTAACAATCAAAGCGTTTTAAGATTCAGATTATATATTAAGTAAATAAAGTACAAGAATCATTAAAACAGTAAAGCAGTAAATAGAGTGAAACATTCTTGAACACAGATTGTGGTTTTCAAATGTAATCCTTTATTAAGAAATAATCTATACAAAGAATTACAGGGTTGTTGCGGAATAAAGATAGCCTATAGATATCTAAACAACCCTATGAAATGACAAACAACAATCAATAAGTTTCAGCTCAAGAGAATCAGCCCAAGCTGATCTCGTACAGACTAAGTTGTGTCTAAGAGCAGAGAAACTTGTGTGAAGAATGATTCTCAGGAATGCCACACATATGCAATCAAGGAATGAGGCTTGCTTTTATAGGCGAAAACTCTTCTTCTCTTGGTGTCCAATTAAGCCACGTAATGTTCTTCCACTGGATGATAAAGGAATATTTGATTGTGCCTTCACCTCGTACTTGTGGTCCCTCACGTACAGCTGCACATTCTTTTTCATCCAATAAGAGTATGAACACGCATATGTAAACCAACCACCAACCCGGATTCTAGGAACCTTCCTAGTCACGTCATTTGTCCTTATCTTCAATCCAGGTTGTTATCTTCACTTGATTGTTAGACACAGATTGGGCTGTTTGTCAAAGCACCAATCTGCCTAAGTGTTTCCAAGCTGACTACTAATCCCAAGCTGCCTTCCACTACCAGCTTGGTCTTCTATCTTCAATCCTCCTCTTCGACTTGGATTGAATGCTATAAACATGTTGATGCAGCTTGAATAACACTTGCTTCCATAGGATTTACAAATACAAAGTATGAAGCGTGATCTGGCTCAGAAATGGATCGCAAGCTGTGTCAGCTTAGTCTGACCCAGATCAGATTACAAGAACCAAAAGATTACCAAGTGTTTATAGGTCAGATTTGTCATCATTAAATTTACAATCAACAATGGGACTCAACAATCTCCCCCTATTTGATGATGACAAAACCCAACTACACTTCTAACTATCAGCTTACAAAGAATCAAAGTAAAATATGACTAACAGCTTATGACCCTTTGAATCTTTTGGGTTCTTTTCAATCTGATATGAAGTTATAACAAGGCAACTGAAATTGTACAAATACTTTCATATATTGAGAAATACAAGGTATTACAATAAAATTCTATTCCCCAATCATTTCAACAGTTTCTTGCTTAACTTCAAATGATGGGGCAATTCTCACATCTACCTTCCTGTCTAACCCCTCATCAATGAGGAACTGCTCATACCCATTACCTTTTTCACTATAAGTACTACAAAATCTGTATAAGGTAAATAGGTGCATTGTAGGTACCTCTTTAAGATCAACAGTCCTTTGGAAGACAAGTTGCCCTCTTGCATTTATGAAGTACATACCATGCTCAGGTTCAGTAATATGCATCCCACTCCTTGCATCAGGCACACCAACAGGCAGAGACAAATTGAGATGATTCAGAATCTTGTCAAGAGCTTCCGGTGCCAATTGCTCAAGTAGCTCTGAAGTTTTTTATGAAATCTGTATGGTCACCTTCAAGACCATCAAGCTTGACATGTCTTCTTCTTTTCTTTTTGAGAGGCTCTTCAGACTCATCTTCATCATCCATTTCAAACGTTTCGGGTCTTGGAAGGCCAGTGATATCAATCTTGTGATTTACAACAATAGCCAACTTCTTTTCAATGGCTTCCAAGACTGTCTCTCTATGAATGCCAGGCATACCAGCAACAATGTCATGCAACTCAACCCACTGAGTGTAACCTAGATCATACAGCTAATCCAGATCATAAGTTTCCCAGCTGGTTTCATAACCTTCTCTTGTACATCTGATGCTAGGAATAGGCTGCCATCTTCTTCTTTTTAATTGAACTTGGATGATTGGCTCTGGATTCTGTAATTTTTTTTTTTTTTTTTTTTTTTTTTTTTTTTTTTTTTTTTTTTTTTTTTTTTTTTTTTTTTTTTTTTTTTTTTTTTTTTTTTTTTTTTTTTTTTTTTTTTTTTTTTTTTTTTTTTTTTTTTTTTTTTTTTTTTTTTTTTTTTTTTTTTTTTTTTTTTTTTTTTTTTTTTTTTTTTTTTTTTTTTTTTTTTTTTTTTTTTTTTTTTTTTTTTTTTTTTTTTTTTTTTTTTTTTTTTTTTTTTTTTTTTTTTTTTTTTTTTTTTTTTTTTTTTTTTTTTTTTTTTTTTTTTTTTTTTTTTTTTTTTTTTTTTTTTTTTTTTTTTTTTTTTTTTTTTTTTTTTTTTTTTTTTTTTTTTTTTTTTTTTTTTTTTTTTTTTTTTTTTTTTTTTTTTTTTTTTTTTTTTTTTTTTTTTTTTTTTTTTTTTTTTTTTTTTTTTTTTTTTTTTTTTTTTTTTTTTTTTTTTTTTTTTTTTTTTTTTTTTTTTTTTTTTTTTTTTTTTTTTTTTTTTTTTTTTTTTTTTTTTTTTTTTTTTTTTTTTTTTTTTTTTTTTTTTTTTTTTTTTTTTTTTTTTTTTTTTTTTTTTTTTTTTTTTTTTTTTTTTTTTTTTTTTTTTTTTTTTTTTTTTTTTTTTTTTTTTTTTTTTTTTTTTTTTTTTTTTTTTTTTTTTTTTTTTTTTTTTTTTTTTTTTTTTTTTTTTTTTTTTTTTTTTTTTTTTTTTTTTTTTTTTTTTTTTTTTTTTTTTTTTTTTTTTTTTTTTTTTTTTTTTTTTTTTTTTTTTTTTTTTTTTTTTTTTTTTTTTTTTTTTTTTTTTTTTTTTTTTTTTTTTTTTTTTTTTTTTTTTTTTTTTTTTTTTTTTTTTTTTTTTTTTTTTTTTTTTTTTTTTTTTTTTTTTTTTTTTTTTTTTTTTTTTTTTTTTTTTTTTTTTTTTTTTTTTTTTTTTTTTTTTTTTTTTTTTTTTTTTTTTTTTTTTTTTTTTTTTTTTTTTTTTTTTTTTTTTTTTTTTTTTTTTTTTTTTTTTTTTTTTTTTTTTTTTTTTTTTTTTTTTTTTTTTTTTTTTTTTTTTTTTTTTTTTTTTTTTTTTTTTTTTTTTTTTTTTTTTTTTTTTTTTTTTTTTTTTTTTTTTTTTTTTTTTTTTTTTTTTTTTTTTTTTTTTTTTTTTTTTTTTTTTTTTTTTTTTTTTTTTTTTTTTTTTTTTTTTTTTTTTTTTTTTTTTTTTTTTTTTTTTTTTTTTTTTTTTTTTTTTTTTTTTTTTTTTTTTTTTTTTTTTTTTTTTTTTTTTTTTTTTTTTTTTTTTTTTTTTTTTTTTTTTTTTTTTTTTTTTTTTTTTTTTTTTTTTTTTTTTTTTTTTTTTTTTTTTTTTTTTTTTTTTTTTTTTTTTTTTTTTTTTTTTTTTTTTTTTTTTTTTTTTTTTTTTTTTTTTTTTTTTTTTTTTTTTTTTTTTTTTTTTTTTTTTTTTTTTTTTTTTTTTTTTTTTTTTTTTTTTTTTTTTTTTTTTCGTTTTGAAAACATTTCATTTAACATAAGTTCATTGTCTTGAAACATTGGAAATACATTATGGAAAAACATTACAATAATTTAAAGAGTATTTTTAGGGATTCTAAATCCTCGATAGGTGGTGCTATCATTGGTTTCGACAACAATGATAACTTGAACAAAAGTAAAGTCTTTTCGATGATAAAAACGAAACATCAACTCCAAGTGGCGAAATAGTCTTATGTGAATCCTACCGTGCATCTTACGGACCTGAGATACATGCTAAAATGGGTCAACAATAATGTTGGTGAATTCATAGGAGTCAATAAGTAATTTGCATGAAACCACAAGATTTAAGTATGACCATTGCTAACCCGCAACGTCGTGTAGCCATTGTTCAAAAACAATGCTAGGAAAAATATAATGTATATATTGTACTAAGCTCATGAATCGAAACTCGACGGTAATAAGTAACATTTTGCCTCGGCAAGTATTTGATCCATAATACTTGGGAATCCAAATATGCATGCATTCGTTCGACCATCACCGGTCAAGTTGGTGCGACCAACCCGAATGGGGGTGTCAACCCAAATAGTACTATTCATCATATCTCGTTTAAATCCAGAACTAACAATTCATGATGGGAGGACTTTAATGGGATCAAGCAACTTAGACAATCATCATATACGTAGTTTGGTACTTGTGTTCCACATGTAAAACATAGAGCATGCATCTCACCCAAAATAGTAAGAAAGTGTGGGCTATGAACTCACCTTAGTTTCAAGTAGCAACACTTAGCAATTAGAGAATCTTCTTGAATGTGTCAACCTATAGAAATAAAATATACTTGTCTTAACAATCTATGCCATTATGTTCCTAATGAATTTCCCTCATTCTTCCAAATAATATTGTCATAATACATTTTCTTAAAAATGTTTTTCTTACGTGATAATCGTTAGGGTTGTCCACGTGCTAGTTGGAGTTGGTCTTTCATGGGTTTATATATATTAATATGATATAATAGTAATAATAATAATAGCGATATTACGACTATTCTCCCACACAACCCATACACGTGAAATGGCAAAGAAGTATGGTTGCGTGTTGAAATATATCATAACATGGCATTCGCGACCATTCTCCCTCACAACCCATACGAGTGCACCGGTTTCCATAATAGGAGTTGGGCAATTGTCAATTAAGTATGGTTGTGAGTTGGAATAACCACGAATTAAAAGTATATAAATATAAATATGTCGCCGCACAACTTTGCACCAACATTCTAAATAGAAGTGGGCATGGTGGGTCTATATATAAATATAATATAATTATATAGGTCATGTTTGCACCCGAAGCGTGCTAAGTCACCGCACACTTTGCACCGATGTCCTAAATAGGAGGTGGGCATGGTGGGTCAAGTTATATTAATAGATATATATATATATATATATATATATATAATATATATATATATATATATATATTATATATATATATATATATTATATATTATATACGTATATATATATCTACTAATATATATATATATATATATATATATATATATATATATATATATATATATATATATATATATATATATATATATATATATATATATATATATATATATATATATATATATATATATATATATATATATATATATATATATATATATATATATATATATATATATATATATATATATATATATATATATATATATATATATATATATATATATATATATATATATATATATATATATATATATATATATATATATATATATATATATATATATATATATATATATATATATATATATATATATATATATATATATATATATATATATATATATATATATATATATATATATATATATATATATATATATATATATATATATATATATATATATATATATATATATATATATATATATATATATATATATATATATATATATATATATATATATATATATATATATATATATATATATATATATATATATATATATATATATATATATATATATATATATATATATATATATATATATATATATATATATATATATATATATATATATATATATATATATATATATATATATATATATATATATATATATATATATATATATATATATATATATATATATATATATATATATATATATATATATATATATATATATATATATATATATATATATATATATATATATATATATATATATATATATATATATATATATATATATATATATATATATATATATATATATATATATATATATATATATATATATATATATATATATATATATATATATATATATATATATATATATATATATATATATATATATATATATATATATATATATATATATATATATATATATATATATATATATATATATATATATATATATATATATATATATATATATATATATATATATATATATATATATATATATATATATATATATATATATATATATATATATATATATATATATATATATATATATATATATATATATATATATATATATATATATATATATATATATATATATATATATATATATATATATATATATATATATATATATATATATATATATATATATATATATATATATATATATATATATATATATATATATATATATATATATATATATATATATATATATATATATATATATATATATATATATATATATATATATATATATATATATATATATATATATATATATATATATATATATATATATATATATATATATATATATATATATATATATATATATATATATATATATATATATATATATATATATATATATATATATATATATATATATATATATATATATATATATATATATATATATATATATATATATATATATATATATATATATATATATATATATATATATATATATATATATATATATATATATATATATATATATATATATATATA
This sequence comes from Erigeron breviscapus, assembly GCA_034093135.1. Classification (NCBI taxonomy): domain Eukaryota; kingdom Viridiplantae; phylum Streptophyta; class Magnoliopsida; order Asterales; family Asteraceae; genus Erigeron; species Erigeron breviscapus. The sequence continues at coordinate 77,102,100 of CM067168.1, forward strand.
TATATATATATATATATATATATATATATATATATATATATATATATATATATATATATATATATATATATATATATATATATATATATATATATATATATATATATATATATATATATATATGTATTGATCCGAACCCAAAAAGAAAGCACCAAGACTTAGCATGGCCGAAACCTAACATCACAAAAGACTTAGGGACAAGTAAACAACCTGTTGAAAGGTTAACTGATCTTAATATGGTGGCTGTTGGTGGCTGTTCGCGGTGGTTAGTGGCTGCGAAAAAGAAAGACAAATAAGAAAAACGTTTTTGAGTTTTGTGACACATTAACTAAGCATGGATGGATCTTTAACGACCTGTTTTGATGTCTGGCTGCTTCTCCTTCCTTCTGGACGTCTCGGGGTGGTGGTGGTGCGGTGGTGCTCGGCTGCGACGGGAAAGAAAAGAGAAAAAGAAAGCAAGGTATTAGGGTTTTTAGGGAGAAAGATCAAATGGGTTTGCTTGGAAGTTTGTTACCTACGTTTCTCTACCTTTCTGGATGTTAATGGAGTTGAATGGTGGTGGCTGGAAGTCGAGAAACAGCGGCGGCGGCGGCTGGACGGCGAGCAGCAGCAGCAGCGGTGGTCTCGCGGTGGTGATGGGGTTTTTGGGTGTTTAGGGTTGAAGAAAAGCTACTAGGGTTGATGGGGGTGGCTGCCGGGTTTGTTTTCCGGCGAGAGGGAGGCGGCAGGCGGCGGTTGAGGGTGGCTGGAGTGGTGGCCGGCGGTTGGGGTGAAAGAGGGAGGGAGAAGATGAATAGTCTCTTGGCTTTTGGTTGCTTTTGTTTGTTTGTGAAAGAGAATTCACGTGGGGTGTCAGTGTGTGTATCAGACATGCAACAAAAAGAAGGCAGGGAATTTATACTACATTTTTATAAGAGTAGTCAAGTGGGTTTGGGGCATGGCTTGGGCTTGGGCTATCCGAAAATGGGGATGGGCTAAGCATGTGTGGGCTTATTCTTGGTTTAACAATGATATTAGCCTACTACAAAATTTGTTAGTTGGTCCATATACTTTTATGAATAATTTGTGTATTAATTTGTATAAATTTTTAGTTAGGAAGTTAAAGATAATATGTCATGTTTTTATAATTCATGTTTTCATAAATTGTGTCAATTATTATTGTTGCATAAGTGCGTTCTTTAATTATTCAGTAACTATATAACGACATATATTTCATATGGCACCTTTACTAACGAAAGAGATCTTATCTAGATACATATTGTCACATAAAAATCATATATCACAAAAATGCATATTATGGAGGTCCTCCTTGACCGGTTCATCAACCCGATGAATGTGTGTCGGCATTGTTATTTTATAACGACGTTTGATCATGGTTGACACTTAAGAATTTAAATATCACATATTTAAATTTAACTTTCTATAAATAGCACATGAATGGTAAACTTTCTAAGTTTAGCTAACCTCAAATTTGGCGGTTGTCACATTTTCTTTATCATATATTGAGTCAAGGTGGCTGTGTCTTCATCAGAGGAAGATGATTCAACATTTGTTTCTTTGGGAGTTGTGTCAGCTTTGGAGGACACAGCTTGCACAGGAACAGCTTGGGAAGACCTCTCTTTTTCAACAACTTTTTCAACTCCAACATCCTTCCTTATATCTCCCATAACAACATCAGCAGTCTCCCCCTCAATTTTATCACTCTCCTTCTCAGCTTCTTCATTCACTTTTCCATCCTTTTCACCACCAGACTCAGATTCTGGCATTTTTATCTCCTCATTCATATCCACCTTAGAACCAAATACAACCATTCTCCTATCATTGGCAGCCTCCTCAGCTCTGGCCTTATCCTGTCTTTCCTTTAATCTTTCAAAGTACTCAGCAATTTCCTTGTCAACCTGAGCTTGTTGTCTTTCTCTTTCTAGTTTAACTTCAGCAGCACTCTTTGTAGTAGAACTCTTCTCCCCCTTTTTGTCATCATCAGCAGGGAAAGAGCTCACAGGAGTGGCAAAGAGGCCTTCAAGCTTATGGCTAATCAAGTCAATCTTGACATTGGTAAGACAGCAGGCCCTTCTTAGTTCAACATAGTATTCATGGAGGAGTCCAATCTTAGATTTGACACTTTTTGAGGCTTCAATCAGATCTTTCTTGAAATCTGCTTGTGACTTATTGGCAGATTGAAGCTCAATTGTGACATTTCTTGTGAATTTGGCTGCAACATTCTCAATCTGACTCAGAGTACCCTTGTTTCTTTCTCTTTTTTCATTGATTGCTTTAGTAAGACCTTCAAGGGACTCTGTCAGCTTGTTCTGGTTCTTCTGCATCAAGTCAACTGCCCTCAATACATTTTCTTTTAATGAAGTTTGTTCTTGACACAACTTGTCCACCTTCTTGTCCGTCAATTCCTGATCCTTTTGGATCTTTTCCAAGCATTTGGTCAGCTGTAAGCTCTCAACCTTATAGGTTGATTTGAACTCAGTGAGCTGACCCACCACATCTGAAAATGAGATAGTGGCAGCTTGGGAAGAACTTGCAGTTGGCTTAAAAGCCACTGACTCTGGAAAGAGCAGCCTGCAATCCTTAATTTCAGGGTTATTGGGCTCATATAGAAGGGGGTGGAGGTTTAAGGAGTTTTGGTGAATTTGCTCATGAGAGTGAGTCTCATGAGTGGATCTGTCAGAAATGATAATGTGCTGGTCAGCCTGAGAAAGATTAACGTTTAATTCATGCTGAGGGCCAGTGGGAATGTGTTGATCATGATGTTGATCAACTCCTCCACTGGCATCTTCCATAAGATCATCCCCTTGAGGATGGATGGGCAAGCACATCATCGAATGAAGAATCACTTCCGGAGATAGTGATTATATTCTCATTGGCATCGAGAGGACCACCAATGGTTCCCTTTGCTGCACAAGGGGCTGACATAACTGCCTTAAAGACAGCCATGTAACCTACAGGATCCCTCTGTCCAAGGACAGATGCAGACACAGACCCTGCAGGTGTAATGTTTTGGGTAATTGATTGCCCTTCCACAATGGTGTGTTGTGTCACCAAAGCATCCTTAGGGAGAATATTTGAGGCCTGTACCTCTCCTTGTGATCTAGGAGAGGCATTGGCAGCCTGTGCAGACTCAGAGTGTAAGATAGAAGGAGTCTGAACAGCTTGGGGAGAAGAAGCAGTGTCACCAATGCGTTCGATACTTCTCTCCTTTGGCTGAACATCCTCAAAAAAGATGTGCATAGACTCTGACTCAATTTGGATCTGGGCTGGATCCACTGTTGTCCCTTTAATGATATCATCAACCTTTTGGGAGGCTGATGATGGCGATTTAGGCACAGACTCAGTATGACCTTGGGAGGAGGTCTTTGTTTCAATACCTTCACCCTGTTTGGAGGGTTGGGTAGTAGCAGTTGATCCCTTTTTCTCGTCTACACTCTTTTGGGAGAGTGCAGATGGGTGTGGTGTAATCGGCTTGTCAGCTTGGGTAACAAGGATAGCTTTGGAACGTTCATCAGCTTCCACTATACCTTGGGGGACTTCTAATGGTTTTGATGTTGCAATATCAACCCCAGAAGCTGGCACAGATTTTCTTGAAGATCTTTTCTTTTTGGCATTGTGAGGTACTAAGTCCTCAACAATGGGTCTTTTTGGAGCGGATTTGAATTGGATGGATGAGGGTGTGGCTAGGGAGGCTAGTGTTTTGGCCAACCCTTCACCCTCTTTTGAAGGAGAAGAAGAATGAACAGATTGAGAGGAGTTTGAGGGTTCAGAAGCATGTGTACCTTGGTCCCCCTGATTGGCAGACTGAGTGTCAGACTCAGATCGCGTCGAAGTATGGACAGCTTCCTCAAGTGCCTCTTGTTCCCTCTGTCTTTGCCTGCAAAAATCAAGGTAAATCTGCATTGCTTGGGTCAGACCCTGCGCAGTTACCTTTGGACTGTTGAAGATGTTATTATTAATTAACTTGCACTCCACAGTCTGACCAGTTGCCAGACTGTAATTATTGTCAAGTATTGCTTCAATGATCAGACCAAGAATCCTACCATAAGGTATGGTAAGGCTCTTCTTACTAACACGGTCAACCAAGTCCTTAAAGATTAAGCCAGCATAATCTACTCTGGTCATAGTGACCATAGAATGAAAAATTTGCAATTCTAGGACATTAGGCTGATCAAAGCTGCCTGCCTTTACTTGTAAGGTTTTTGAAATTGTGCTTAATAAATAATTCCAAATACCAGTTAAGTATTTCATTTTTACTACTGAAGCCAGTGGACCAGTATATCCAACTTGTGGTAAAATATTTTTGGCTTCAGTATGAGTTGCAACAGTTTCATAATCATCATCAGGCATATATGATAGCTCAAATGCAGACCTAATCCTCTCTAAAGAAATGTATACCTTTTTCTTACCGTTGAGGATTGTGCCATAGATTGCAATATGTCTTTTCTTGTTCTGTCCCACAAAACAGCTCACCCAAAATTCACAAAGAAGATCTTGAAACACCCAGTCTGGCGTCTCAATCATCACTTTCCCAAATGGATGGTACCACAAAAATGATACAATCTCATCATATCCTTTTGCCCAAGAAGGAGGGTAAATATTTGCATAAACCAGACTGCCAATCTTGATTTTACTTGTATCAAGATCAGCCGGGACCACAACTACATTACTTCCCACCACATAAGGTGAAAGCTTGTTAGCGCTAATCGGAGCTGGGTGTAAACTCTCAGGTTCAGAAGAAGACTTAGATTGAGAATTATTAACAGAGACAGATGAAGAGGCCATTTTAAAAATAAATTAAAGAAGAAATTAAAGAAAATGAATAAAACAGTTTTTCAGATTAGAGAGAAAATAAAATTGATTTGAGAGAAAATGAAGATATTTGGGATTTAGGTCAGATTGATAATATAATATATATATTATTCAAATTTACCGTTTGGAAAAAGTGAGAGAGAGAAAGATTTTGATTGGAGGATGAACAAGTAGTGGAGGGTACTTTTTCAGTATCCGGCTGAAATACCCACACAAGTCATATTCCAATAGGATCAACAAGGAAGCTAAATAAAATAATAAAAGTAATAAAACGCACTGAGATATTTAATAACAAAAATTACCACAAAGCTGGGTCAGACTCAACTTACCCTCTTTCATTTGAAAATACACCAAGTACAAAAAGGTAGTCTGGGTCAGACACAGCTTACCCTCAAAATTTTAGAATAACTCTAAGGGGTCAGATTTGTTATTACTTAGCTCACTGCCTTTTACAAATTTAACATACCTAGCTTACTTAAGAGATAGTTGAACCTTGATTCATCCAATGGCTTTGTGAACAAGTCAGCAAGCTGATTGTCTGTTGGAATGAAATGGAGTTCAACATCTTCTTTCATCACATGATCCCTTATGAAGTGATATCTTATATCAATGTGCTTGGTCCTTGAGTGAAGTACAGGATTGTTGGAAATTTCTATGGCACTGGTGCTGTCACAAAAGATTGGAGTTTTTGATGCAGTTACACCATAGTCTTGAAGTTGATATTGCATTCAAAGAATTTGAGAGCAACAACTTCCTGCAGCAACATACTCAGCTTCTGCAGTGGAAATAGAAACTGAATGCTGCTTTTTGCTGGACCAGCTTACAAGTCTGTTGCCAAGCAATTGACAAGCTCCTTAAGTACTTTTTCTATCAATCTTGCAGCCTGCAAAGTCAGAATCTGAATAGCCAATTAGATCAAATCCTGAGTCTTTGGGATACCAAAGACCCAGATTGGGACTACCTTTAAGGTATCTAAAGATTCTTTTCACAGCTTTAAGATGAGATTCCTTAGGACTAGCTTGATATCTTGCACAAAGACATGTAGCAAACATAATATCTGGTATGCTAGCAGTTAAGTAAAGTAATGAACCTATCATACCCCTGTAAGCTGTGATGTCAACAGATTTGCCATTCTTATCTTCACCCAGCTTATCACTAGTTCCCATAGGAGTTTTCATAGGTGAGCAATCACTAAAACCAAATTTGTTTAAGAGATCTTTAACATATTTTCCTTGGTTTATAAAAATACCATTTTTAGTCTGTTTTGCTTGTAAACCCAGAAAATAGTTTAATTCTCCCATCATGCTCATTTCATACTTTTTAGACATTAATTCAGAAAACTTTTTGCAAAGTCTTTCACTGTTGGACCCAAATATTATATCATCTACATAAATTTGTACAAGGAGGATATCACCATTATACTTTCTCACAAACAAAGTCTTGTCAACATTACCTCTTTTGAAGTTGTTAGCCAAAAGAAATTTAGACAAAGTATCATACCATGCCCTTGGAGCTTGCTTCAACCCATAGAGAGCTTTGTCAAGCTTGAACACATGGTCAGGAAACTTTGAGCTTTCAAAACCTGAAGGTTGTTCAACATAGACTTCTTCTTCCAATTTCCCATTGAGAAATGCACTCTTCACATCCATTTGATAGACTTTGAACCCTTTGTGTGCAAAGAAGTCCAAGAACATTCTGATTGCCTCTAGTCTTGCCACTGGTGCAAAAGTCTCATCATAATCAATTCCATCCTCTTATCTATAACCAAGAGCTACCAATCTTGCTTTGTTTCTGGTCACAACTCCCCTTTCATCCATTTTGTTTTTGTAGACCCACTTGGTTCCAATCACAGTCTTGTGATGAGGTCTTGGAACAAGTTCCCAAACCTTGTTTCTTTCAAACTGTGTGAGTTCATCTTGCATAGTATTTACCCAAGATGGATCTGCCAGAGCTTCATTAACCTCAGTTGGTTCCACCTTACTCACAAAGTTGACAAACATGCAAAAGTTGCCTGTTGCCTTCCTTCTAGTCTTCACACCAGTAAGAGGATCACCAATGATTTGATTAATTGGATGACTCCTTGTCCATTTAGTAACATGAGTTGAATTATTTGTAACTGGAACAATGGGCTGATTCAGATTTGAAGGTCCAGCATGATTTGCATGTGGAAGAGGCTGATCAGCTTGGACTGGTGTAGTGGAATGTGAGTCAGCTGGAGCATCATTAACAGGATTCTGAATAGTTTCTTCAGCAGGAGTTGGATCAGCTTGCTCATTGTTAAAGATTGGAACACCTTCTTCTTTTTCAATGAGTTGCTCCCCCTGAGTTTGAGCATTATAAGATCCAACAGGTGGATTAGTTGGAGGCTCATTCTCAGGTATAGCCAGTTCTTCAAAATTGAAATCTTCATCTTCAGGAGGAGAGCAATCTGGCTGAGAACAACCTTCTTCTATGCTTACATTAACAGAGTTTTCAATTGTTTTGGTCCTTTTGTAGTAAACTCTATAGGCCTTCATCATTGTTGCATATCCAAGTAGGATACCTCCATATGCTTTCTCATCAAACTTACCAAGATGGTCTTTCTGATTCAAAATATAGCAAGGACTTCCAAACATTCTTAGGAAACCAATTTCTGGTTTTCTCCCCCTAAGAAGTTCATATGCAGTCTTCTGGTGCCTTTTCACAATTAGGGATCTATTCTGGGTAAAGCAAGTTGTGTGAACTGCTTCAGCCCAGAAATGAGACTTGGCATTGTTTTGAGCCATCATGGATCTGGCAGCTTCAATGAGAGTTCTGTTTCTTCTTTCTGCAACACCATTTTGTTGAGGAGTTCTGGCAGCTGAGTAGACTTGTGAAATTCCCTTTTTCACTGCAGAATGAGTTAAGAGTGATATTCTTGAATTCAGTACCATTATCACTCCTTAACTGCCTAACAGGCCTTTTGTATAGAATTCCAGCTTGCTTGATGAATTGAATAATGCTGTCAGCAGCTTCACTCTTGTGCTTGAGAAAGAAAACCCAGGTGTATCTTGAATATTCATCAACAATGACCAAAGAGTATCTCATTCCAGTGAATGAAGGAGTACTAATTGGTCCAAACAAATCCATATGAAGCAGATCCAAACAGTTATCAATGGTTGAGCATGTTTTTGACTTAAAGGTAGCTTTGTGTTGTTTGCCTTTCTCACAAGCACCACACAGCTTGTCCTTCTCATAGTTTATCACAGGAAGACCAGATACCAACTCTTTCTTACACAACTTGTTGATATCTTTGAAATTCATATGAGACAACCTTTTATACCACAACCAGTTCAGCCCATCTTAAGTCTTTGACATGAAACAAACTTCCCTTGTAACAGTAGGTTTTCTCATGTCAAAATAATACAAAGACTCGTCCCTCTTTGCAATAAGAACCACATTGCCTTCTAAATCAAGAACAATACCCTTATCAGACCTGAATCTCACTTCATAGCCAGCATCACACAATTGACTCACACTTATCAAATTGTGCTTCAAGCCATTTACATATGAGACTCTTCTGAAAGTAAGAGGACCATTTGAAAGTATACCAAAACCTTCAGTCTTTCCTTGAGAGTCATCTCCAAAAGTAACATTAGGACCAGCGCGAATCCTAAAGCTACATAGCAGGGACTTACATCCGGTCATATGCTTGGAACACCCACTGTCCAAGTGCCAGGTATTATCATCATGATCGCCCTGCATTTTCAATAAGAGATTAGTTCTTTTTGGGAACCCATCCAAGGATGGGTTCACCAGAGCTGACCTTCTGGTCTGGCTCAGACTGGGAGACTGAACATAAACTCTGATCACATTTGGACACCCATTGTTGCTTGGACTGTCCCTTACCAGATTTGAAATTTTTCTTAGCAACATTTAAGGTTTCCTTTTGAACAAAACCTTTGCCTATTCCTGATTTCTTACATTCAGCTCTCAATTTTCTTTGATCAACAATTTTTGGATCAGTCACATTTTTCAGAAAATTGACATCATTAGAAACCTCACCATTTTTGGACTCAACATATTTTGCAATTATTTTGTCAGAGTCAGATTTGGTTTTATTTGAAACAGACTCAGATTTTGTTTGTGACATATTTTCTTGAGAACCAGACTTCTCATTCTTTAAAAGCTTAATTTTCTCTTTTAGAACACTATGATCTCTAACCTTTCTTTTGTTTTTCTTTGAATTACCCTTGTTTGTTTTAGACTTGGAATCTGACTCAGATTGGGTAATGGTCAGCTTGGATAAGTCAAGACTTTCTTTAGGTTTTAACTCAACAACCTTATCAGCTTGAGACACAGCTTCAGCAATGGTCTGACCAGTGGTTTCAGGATCATTAACAAGGCTGATAACAAGGCTCCATAGCACACACTTTAGCAATGGCTATGGCCATATCATAATCACCATCAAAAATAGCTTGGATCTGATGAGGTATTTGGTCATTTACACACTTAGCAGCTCTTTTGGAACAAATACACCATGATTCAGTAATTTGTTTAATTTTCAAAAACTTTTCTTCTGCAGTCTTAGCTTCTTTAACCAATATTGAATTTAATTGTTTTTGTGCTTTGACTTCAGATTCAAGTTTTTCAATGGTGTGATATTTAGAACTGACATCAAGTTTCAAAATATCAATTTCCTTTTTGAGTTCTTGATTAAAGTGTTTTTGTAAAATGACCTCATCACCAAGTCTATTTAGTCTAGACAGTTTCTCATTATCAGACAGATTGGAAAAAGAAATTACCTCAGGTGGAGCAGTCTGACTGGTGGAAGCCTGGTGAGCTAACACAGATTGTTGTTGGATCTTTACTAGATCTTCAACAAACTTTTGAGTAGCTTCTTTTGCCATGAAACACTTGGCATCTTTGTACAGCTCATCATCAGATGAAGTGGCACTTTCAGCCCAGTCTTTGGCTACCAGACTCTTCTCATTTTTGTTCACCTTCTCAGTCAGCTCAGCTACTTGTGCTTTCAAGGCTTTGTATTTTGTCTTGAGCTTTGAGTATTTTTCATGTCTTCCACCTTTGGATGGCCCAGCTTGAGAAGACTCCTTGGATCTGCAATCACCAGCCATGTGTCCAGTTTTGCCACATTTGTAACAAGTAACTTTGGACATGTCAAATGGCTTCTTAGTCTTATCAGCTTGCCCAACTTTTCCTTTTCCTTTGAACTTACTAAAGGATCTCCTTCTGATCCTTTCAGCCAACATAGCTACCTCATTAGCTATCTCATCACCATCAGATTCATCACATTCAGATTCAGCACAAACAGAGTTAGGATTAGACATCACAGGAACATCATCATTAACACAAGGAATGATCTCATTACTAATTGAGCTAGGATGTTCAGTCACAGAAGCAACAAGTGCAGCAACAGGCTGACTATAAGAATCACCCATAGCAATTAGCTTTCCAGCCTCTGAACATTCTTGGTTATGAAGTAAACCAAAAAGTCCAGGGAGATCAAGATCATGATAAACATAACTTAATTTAACAAAAGAAATATAATTGTTCCATTTAGGTGGTAATGAATCAAGAAATTTGCTCTTAAGAACTTCATTTTTCTTATTGATTCCTACAGCAGCTAAATCATTTACCAAAGCATTAAAGCTGGTATGAGTGTCAGTCAAGGATTCATTTCTCAAAGAGAAAAATCTCTCATATCTCCTGGTTAAGGTGGTTATGGTAGATTCCATGGAGGTAGAGCAACCCTCAAACATAACAGACAATGTACCCCACATTTTCTTAGTTGTAGAACACATTTTAATAGAATGGTAAATATCTTTGGGCATAGCTTGGACAATGAAATTTCTAGCCTTCACATCCAAGTTAGTCAACCTCCTATCCTCATCCCCCCAATCTGCCTTGTCCTTAACAATAGATTTGACTCTAGCAGAATGGTTGGTTGACCTTCCCTGACCACAGCTTCAACCACAATGGTTTGTGTAGGAACATAAGGACCATCCGCAAGGATGTCAGGCATATTGTTATAGATGGATTCAAGGAACAAAGACATTCGACCTTTCCACCAACTGAAATCATCTTTGTCAAACATGGGTGGTCTGGTTGAAGAACCATTATCAATATAAGATGACATAATGCTTTACTATTAAATAAAATATGCAAGGATCAAGTCAAGTTAATTCTTAACCCCTGCTCTGATACCAATTGACACGTCCCAAGGTGTATCAATATACCAAAGTATATTGTACACAGAACAGTTGTAGAGGGGGGGGGGATGAATACAACTTTCCTTAAACTTTACAAACTTTTTAACAATCAAAGCGTTTTAAGATTCAGATTATATATTAAGTAAATAAAGTACAAGAATCATTAAAACAGTAAAGCAGTAAATAGAGTGAAACATTCTTGAACACAGATTGTGGTTTTCAAATGTAATCCTTTATTAAGAAATAATCTATACAAAGAGTTACAGGGTTGTTGCGGAATAAAGATAGCCTATAGATATCTAAACAACCCTATGAAATGACAAACAACAATCAATAAGTTTCAGCTCAAGAGAATCAGCCCAAGCTGATCTCGTACAGACTAAGCTGTGTCTAAGAGCAGAGAAACTTGTGTGAAGAATGATTCTCAGGAATGCCACACATATGCAATCAAGGAATGAGGCTTTTATAAGCGAAAGCTCTTCTTCTCTTGGTGTCCAATTAAGCCACGTATTGTTCTTCCACTGGATGACAAAGGAATATTTGATTGTGCCTTCACCTCGTACTTGTGGTCCCCCACGTACAGCTGCACATTCTTTTTCATCCAATAAAAGTATGGACACGCATATGTAAACCAACCACCAACCCGGATTCTAGGAACCTTCCTAGTCACGTCATTTGTCCTTATCTTCAATCCAGGTTGTTATCTTTACTTGATTGTTAGACACAGATTGGGCTGTTTGTCAAAGCACCAATCTGCCTAAGTGTTTCCAAGCTGACTACTAATCCCAAGCTGCCTTCCACTACCAGCTTGGTCTTCTATCTTCAATCCTCCTCTTCGACTTGGATTAAATTCTATAAACATGTTGATGCAGCTTGAATAACACTTGCTTCCATAAGATTTACAAATACAAAGTATGAAGCGTGATCTGGGTCAGAAATGGATCGCAAGCTGTGTCAGCTTAGTCTGACCCAGATCAGATTACAAGAACCAAAAGATTACTAAGTGTTTATAGGTCAGATTTGTCATCATTAAATTTACAATCAACAATGGGACTCAACATCTATAATGCACAAAACCCGGTCACGTTTCTTTGAGGTTGTTATGCAAGTTCATATAACATGAATTTGTGATATCAATAATGTATATAGAAGCTTGGCCTCCAAAAGAAAAATATCATCAATAATGTATATAGAAGCTTGACCTCCACAAAAATATTATATGAAGAGAGACTAATCCACTTAGAACACGAATGAATATTTTTGAAAGAGTATTAGCTTTGCACACATCTATGGTCGCAAGTTGAATTTCGGAAAATCAAAGAGGACGTGAAGACAACTCATAAGCTCACATAGTGCAAAGTACATAATTGTTGCTAGTTACCGAGAGTTTTAGTAAAACATTATTGGGATATGATACATCTAGGGTAGAATAAAAATGACATTATCCGTTGAGGTTTTATATATGTGTGAAGGTTACTTAATTTGAGGAAGAGATTTTAAAGTCGCACATTAGTTATGAAATTATGAGTAATTTATATTTTGAGTAGAGTATATATGGTATATGTCTTAGGAATCGAATGACAAATGTTGAACACTCTTGACATGACCATTCTACAATGCACACTTCTGACATGCCCAACTTACTCTACAATGTACAAAACCTGATCACTCTTATTTGAAGTTGTTATGCAAGTTCATACAACATGAATTTGTGATATCAATGATGTAGATAGAAGCTTGGCCTTCAAAAGAAAATAATTATCAATAATGTGTTTGCTGGGCTGGCCTAGAAAGGGACAAACCCGATACTCGGTCTAGAGATATTCTGGAAGAGACACAAATTAAAAAATATATATTATATTATATAGAGATATATATATATATAAAATTAAGTAAGGAATACATGCATGTATGTGTACCCTATCTATCTATTGAATATCTTTTATTTGAATACAACTATGTATCTATCTATATATATATATATATTATATATATATATATATATATTATATATATATATATTATATATATATATATTATATATATATATATTATATATATATATATTTTTAGTTATATTATGTTTTGTTATGTATATATAATTTATTGTGATAACAATACTTATCCATTATAAATTTTTTTGTATATATATATATTTGAATTCGTTAGAAGTTAGGTGTTTTTTTTTCTCGGTTCGGCATAATCGAGTACCTAAATGACCAAGGCAGCCATTGTGTATTTCTAACATGAAACACATTAAAGTTGGATATATATATATATATAAAGACACCAGAGTGTAACCAACTATGATCGAATAGTTTAATCAATGTAAGAAACTATGTATTTTGCTCACACGATATAAAATATGTTGCATTGTTTAAACAATATATTTAGTTTTTTATATTGATTAAAGAATCTCGTATGTCACTACACAATATAACCATTCGATTGTTTGTATAAAATAAAAACATAGGCTCATTGTCTCTCGTTTTTTCTTTACTTGTGTCCAAAGTTTCACTGTTGCCAGGAAAAGAACAAGAGAATAAGGACATAAATACATGACTATAGCTATCATGACTTCTTAACTGATTAACCATGTAATCATAAACATTCCTCTTCTTTAACGTTGCCAACAATAATGATAAGTGCTTGCTCCGATGGAGCAATTGATCAGCATGTGTATCCACGTTGGTGCAATGTATTGACGAAAGTATTCATTCATAATTTTCAGAAGATTATTAGATCTAGAGATGCCGTGTTCGGTAAGGCCGGTGCTTATAGGCAGGGAGTCCTCAGAACTTCTTGTCTGCCACGTCAGCATCACATCACTCAGGACTCCCCCAGGACTCTCCGTGTCTATAGGGACAGCTTCTTCAGAACTTTTTCACCACATCATCAATTCTTTTAACATTTTTTTTATAACTAAATATATTTAACCAACATATTTATTTAACATTAAAACACAACATTACTTTGAAAAAACACATTAAAATTATAAAAACACACAACATTTAATTAAAAAAAGTTACAACAAAATTAAAAAAACATAACGATAAAACATAACGACAATTTAATTTAAAACAAAACGTAAACAACATGATAACATAAAAACTACTCGTCGTCTTCATCGTCACTGCCACCCATCGCTACAAATTCATCCCCAAACTGTTCCATCAAAGACTTACGATAATTGAGAAGCGCTTTCATCTCTATTCTGGGCAAATCAGTGGGGACCGGGTTCCGAAGAAACTTAAACGCCTCCATAACTTCCTTCCTGTGACGAGCGGCTTTCTTTTGCTTCCGATCCTCTTCAAACTTCATTCGATCTTAATCTCTCTTCTTTATCGATTCCTTTTGCAACTTGAGCATTTCGTCGAGTTTAAGTAGCTTCCGACCCGGTGGATGATCTACTCGAACCTGCATCAGAACTTTGGGACAACTTTCGGCTAACATTACGCCCCAATGGTCTCTTAATGGGGTCATCTCCAAACAACGAGTCAACAGCCGGGTTTCTCTGTGTCTATAATGGCTCACCGTCGTCACCCAAATCCACCCACGCCGCTTGCTTTTGTGTCCCGTGGTCGTTCCAAAACGTTGGGAAACCTCTCAGGATTTCCCAACACTTCTCAAACGCAAATCTACTCGGCCCATACTGCCGCTTGTATTGTTCATGGACGACATCAAAAATATGCTTCTCGTCGGCCCCGCTTTGACGTCCTTCATCACTAAACCTTTTAAACAGACAAGAGTATATCAATTCGATCAAAAGATGATGATCATACACTTAACTGATTAACTTCTTAAATAAGAGACATTTTCATATAGCTAGCAATCAAGATATAAGGGCACTGTTATTTCAAGAATTTTTTTTTTTCCAGTAACCATCAATTAAATTATTTATTGGAACACATGCTTTTTAAGTTCCTTTATTATCTCTTTTTTTTTTTTTTTTTTTTTTTTTTTTTTTTTTTTTTTTTTTTTTTTTTTTTTTTTTTTTTTTTTTTTTTTTTTTTTTTTTTTTTTTTTTTTTTTTTTTTTTTTTTTTTTTTTTTTTTTTTTTTTTTTTTTTTTTTTTTTTTTTTTTTTTTTTTTTTTTTTTTTTTTTTTTTTTTTTTTTTTTTTTTTTTTTTTTTTTTTTTTTTTTTTTTTTTTTTTTTTTTTTTTTTTTTTTTTTTTTTTTTTTTTTTTTTTTTTTTTTTTTTTTTTTTTTTTTTTTTTTTTTTTTTTTTTTTTTTTTTTTTTTTTTTTTTTTTTTTTTTTTTTTTTTTTTTTTTTTTTTTTTTTTTTTTTTTTTTTTTTTTTTTTTTTTTTTTTTTTTTTTTTTTTTTTTTTTTTTTTTTTTTTTTTTTTTTTTTTTTTTTTTTTTTTTTTTTTTTTTTTTTTTTTTTTTTTTTTTTTTTTTTTTTTTTTTTTTTTTTTTTTTTTTTTTTTTTTTTTTTTTTTTTTTTTTTTTTTTTTTTTTTTTTTTTTTTTTTTTTTTTTTTTTTTTTTTTTTTTTTTTTTTTTTTTTTTTTTTTTTTTTTTTTTTTTTTTTTTTTTTTTTTTTTTTTTTTTTTTTTTTTTTTTTTTTTTTTTTTTTTTTTTTTTTTTTTTTTTTTTTTTTTTTTTTTTTTTTTTTTTTTTTTTTTTTTTTTTTTTTTTTTTTTTTTTTTTTTTTTTTTTTTTTTTTTTTTTTTTTTTTTTTTTTTTTTTTTTTTTTTTTTTTTTTTTTTTTATTGGATGTAAACGTTGGAGGGGACCCCACTGGGAGCGTCCATCAGCTTCCACAGGAAGACTAAAACTCAAGACGCAGATACAAGGACGATCGGTGTCAATAGGGAGGGTGCGTCCACCATGGTTAGGACGCATGGTGGAGACACTTATAAGCACTGCCCTAATAAACTAATAATGACAACGAAATTAATGGAAATGGGGTACGTGCCCCATATAGCCGCTCTTGTGTATTTCTTTTTTCGGCTTCCATGTATCAAAACAACAAATTATCCACAGGTTCCACAACGTATCTAGACTGAATAACACCATTCAGAACAATTACATCTTTTCAAACACTAAGCACATAAGCAACCGCCACAACCAAGATTCTCGATTTTAACTTCCCGTGTAAACCGAACATTTCTCCTTGGTTACCATTTGCCCTATAAACAACCCAGCTCCATGTGCCTGCCATATCAATTAGAGATTAAGTAGAAATTATATCGAATTTCTGACTAAAAAAAAGGTTAAAATAAGCTCCTCGGAATTCTCTTCCATCAACAAAACCCATCATTATTGTCGCCCATAAAAGTTGCCTCCACCTCGTCTGGATTGTTGACCTGCACCAGAAACTCTCTCTTTGTACCTTGGACCTGCATTACCAGATCCATCTGCAAATGCATCGAGAATGTTGGATTTATTACGGCTGTTATTGTTGGATCCGACTGGCTGGTACTCGTAATGCAAATTCTGTTTCTGCCGTTCCCGGTTTATACTTGCATTATGCTGATTATGCTTCCTTCTATCGTCTTGACTACCAGAACGGTAATTTTGACCTCCAAACTTCCTAAAACCAGTAGTACCATGTTGTTGCTCAATTGGGATTTCATCTTCTATTAAAGAGTGAGGCTGCTGCCTGAATGATGCAGGTTGTCTTTCTCTCCTATACTTATGATGGCCCTCATGTGGTGCTCCTCTGCCATCCTTGAAGTCAGCAGCAGGTTCGTCAGGTCGAACCCTTTTAACCTCCGAGCTAGCATTATGAATTTAGAAACAAACAATTTTTTTTTATTGGATGTAAACGTTGGAGGGGACCCCACTGGGAGCGTCCATCAGCTTCCACAGGAAGACTAAAACTCAAGACGCAGATACAAGGACGATCGGTGTCAATAGGGAGGGTGCGTCCACCATGGTTAGGACGCATGGTGGAGACACTTATAAGCACTGCCCTAATAAACTAATAATGACAACGAAATTAATGGAAATGGGGTACGTGCCCCATATAGCCGCTCTTGTGTATTTCTTTTTTCGGCTTCCATGTATCAAAACAACAAATTATCCACAGGTTCCACAACGTATCTAGACTGAATAACACCATTCAGAACAATTACATCTTTTCAAACACTAAGCACATAAGCAACCGCCACAACCAAGATTCTCGATTTTAACTTCCCGTGTAAACCGAACATTTCTCCTTGGTTACCATTTGCCCTATAAACAACCCAGCTCCATGTGCCTGCCATATCAATTAGAGATTAAGTAGAAATTATATCGAATTTCTGACTAAAAAAAAGGTTAAAATAAGCTCCTCGGAATTCTCTTCCATCAACAAAACCCATCATTATTGTCGCCCATAAAAGTTGCCTCCACCTCGTCTGGATTGTTGACCTGCACCAGAAACTCTCTCTTTGTACCTTGGACCTGCATTACCAGATCCATCTGCAAATGCATCGAGAATGTTGGATTTATTACGGCTGTTATTGTTGGATCCGACTGGCTGGTACTCGTAATGCAAATTCTGTTTCTGCCGTTCCCGGTTTATACTTGCATTATGCTGATTATGCTTCCTTCTATCGTCTTGACTACCAGAACGGTAATTTTGACCTCCAAACTTCCTAAAACCAGTAGTACCATGTTGTTGCTCAATTGGGATTTCATCTTCTATTAAAGAGTGAGGCTGCTGCCTGAATGATGCAGGTTGTCTTTCTCTCCTATACTTATGATGGCCCTCATGTGGTGCTCCTCTGCCATCCTTGAAGTCAGCAGCAGGTTCGTCAGGTCGAACCCTTTTAACCTCCGAGCTAGCATTATGAATTCCACTAGACCAACCACTCTTATATGCTTGAGGTTTGGGTTGCCAGTGAGGAGAACGATTTTCTTTGGATGAAGCAGGCCTATCTGTTTGTTCTATCTCCACTTCTGTACCATCTCCTGCTGCTAGTGTACGCCTATTCAACTCTTCCAATTTTGCAAGAGCCTTTGCTTTCTGCTCTTTTATTCTTTCTTCCTCTTTCTGCTGTAGTTGGATTGTACGCTGTTTTGCCAACTCCCTCATCCTAGCACGCTGAGTATACATATATATACATATGTACATATGCAAAGATGTGCGATTAATGGTAATCCATGGTACAAGACAAAAAAAAATGAAGTTTAAAATTAACATAGAGGAGGTTCGGCAATTGAGTGCCCATTCAAAATACCTGTGCTTGGCCATCAGCAGGATCAGCCAGTGCAGCTAAAGATTCATCGGTATTCATAGCTTCAGGGTTATCGACGGCCTCAGCAGAGACTGAAGTAGCAACCTCTGAACCTAGAACTTGAGATCTTTTTCTCCACCCATCAGTATCTTGGTTGTTTACTCTTCCTTTATTATGTTGCTCGGCTCGACTTCGCACTCCATGATGCAAATGTCTGAAAAAAGAACTAGTAATTAGTTAAGACATCACCAAACACAGATCATGAACTTTGAGCATGATGTGTTTGCCATGACAGCAGCAAATCATAAACCTTGAAAATGATGATACACTGGCAGTGGTAGATTTAAGATCTGTGTCAGAAATGGTCCCGAATGCAATCGTTGGGTGGTCATTAGGACTAACTAATAGCCTGTTCTTCTGCTCTGCATCCACCTTAGAATCAGAAGTCCGAACTTTTGCATTCAGACCTTCAATCTTCTGTATTAAGCTTGAATCTCTTTGTTTAATTGAAATATCGTTAGGTGCTTCCGGAAACGATGACTTAGATTTGTGATCATTTTTCTTTGAATCCTGTTGAAAACCCTGATCACGATGCACATCAGTTGGTCCACGTTGCTTCCATCCATGGGGTTTTGACTGTTTATTTTGCTTATTATCCCCACTCTTAGACTCCACAGTAGTCCCCACACTCACAGATACAGGGATTTCTGGTTGAGAACCCAAGTCTTCTTTATCTGGCATATCTTCTAATGTAGTTTTCCCAGGTGAAGACGGCGATGCTGATTGGTTAATTCTTCCATGATGAGCCAGCTCTTTAGCCACTGGCTTGGGTACATATCTTTCCATTTCTGCCCTTTT
The DNA here is from genome assembly GCA_034093135.1 of Erigeron breviscapus. Taxonomy (NCBI): domain Eukaryota; kingdom Viridiplantae; phylum Streptophyta; class Magnoliopsida; order Asterales; family Asteraceae; genus Erigeron; species Erigeron breviscapus. The sequence goes on from CM067168.1 coordinate 77,121,127, forward strand.
GCTTTTCAGATTAGTCTGGCCCGAGTTAATACTCTTTGCAGGCAAAGACACTTCATCCTGCAAGGCTGTCTGACTGTATTCATCTCCGCGCTCTTCTTTAGGGTCCCGCACAGCAACATCACCAACATGGAATCTATCAGTTATCCTATTAGCTTGTGGATTTCTTGGCATCCTTCTGGGATGCTGAGGTTTATACTGGTTTGTTACTCTATCATGGGCTTCCTCCATATTAGATTGCATAGAATTCTTGCTATCAGTCACCAACATAGAGCTTGAATTAGAGTCATTTTGAGATTCTGGATTTTCGCTTTCAGTAGCAATACCACCTTCTCTTGATGCAGAGGCATCATCAAGTTTATGTTTATTCTTGCTACTCTTGCTATTTCTCTCTCTCTGCTGTGTTGATTCAACCGATATAATTGGGTTGTAATCTTGATGTGGTCCAGGTTCACCTGATACAGCATGACTTGCATGGTCCTTTGTAGCTTCACCTGTACCACTCATTGACTTGTCAGCCATACTATCTACACTTTGTACACTCTGCTTTTGTCTATGACTAGCACGCTTCTGTCTGTGAAGACTACCATCATTACCATGTAAAGCACCTTTGCTTTCAGCATCATTTGCATTGGCAACACTTTGATTCGAAAGTGATGACTGGTCAACAGGCTCTTGTTGACTTGTCTCACTGATCTGTGCAGCTGCTTGAGCTTTTACATCCAAAACTGGAATCGGTGGCTCACATTTGCTGTAATCAATAACCGGTCCAGCTGGTTTCTGGAATCCATCCACATCTTTCTGCTCCGGAGCACTAGTCACAATTTTTTCTGCATTCTGGGTTGTACCATCTCCTGCTGCTAGTGTACGCCTATTCAACTCTTCCAATTTTGCAAGAGCCTTTGCTTTCTGCTCTTTTATTCTTTCTTCCTCTCCCTGCTGTAGTTGGATTGTACGCTGTTTTGCCAACTCCCTCATCCTAGCACGCTGAGTATGCATATATATACATATGTACATATGCAAAGATGTGCAATTAATGGTAATCCATGGTACAAGACAAAAAAAATGAAGTTTAAAATTAACATAGAGGAGGTTCGGCAATTGAGTGCCCATTCAAAATACCTGTGCTTGGCCGTCAGCAGGATCAGCCAGTGTAGCTAAAGATTCATCGGTATTCATAGCTTCAGGGTTATCGACGGCCTCAGCAGAGACTGAAGTAGCAACCTCTGAACCTAGAACTTGAGATCTTTTTCTCCACCCATCAGTATCTTGGTTGTTTACTCTTCCTTTATTATGTTGCTCGGCTCGACTTCGCACTCCATGATGCAAATGTCTGAAAAAAGAACTAGTAATTAGTTAAGACATCACCAAACACAAATCATGAACTTTGAGCATGATGTGTTTGCCATGACAGCAGCAAATCATAAACCTTGAAAATGATGATACACTGGCAGTGGTAGATTTAAGATCTCCTGTGTCAGAAATGGTCCCGAATGCAATCGTTGGGTGGTCATTAGGACTAACTAATAGCCTGTTCTTCTGCTCTGCATCCACCTTAGAATCAGAAGTCCGAACTTTTGCATTCAGACCTTCAATCTTCTGTATTAAGCTTGAATCTCTTTGGTTAATTGGAATATCGTTAGGTGCTTCCGGAAATGATGACTTAGATTTGTGATCATTTTTCTTTGAATCCTGTTGAAAACCCTGATCACGATGCACATCAGTTGGTCCACGTTGCTTCCATCCATGGGGTTTTGACTGTTTATTTTGCTTATTATCCCCACTCTTAGACTCCACAGTAGTCCCCACACTCACAGATACAGGGATTTCTGGTTGAGAACCCAAGTCTTCTTTATCTGGCATATCTTCTAATGTCCAAGTGTCAACAGTTCCACTCTTGTGGTCTGCACTTAAGAAAATACAAGTCATATTGTAGTAGCTAGAATAGTCGAACTTCAGGAGCTAATGCAAAAATGAAAATCATAAACAAACACAAACCAGCTGGGGCCATTGCATTTCTGTCAGCGGTAGGCGCAGTCCTGCCAGCACCTGAGCCAGGACGTACATGAGAACCGTGATCTGCCACACACACACACCAAAAAAAATTCTAAATGTAATTTCAAGAACAATTTTCTGACAAGAAAGTAAATGCAAAGCAAAAGATGGTTTCATTGACTTTATCAATTGGGGCTTTCTAATGTAAAGCTATAATAGCCTCCAGCTATGAGCCATCGGCATCATATTTCAAACCTTTAAACATATTTGTTTAGAGCCTATTTTTTCTCTGTACCAATCTTCTTAGTCTGTCTTGTTATATTATGTTTCCTATTCCTCAAGCTCTCCATCTTTTCATATATATCTCTTCTACCTTTTCAACAACCAAAACTATATTCTTTTTCCTGGGTCATTATTTTGTTCTTACAGATATTTCAGGAATAAATAAAAAAAGTTTAAATAAACAATCTTATATTATCTCTCAGTGTCCCCAGGTTATGTAGGCATGTAACTATGCAGTTCTTTCTTCCTCACCTCCCATATGAAGCAAAAACAAACTAGAAACCTTTTGGTAAAAAAATGCGGCAACTAGCAAGAGACAAAAGCGAAACAACTCATGACAGTAACTATTTTAATAAATCCCCACATGTTACTCGATAATACCTACAATGATACATCCAAAGTCACAATATATACCAGCCCCGATAATTGCTTAAGATTGTAGCATAATAAGTAAAAATACCATGTTGTTCAATGCTCTTCCCACTATTATCTTTCTCTGAACCCAATGTAGGAAAATCGCCAGAGCTCAAGGAGAAATCATTAGCTTTGGAGGGTACTGACTGCAAGAAAAAGAAAGGCTGATTATAAGATGACATTTGGATGTAACAAACAACAAACAACTGAAGAAGAACACACAAACATATCTGTTATGAGACAGCAGGCATTGAATAATAATCAGATATATACAAACAGTAACAGAACATTAAAACAGATTATATAAAGGTTTAAACAAAACTTAACTATGTACACCTTTTAAACTTGCACTTTTAATCTGATTTCATGATATAGTTTCTATGTAAAGGCATTGAATAATAACTTACCAGCTTATCAGCAGTACCATTAGGACCCCACGCCACGGGAGTATCATATGCAGGCTCGGCAAAACGAGTTGCCAAAGATTTATCTTCTGTCTTGGTTAATATTTTCTTCCAATATGACCAAAACCCCCCTCCTCCTCCTCCTCCACCACCGCCGAACCTTTTGTAGGCTGCATGGAGGGCAATGCCGGCTGCAGCGGATACTGCTACAGCGATTAAGGGTTTCGATATACCCATTATTTGAGGTGAGAAACTGAACGAACTTGAAATCAAGCAGAAACAAACAATTATTATTATTGTTGATGAAAAAATTATTATGAATAAAAAAAGTTTAAATAAACAATCTTATATTATCTCTCAGTGTCCCCAGGTTATGTAGGCATGTAACTATGCAGTTCTTTCTTCCTCACCTCCCATATGAAGCAAAAACAAACTAGAAACCTTTTGGTAAAAAAATGCGGCAACTAGCAAGAGACAAAAGCGAAACAACTCATGACAGTAACTATTTTAATAAATCCCCACATGTTACTCGATAATACCTACAATGATACATCCAAAGTCACAATATATACCAGCCCCGATAATTGCTTAAGATTGTAGCATAATAAGTAAAAATACCATGTTGTTCAATGCTCTTCCCACTATTATCTTTCTCTGAACCCAATGTAGGAAAATCGCCAGAGCTCAAGGAGAAATCATTAGCTTTGGAGGGTACTGACTGCAAGAAAAAGAAAGGCTGATTATAAGATGACATTTGGATGTAACAAACAACAAACAACTGAAGAAGAACACACAAACATATCTGTTATGAGACAGCAGGCATTGAATAATAATCAGATATATACAAACAGTAACAGAACATTAAAACAGATTATATAAAGGTTTAAACAAAACTTAACTATGTACACCTTTTAAACTTGCACTTTTAATCTGATTTCATGATATAGTTTCTATGTAAAGGCATTGAATAATAATCAGATATATACAAACAGTAACAGAACATTAAAACAGATTATATAAAGGTTTAAACAAAACTTAACTATGTACACCTTTTAAACTTGCACTTTTAATCTGATTTCATGATATAGTTTCTATGTAAAGGCATTGAATAATAATCAGATATATACAAACAGTAACAGAACATTAAAACAGATTATATAAAGGTTTAAACAAAACTTAACTATGTACACCTTTTAAACTTGCACTTTTAATCTGATTGCATGATATAGTTTCTATGTAAAGGCATTGAATAATAATCAGATATATACAAACAGTAACAGAACATTAAAACAGATTATATAAAGGTTTAAACAAAACTTAACTATGTACACCTTTTAAACTTGCACTTTTAATCTGATTGCATGATATAGTTTCTATGTAAAGGCATTGAATAATAATCAGATATATACAAACAGTAACAGAACATTAAAACAGATTATATAAAGGTTTAAACAAAACTTAACTATGTACACCTTTTAAACTTGCACTTTTAATCTGATTTCATGATTACCGTTTTGGTCCAAAAAACTTTGTTCCGTCAACGCTTTTGGTCCAATTCTCAAAACGGACGTTAAACACCCATCACGTGATCTGCACGTGATGGGTACTTATGTAAATTGGCTAAAGAAACATGCCGTTTGACCCTATTAAAACATATGTTATGATCAAAACATCTCAGTCTCTCTTTCTCTCTTTCTCTCTCTATATATATTCTCTCTATATCTCTAAAACATGTTTTTCATCTTCTAGTAAAATGCCAATTTGTTCATGTGGTGAGGTCGCTGTCATTTGCACATCTTGGACTCCGCGAAACCCAGGAAGAAGGTTCTATACTTGCCCTAAAAGAGGATCCCGTTGCACAAGGTTTATTGGATGGTATGATCCAGTTATGTGTGAACGATCGATGGACATTATTCCTGGTCTTCTAAGGTCTAAGAACGCACTGGAGGTTGAAATTGTTATGAAGAATCAACAGATAAAGAAACTAAAGTTGTGTCTCTTGGCTTGTGTTATTGTTATTTTTTTGTTAATTCTGAAGTAATATAGTTAGGGTTTCAATGTGGCAGTGGGTTTGGTGATGTAATTTGGGGCATTTTTGAGAATTAATTGTAATCTGGTTAGGGTTTCATTATGAAGTAATATAGTTAGGGTTTCAATGTGGCAGTGGGTTTGGTGATGTAATTTGGGGCATTTTTGAGAATTAATTGTAATCTGGTTAGGGTTTCATTATGAAGTAATATAGTTAGTGTTTGATTGTGTTATTGTTATTTATCAATGAAATTGTGTAAAAGTCTTATGAAATTTAAAAGTTGGTAATTTTGACTAAATTTGTTCACATAATTTTTGACTTTATTTGGCAGAATACATTGGTTCAAATGCATAATTTTGACTAAATTTGTTCAGATATTTTTGACTTTATTTGGCAGAATACATTGGTTGAAATGCATATGTTCAGAAAAATAAGCATAAGCAAAACTAAAGTAAAGAAACTACATATTCAAATTCCACATACATCAAAAGCATTGTTTCAAAGTACACAAACATAAAAGCATTGTACCAACATACATAAAGCTAAACATAGTTTCAAAAGCATTAGACAGAAAATAGAAACATAAACATTGTCTTCAAGTAGCAGTCCTCTGGACTACATTCTTCTTGGACACATTCTTGTTGGTGTTTTTTCCTGCTGGTATCCCTCCTGGAAATTTTTGTGCTTGTATGGCTTGCCTTGTAAGCTTGTTTGGTGATTGAGGTAACCTCCTTTGTTGTTGGCTTGATGTCTGAACCTGACTTGGTGCTTGAGGCTGACTTGATGCTTGATTCTGACTGGATGGTGCTTTTTTAGCTGCTGATTGACTTTGGGACTGACTTGGTTGTGTTCTTTGAGTGGGTGGTGCAGTTTGGGACTGACTTGGTTGTGTTCTTTGAGTGGGTGGTGCAGTTTGGGACTGACTTGGTTGTGTTCTTTGAGTGGGTGGTGCAGTTTGGGACTGACTTGGTTGTGCATTATGAGACTGGGATCCCCCTTGCCCTTTACAACTCCTAGAGTTATGCCCTAGATTACCACAAAGCCCACAAGTTAGTGTCTTCAGCTTCCTTGCATTATTATCACCTTTTTTCACCATTTTTTCCTCATTGAATGACCTTTTCCTCTTCTTCTTTGGCCTTCCAACAGGATTGTGATGGATTGGGGGTGTTATTCCAATAGGAAGTTGAGACCTTTCCCACATGTTTGGACCATTAACACCACCTATCCTGTAAGAATAAACCTGTCTCCATGTACTTAGCCAATAACACTCATCAACCCAAGTTTCAACCATGCCAACAACTACCCCATTTGTACCCATATTCCAATTAGCAGCAACAGCATGTTTACATGGTATGCTTGTTAACTCCCATCTTCTGCAAGTACAGTTCTTTTCTTGTACATTCACTACACACTGATCCCCCCATGGACCAGATACTTGGTAATTAACCCCTCCATCATAGATGACATTGTACTTTGAAGCATCCTGTTTACACACTTCTAACAACCTAGTTGCTGTTGGTGTTAAGGGTCCAAGGCACTTGTTAATTTCCTTTTGTACCAAAGTATTCCTTTTCATCATATATTCCCTAATGAAGTCTAGACATCCTATGATTGGACTTTCCCTAGCCTTAAGTAACCTTCTATTAAACACTTCACACAAATTGTTTAACAGTATATCAGATCTAGGCCTCCCTGTTACATACAAATTGTAATTAAGACCTAACATGTGTGTAACCCTACTAATGTAATCAACTGCATAAGAAAGTTAACCAAGTTTACCTGAGAAGTGGGATCTTGACCAATGACTTGGATGGATTTGTGACAACCATTCAAAACACTGCTGATTCAATCTCTTTAACTCTTCCATTGCCCTGGTGTATTCTGGCACTGTTGTAGTTGTAGCAGCCTTCCATAGACAATCCTTGTATGCTTTCCCTCTCCATTGGGACTTCATGTTCTCATGGATGTGCTTCACACAATATCTGTGCTCAGCACATGGGAAGAGTCTTGCAATTGCAGGTATAATTCCCTGCATAGTCAAGTTAGAAAAGCCAAATCCATTTACATACGATATAAAAATATTATAAGTAATCCATTTACATATAACATAAAAATATTATAGAGTAAATTACCTTTTGTCTATCAGAGATGAATGTGAAGTTGGATTGTGGAGACAAATCCAAATCTTCCCCTAGAGCAGTCAAAAACCACAGCCAAGACATTGTGGTCTCAGCTTCCACAATACCATATGCAACAGGAAAGATACCATTGTTTGGATCGACTCCCACAGCAGTTATCACCCAACCAGGGAATGGACCCTTCATGAAAGATCCATCAACTCCAATTATCTCCCTCCTACATGCCTTGAACCCCTCTTTGCAAGCTCCCAAGCATATATAAATCCTCCTAAACTGCCTTGTTGTTGCATTTTTATCTGCAGGCCTTTCAACATCCAACCTTATACTTGTGTTTGGATTTGATCTCTGCAACTCTTGAAGATAATCCCTCAACATTGAGTATTCTTTGTGGTGGTCTCCTCTCAGAATCTTCTGAGCATTTTGCTTAGCCCTGAATGCCTTCATCCATGATATTCCTACCTCATATTTTTTTGACAACTGATCTTGTATGGCACTTGGTGGGATTTCAGGATTGGTAGCAAGTTGTTGATGAATTTGTTTAGCCAAAAAACCAGCAGTACAGTATGGTATTTTTCTAGATTGGATACATTTATGTGTGGGAGTAAAGGTTTTCACCATCCAAGTTTGGTTTTCTTTAATTTTTCCCACATGTAATGCCCATGGACAGCTAATAAAGTCCTTTTTGACTGTTTGCTTTGGGGTTGGTGTGGATATGTCTTCACCTTCTTTAATGTTTGGACCAGGATGCTTTGAACCCTTACCTTTTGAACTTGCACTCTTTGAACCCTTGGTTTTTGAACTTGCACTCTTTGAACTTGCACTCTTAGTCCCACTTGCCTCAACTGGCCCAGTATCTTTATCAGGCCCATTATCTGCACTTGGCCCACTATCTGCACTTGCCCCACCTTGTTCAAATACCCCTGCATTATCAAAAATTGGTATCCTACCAACACAAACAGCTCTAATCCTTATATTGTCATTTTTTACCAACTTCAATTCTCTTCTTGTTGCCACAGAATGTTTTTTTATGAGTTCTTTCACTTCATCCTTAGTCCCAAAAATTTGTCCAACTTGAAAGGTCTCATTATCATCCAACCTGTTATTCTTTCTAAGCCTCCTTATACAATTTGCTCTAACAGTTGCAACATCATCACCAGACTCCTCTTCACTTGTAAATTCATCATTATTTATCACACCTATGTTATCATCCACCTCAGCATTCTCATTAGGCACTTGTTGTGCAACAGGAGTATTACAACCCATATACTCAACATGAGGATCAATATTCATATGATAATGCCTCATGTCAACCTCAACTTCTTCAATTTCATTCTCATTATCAACTATGTAATCACTATCTTCACTATCATCATCATCATCACTACCCTCAGATTCATCATCATCACTACCCTGAGTTTCATCATCACCATCAACCTCAACAGCAACACCCTTACCCTTATCAACTGGTTGTGGACTATTAACATTGTCATTACCCTCAACAACTGTCTCATAAGCATTATCATTACCCTCAGCAACTGCCTCATTTGTAACAATGTACACATCATCAAATGTAATGTCATTAAAATCCACAGTTTCATCTGCCTCATTATCCTGTTTTTCATTACCCTGCCCATTATCCTGTTTTTCAGTTTCTTGCCAATCTATCATTAACCTAGATGAACTAGCCTTCCTATATTTATCCTTAACAAGCATATGCTCTGCTTGCTCATCAGTTAACTCTTCTATAACAACTTTGCCCCTTTTAGGTGACAGATATTCAGTGCTAAGATTGGTGAACCCATGTTCTATGTAAAAATCAACCACATATGGTCTATGTAAAGCAACTATCTTGTGCATAGCATGAATATCAGAATCTGAGGTCAAACGATTTAGACCAGTATCTAGGTTACCATTTAGGGTTAAAAAGTGATAATACATTATTTGCCCAGCCTTATAACCTAACTTTAACATCATTTCATCCAACTCCAACACTGAAAATAGATCTATATCGACATAATCCACATAAGAAACCTTCCCATTAACATACCTCCTATCAGGCCACTCAGTGAAAGCACCACCATGGTGTATCTTGATAGTGAACATACCCGGGCTATTCCCTATTTTATAAAAATAAATAATATATATATTTAGTAAATATAACCAATACATGCATCAGAAATATGAACTTTAAAGGAAATTTTTTGAAAAAATTATTTAAAAAAAACTTACCATATACCCTAGCATAATCGACATCTGTGATGTCATCGCCGTCTTCTTCACGAAGTTGCCACTCGTTCAACACCATTTTTTCAACCTTTAAACCATTAGCTTCAAAGATCTGACTTATATTTTGGGGATTATACCTAATTTATGGAGGGAAATAAATAAACTAGAGAGGGAGAGACCGATCTCAATTATGGGGATGAAAAGTGAAGTAGGTGGGTATTTAATAGGCAAACGACAGTGTCTTCAGCCAATTTACATAAGTACCCATCACGTGCAAGGCACGTGATGGGGAAATAAACGTCCGTTTAGTAATTGGACCAAAACCGCTGACGGAGAAAACTTTTTTGGACCAAAACGGTAATTTATGAAAGGTAAGGACGAAAACTGTAATTTTTGACCCACGACAGGGACCAAAATTGTAATTTACTCATTAAAATAACTTGTAACAAACCTGCATATTGTTCTCTAGGTTTAGCATGTGGCTGCAAAGATTCAAAACGCCTAACAGGGCCCCATAATAATCTTCTATACAATTTACTCTGCACAACAAGTAAATCAAAAAATTAACCAAATTACATCCTTAATAATTAAAAAAAACCCATATAAAAAATGCAAATTTTGACTTTAAAATAAAAAGGAAAAAAATTTCTCCTTTTTAACCTTTTCTATGCACAATTGGGTCT
>CM067168.1:77132294-77162294 GCA_034093135.1 Erigeron breviscapus
AAAAAAAAAAAAAAAAAAAAAAAAAAAAAAAAAAAAAAAAAAAAAAAAAAAAAAAAAAAAAAAAAAAAAAAAAAAAAAAAAAAAAAAAAAAAAAAAAAAAAAAAAAAAAAAAAAAAAAAAAAAAAAAAAAAAAAAAAAAAAAAAAAAAAAAAAAAAAAAAAAAAAAAAAAAAAAAAAAAAAAAAAAAAAAAAAAAAAAAAAAAAAAAAAAAAAAAAAAAAAAAAAAAAAAAAAAAAAAAAAAAAAAAAAAAAAAAAAAAAAAAAAAAAAAAAAAAAAAAAAAAAAAAAAAAAAAAAAAAAAAAAAAAAAAAAAAAAAAAAAAAAAAAAAAAAAAAAAAAAAAAAAAAAAAAAAAAAAAAAAAAAAAAAAAAAAAAAAAAAAAAAAAAAAAAAAAAAAAAAAAAAAAAAAAAAAAAAAAAAAAAAAAAAAAAAAAAAAAAAAAAAAAAAAAAAAAAAAAAAAAAAAAAAAAAAAAAAAAAAAAAAAAAAAAAAAAAAAAAAAAAAAAAAAAAAAAAAAAAAAAAAAAAAAAAAAAAAAAAAAAAAAAAAAAAAAAAAAAAAAAAAAAAAAAAAAAAAAAAAAAAAAAAAAAAAAAAAAAAAAAAAAAAAAAAAAAAAAAAAAAAAAAAAAAAAAAAAAAAAAAAAAAAAAAAAAAAAAAAAAAAAAAAAAAAAAAAAAAAAAAAAAAAAAAAAAAAAAAAAAAAAAAAAAAAAAAAAAAAAAAAAAAAAAAAAAAAAAAAAAAAAAAAAAAAAAAAAAAAAAAAAAAAAAAAAAAAAAAAAAAAAAAAAAAAAAAAAAAAAAAAAAAAAAAAAAAAAAAAAAAAAAAAAAAAAAAAAAAAAAAAAAAAAAAAAAAAAAAAAAAAAAAAAAAAAAAAAAAAAAAAAAAAAAAAAAAAAAAAAAAAAAAAAAAAAAAAAAAAAAAAAAAAAAAAAAAAAAAAAAAAAAAAAAAAAAAAAAAAAAAAAAAAAAAAAAAAAAAAAAAAAAAAAAAAAAAAAAAAAAAAAAAAAAAAAAAAAAAAAAAAAAAAAAAAAAAAAAAAAAAAAAAAAAAAAAAAAAAAAAAAAAAAAAAAAAAAAAAAAAAAAAAAAAAAAAAAAAAAAAAAAAAAAAAAAAAAAAAAAAAAAAAAAAAAAAAAAAAAAAAAAAAAAAAAAAAAAAAAAAAAAAAAAAAAAAAAAAAAAAAAAAAAAAAAAAAAAAAAAAAAAAAAAAAAAAAAAAAAAAAAAAAAAAAAAAAAAAAAAAAAAAAAAAAAAAAAAAAAAAAAAAAAAAAAAAAAAAAAAAAAAAAAAAAAAAAAAAAAAAAAAAAAAAAAAGTGAAGTGAAAAAACAGAAAAATATTTAAAAAAAGAGAAAAAATGAAATAGGAAGAAAAAAAAAAAAAAAAACATATTAACGCCATAGCCATAAGGGCTACGAATACGAAATCCATATAGTCAGAACCAACCTCTAACACATCAGCAAAAAAATAAAAAAATAAAAAACCGAAACTAATCCATACCAATATTGTTATAACAGCATAATATAAGCAATCATATTGTAACTTTCGAAAATGGGGAAAGCATAACTATGATATATTAACCTCCGATCAGGCTGAAGGTAATAAGATAGATTGGTTTTGGATAGGTTTTTTTAATTATTAAGGATGTAATTTGGTTAATTTTTTGATTTACTTGTTGTGCAGAGTAAATTGTATAGAAGATTATTATGGGGCCCTGTTAGGCGTTTTGAATCTTTGCAGCCACATGCTAAACCTAGAGAACAATATGCAGGTTTGTTACAAGTTATTTTAATATTTTGCATAAGTTATATACAGGTAATAAGATGAAGGGCTTATTCTGGATAAAAGGATTCTAAAAGGTTAGAGATAAAGAGAGACAAGTTACAAGGACTGAAGATCAAGAAAGAAGAAGTGCAAGGTGGAGAATGTAAATTAGAGAGACTATATATACTCTCTTCCAGAAACCCTAACATCAAGCTGCTCATATATTTTCGATATATATATCTTTTATATTTTCTCTCTAAATTTCTGTATATTTGATCATCTTGATCGATATACTCTTCTGATATATTTCTGTAATAATCTAAACTAGATTGTTTAGATTAAGTATTTCTGTATTCGGACTCTATAAACTTTAATAATAATAAGTACCACCAATCGGGCCGACTACGATTGGGTATAAATCTTTGTTGACACAACCGACCCACTCACCCCTGCAAGGCTACAACTTACCTCTTTTTCGGTCAGACCTCTTTCTAAATGAATGGGCGTTTGTTTTTAGCAGAGATCTGTCAGATCCAAAAATAATCCCATTTGATCATAGCTCTCTTCCTTCTTCAACAAATAAAAAAACCTATCCAAAACCAATCTATCTTATTACCTTCAGCCTGATCGGAGGTTAATATACATACACATATTTATAATTATAAATATCTTATTTTATATAATAATAGTTGAATTTATATATATGCAGTTACTTGCTTACCGTCTTCATCCTCGTCCATTTTCAGCCTAATTCGTGATTCAGGTTTGAGATTTTCAGATTCTTCTTTGCTACTTAATTGTTTGTTGCTGATTTCTGGTTTTATTTTATTTTTATCTGGTACATGTTCTGATGGGGATGCTACTTATCTGGGCTGCTAATTATATTTTGGAATATTGCTTATTTGGGCTACTGTTAGTATTTTGGCATATCTTTCCAGGAACTGTGTGGTATTGGATATTACTTATGAACTACTGTTAGTATTTTGGCATATCTTTCCAGGAACTGTGTGGTATTGGATATTACTTATGAACTACTGTTAGTATTTTGGCATATCTTTCCAGGAACTGTGTGGTATTGGATATTACTTATGAACTACTGTTAGTATTTTGGCATATCTTTCCAGGAACTGTGTGGTATTGGATATTACTTATGAACTACTGTTAGTATTTTGGCATATCTTTCCAGGAACTGTGTGGTATTGGATATTACTTATGAACTACTGTTAGTATTTTGGCATATCTTTCCAGGAACTGTGTGGTATTGGATATTACTTATGAACTACTGTTAGTATTTTGGCATATCTTTCCAGGAACTGTGTGGTATTGGATATTACTTATGAACTACTGTTAGTATTTTGGCATATCTTTCCAGGAACTGTGTGGTATTGGATATTACTTATGAACTACTGTTAGTATTTTGGCATATCTTTCCAGGAACTGTGTGGTATTGGATATTACTTATGAACTACTGTTAGTATTTTGGCATATCTTTCCAGGAACTGTGTGGTATTGGATATTACTTATGAACTACTGTTAGTATTTTGGCATATCTTTCCAGGAACTGTGTGGTATTGGATATTACTTATGAACTACTGTTAGTATTTTGGCATATCTTTCCAGGAACTGTGTGGTATTGGATATTTGGGCTACTGTTAGTATTTTGGCATATCTTTCCAGGAACTGTGTGGTATTGGATATTACTTATGAACTACTGTTAGTATTTGTTCTACTTCAGATATTCTAATAACACAAAGGAGCTTGATTTTAATGTTTTATTATAGATGTGTCCTTACATTTAGATGTTTATAAGTATTCAGATGTATATAGGAATTCAAATTGTTTTTAGAAAAACTAACATCTATACTGATTCAAGTTTCCGACATTTGAACCACCTCTTGAAATGTAGAAGCAAACCTCACATGCACACACAAAGACAAAACGTCTTAGAAAAAACAAACGCGGCTTAATCTTTGCATTTTATAGCTCTATGCTCATTCAATCCAAATAATTGTTACTGTATGTTTGTAAGATGAGTAAGTAATACATTTAACAAACGAACATCAAATTTGTCCCATTTCTTTAGGTCAAATGTCTTTTGAGCTAATATATACTTAATTCTAACTCGTTGAGTTAACTTCGAAAAGTTATTCATCGACTTATCTGTATAACAAGTGTGCTAACTATCTGCATTTACATGTATTTATATCAATGTTGAATATTTAACTACATGCATAAGCTTTAAAGGAATAGTCCAGTTAGACAGCGAGTGTGACTTGGATTATTGATGGTGAACATGGGTTAACTTACTCTTTCGAAGTTTCGATGATTGTATTATAGGGGAGATGTCATTATACATAATAATTGTCAAAGATATTGAATATTTTCATATTTATTTTAATCTACCCGTGTATGCACTGACCTGGCCTAAAATTTAGTAAATATCGAAAATTATAAAACATAAAGGAAGTAACAACTTTATGAACTGAAAGGTAAATTGTGACAACCAATGAAACCCCGCGTACTAATTATGTAGTGCAAATCCTGCTTGAGGGATCGGACCATCTAAAAAAGTCAAAATTTAAAACCCTCACTCCTGCATATTCCTGACCAGCAATTTCCACTCAGAACTAATTGACAGGTTTTGCCCATCTCTCATCAGTTACATGTTTCCACTGAATTCCAGAGTATATATATATATATATATATATATATATATATATATATATATATATATATATATATATATATATATATATATATATATATATATATATATATATATATATATATATATATATATATATATATATATATATATATATATATATATATATATATATATATATATATATATATATATATATATATATATATATATATATATATATATATATATATATATATATATATATATATATATATATATATATATATATATATATATATATATATATATATATATATATATATATATATATATATATATATATATATATATATATATATATATATATATATATATATATATATATATATATATATATATATATATATATATATATATATATATATATATATATATATATATATATATATATATATATATATATATATATATATATATATATATATATATATATATATATATATATATATATATATATATATATATATATATATATATATATATATATATATATATATATATATATATATATATATATATATATATATATATATATATATATATATATATATATATATATATATATATATATATATATATATATATATATATATATATATATATATATATATATATATATATATATATATATATATATATATATATATATATATATATATATATATATATATATATATATATATATATATATATATATATATATATATATATATATATATATATATATATATATATATATATATATATATATATATATATATATATATATATATATATATATATATATATATATATATATATATATATATATATATATATATATATATATATATATATATATATATATATATATATATATATATATATATATATATATATATATATATATATATATATATATATATATATATATATATATATATATATATATATATATATATATATATATATATATATATATATATATATATATATATATATATATATATATATATATATATATATATATATATATATATATATATATATATATATATATATATATATATATATATATATATATATATATATATATATATATATATATATATATATATATATATATATATATATATATATATATATATATATATATATATATATATATATATATATATATATATATATATATATATATATATATATATATATATATATATATATATATATATATATATATATATATATATATATATATATATATATATATATATATATATATATATATATATATATATATATATATATATATATATATATATATATATATATATATAAATAATTTTCAACCGCCATGTACAATTAAGGGCTATGAATAGCAAACTCATATGTGTGTGTATGTATACATATATATATATATGTACGTGATACTCAAACGGTCAGTCAGTACTTAATATGCAAATGGAGATACTGAGATACATATACTTAGGCCATTAGACAGGATTCACTCACTTTTTCTCGGTGTTGCTTTCAAGTTCCCTCCTCAGCTGCAACGAGAAGTCATCGTTCACATCATCCCAATCATCTTCCCATTGTTGAATTACTTCCTTCCCGTCTTCCTTAGCAATCCACTCTGCAATTTTCATCATCAGCACCGTCAACAAACACACAGTAAAATGTATCAAACAGGATTTCACAAAGATGTTTCATGATGATCTATGTAATTTAAGGTACAAAGAACTGATATTCTGAAAATACTACTGGACCATTGAACTAACCTTTGTTACGATTTGGTCAATAACAGAACGTTTTTTGGGTTATTTTTGTTCTACCTTTTTTTTGAACGGCAGAATTATATGAAATTAAAACTAGCAATTAGCTCGAGAGACAAACAAGCAGAACAATAATCCTATTAAGTAGCCTAAACAAAACATGCTAACAACCTGTCACCTAAAATAAGATTAAACCTAGTAACAGTAGCGACAACCTATACAAGCTTATAAACAGCATATTCTTTTAAAATCGCAAGCAAATCACGACTCCATAAACGATACTATCGCGCATCCCGGTCTCGGTCTCTGAGCTCAAGCTACTCAGAGCAGTCAATCCGAGTGTCAGAAATATCTTAGCTTGAAAAAATCATGATTTTGACTTAATTATTGCACTACCTAATCAAGTCTAGCTAATGAATCCACATTAATACTAATTTGGATTAATGTTCAATATTGATTGATAATCGAGTCAAGTAAAGCTGTATTATACCCTCCCTACTAACTTACTTAGGTGAAACATTTCAAACTGTAAAAGTAAATAACATGAGAAACACAAGAGATCAAATATATATATATAATAATAATAATAATTATATATAATAATAATAATAATAATAATAATAATAATAATAATAATAATAATAATAATAATAATAATAATAATAATATATAATAATAATAATAATTTTTAATGAGCAATAATTTTACCGTGATCAATTTCAAACTCTTCAAATTCATCATCATCTTCAAACAGATCAATTTTAGCTTCTTCTTCTTCTTTCTTAGTTGTCGCTACTTTCGGTTCCTCTTCAGTTTTTGTCGCCATTCCTTTTTTTTCGCTTATACCAATTAATTTTTTAGAATAGTAAAGTTTTTTTAAAAAATCCCCAAATTTTGAGCCCTAATATTCAGAACCCTAGCTAGGATTGCGTTATATGGTTTTTATATTATAAGCAGACTGCCTCACCAAACCTTCGTCTATTTAGAAGTTACTAAAAAAGCCCTTGATAAATATAAAATGTTTATACCAATCCTACACTTTTTCCACGGTGACAACTTCCAAAGTATCATTTTTAATTACTACTATGTTTGAAGTGAACATTATTATTCGAGTTTTATAAATAAGTGTCTACTCTTTTTCTAACAGATAAACAAGTTTTAATTATTGGGTATGAATTTACCTATAAAACGAAGGATGATTTTGTTTCACGGATGATTGTGGTCAATAGAAACATGATTTTGCTTTTCGGATAGTTGATGGCTACATTAATGTATATATGTTAGTATACGCAAAAAGAACTATATATACGTGAAAAAACAAGTGAGATGAAGCCAAGTTGGGTCAAACGACCACAACAGAAGAAACAATATTTCATTTGATTTGAATCGGAGTTGTCAGTGTTGTCAAGTATGAGTCGGTTAAACTTTGATGTTTATAAGGATTTTGAGAATGTGAACTTATGCGTTGAAAACAATTTCTAACAATAAAATCATTTTTAGACTAGACTAGACTAGATGTGACTAAAATCGTTTTTAGACTAGACTAGACTAGATGTGTTGATCAATCTTGTACATATAATGCAACTGTTTTCCAGCATATGTCTAGCTAGCATATCACTAAAAGGTTGAATTTTCCGTATTTTGTGCTAATTTCATTTGAAACAACAGAACTATATAATAACTTACATAATTTCATAACAATAATAATTGAAAATTTTGGAATATTTACATGTGATTAACATAGATGCTGGTGTGCTGACGTATTAGACGAGAAAGGACAGTAATATCCTACTTCATACTTTCATAGTAATAATAACTAATCTAAATGACTAGTTTGGATTAACTTCCTAATCCGGATTTAATATTTACCAACTATCTTTGTTTCCATGCTTCTTTTAGAAAGTAGAAACTGAACACATTTCAACAAAATTAATCAGAAAAAACAGAACTATATAATAACTTACATAATTTCATAACAATAATAATTGAAAATTTTGGAATATTTACATGTGATTAACATAGATGCTGGTGTGCTGACGTATTAGACGAGAAAGGACAGTAATATCCTACTTCATACTTTCATAGTAATAATAACTAATCTAAATGACTAGTTTGGATTAACTTCCTAATCCGGATTTAATATTTACCAACTATCTTTGTTTCCATGCTTCTTTTAGAAAGTAGAAACTGAACACATTTCAACAAAATTAATCAGAAAAAACCATCACTTGACTTCAATATAAGATTATGAACCAGAAACGAAAAGTGATTATTCTTACAGCATCCATCCAAATTCTCAAGTACTATATAACAAACATATATAGTACACAAACAGAAAGTTACAACCAAGCCGGATTTTTCAATGCTGTAACGACAGCCTTCACCTGTAAATAATTGTGAAGACTGTATATACCCTTCTCCCTTCCGATACCACTCATCTTGTACCCTCCAAAAGGAATCGCAGCATCAAAAACATCAAAGCAATTCACCCAAACTGTCCCAGCCCTCAATGCCCGAGTCAACGTGTTTGCTGTATCAATGTTTTGGGTGAACACACCTGCTGCAAGACCATATCGTGTTGCGTTTGCTCTTTTTATCACATCATCAAGCTTACTGTCAAAAGAAACAAATAATACAAAATATGAGATTAAGAACTTTCTTTAGGATTTCTAAACATAGTGTACTATGTTACAAAGATGAGTTTACTTGAATTTCAGGACGGTTTGAACTGGGCCAAAGATCTCATCTTGAGCTATCAGCATATCATCCTGTTTAAGCAGAGAATTCATATGTAATGGTCGTTAATTTCAAAAAATTAAAACTAGATGAATGAATAAACCAGACTTTGTTGTTAAAGCATAATACCTTGACATTAGAGAAAACAGTTGGTTGGATGTAGAAACCTTTGGAGCCGTATCTTTCACCACCACATTCAAGGGTAGCATTGCTTTCAACTCCTGATCTTATGTAACGTAGAATCTTCTCAAATTGTTCAGAATCTATCTGTATATTTTTATACGGTGCTTAACGTTAGCAAGCATAGATAGAAAACAGCCTATTGAACTGATTACGTTCTACCTATAACCAGTTAAATAGGTAAGGCTAAAACAGCTAAAATTTTAACTAAAACAAAAAGGGGTGTAATAGGTTGAAGGTTGAAAGTCTTTCAAATGTATTCAAATGCGTACAACCTTCAAAACAAAGTATTGTAAAGATTTTTTCTCATAATCTTAATTAACAGATCAGCTATTTATATAACTATGAAAGCCCAACCGGTAATAAAACTTAACCGTTATGATAGATTATCCAGCCCACCCATTTTGCCACCCCACATAGACAACCATGATGTAAATTTATGGGATAAATTTATATACCTGAGGGCCTTGTTCAATGCCCTTCTGGAAAGGATCACCAACACTGCGTTTTTGAGCACGTGCTTTTGCTTTCTCCAAAAACTCATCATGTACACTCTCATGAACGAATGTACGAGAACCCGCACAACAACATTGACCCTGAATAGAGTTTAGCCCAGTACTTCGAGTTAACTCTTGTTTAACATATTTATGTGAAAAAAGCCTGGAACCTATGAATTACTTACTTGATTAAAGAAGAGAGCAAAGTGTGCTAGCTCTACAGCCTGGTCAATGTCAGCATCCTCACACACGATAAAAGGTGATTTTCCCCCAAGCTCTAAAGTCACTGGCTTAAGATTGCTTTTTGCAGCCAATTCTTGTATAATTTTACCAGTCTCAGTTGACCCTGTGAAAGCAATCTGCAAATCCAAGCATTGAATCATAAACTTGATCTTCATGAGTATATGTGGAGAAACGGGGAGGTGGGGTAATGGATAAAAACAGGTTGGTGTCAGGTTAAATTGACCCGAAGGACTTCTTCCCTGAAGCATTTAGTTTTGTTTACAAATAATGTGTCAAATACGATGTGAAATATAACTTGTTTCAATAACAATATAAAGTTTAGGAAACAATGATTTAGTAGGTTTATGCATTACGAATGAACCTCTTTGACCAGATAGAATAGAGCCCAAAGCTACCCGTTTTATATAATAAATGGGCTGAAATTGTCGCCTTCATTAAAGAGCCAGAAATAAGAATTTGCGTATCAACTACTTACCTTATCAACATCCATATGGCTAGCAAGAGCTGCACCAGCAGTCGGACCATAGCCTGAAACTATATTAAGGACGCCAGGAGGAAGACCAGCCTACCCCACAAAACATGTACGTAAACAAGGCCGTTAATCTATATGCTAACCAAAACAAAAGAAATTATTTTAACCATTATCATCATTATCAAAAGTTTATGTTACCTCATGAAGCAACTTTGCAGCATAAAGAGCGGTCAATGGAGTTTGTTCAGCTGTTTTTAGAACAATCGTGTTGCCACAAGCAAGGGCAGGTCCGACTTTCCAAGCAAACATAAGAAGAGGAAAGTTCCATGGGATAATCTGACCCGCAACCCCAATTGGCTCATGCAAAGTTTGCACATGGTAAGGTCCATCTGCTGGAACTGTCATACCATGGATCTTATCCGCCCAACCTGCAAATTTCATGGACATGATAAGCATATTATGCTTAACAGTAAACAGTTAAAAAGAATTCGCCAAATGCATCGATAGGATTCCATTATCACTTACCAGCATAATAGCGAAATAAACGTGCAAACATTGGTACTTCGCCTTGGGCTGCCTGTTCAAAAGGCTTCCCGTTATTCCATGTCTCAAGAGCTGCTAAATCATCATTGTGTTTTTCCACCAAATCAGCAAATCTTAGTAATATACACGATCTTTCCTGCAAGGATGAAGGTAAAAAAAGGTTACATAAGATGAAAAATGTTAAAATCCTAAGTCACAGAATGTAAAAACAAATGGTACGAAATTTAAAAAATTACATAAGCAGTCATTTTAGGCCAGGGGCCTTCATCAAAAGCCTTGCGAGCAGCTGAAACTGCACGATTGATATCTTCTGCATCGCCTTCAGCTACATTGGCTATGACTTCCCCGGTACGGGGATCATAGGTTGGAAATGTCTTTCCTGATATCAGTCATAAAATATTCCAACTTTTCGTCAACATTACATGAACAACTTATGAATCAAATATAACCCGAAGTCGCAAACAAAACATAAACATTACCAGAAGCTGCATCAACAAATTTCCCATTAATGAGAAGTTGAGTGTCATTAATCTTAACAGGTGGAGTTATTGGTTCTTCAAGTACTGCAGCAGTACTATATCTTGATACTTTACTTCCCAAATTAGATCTGTTTCCTGAAATAAAAACAAAAAATAAAAATGAAAACCTTCTATCTCACAGTGATTCACGGTATAAAGTATAAACCACCTTGAAGGTGACCTAGTGGTTAACATCATGAAATCTTTACATAGATCTCATGTTGAAACCCCTCTAGGTACAATCTTAAGGGTGGCCAGGGAAGGGTTCGGAAACAACCACGGGATACCCGGTTAAGCCGCGTACATCTGAGTCAAAAAAGACTCGTGGGATAACCCGAATAGGAAAAACCCCCATCCATTTACACTGGTTGAGAGTACAATGATTCATTAATTAACAGACAATATGCATATACAATATTCACTTCAATCATATAGTACTTATTATGCTAGACCAGACAATCCCACCAAACTCATCTTAAATTCTACAAAAATAAGCTACTATCTCCAAAGTATATATTCTGTCAGTAGTACTATTCAGAATCCCACCAAACCCATCTTAATAAGTTCCACAAAAAAGTTATTTCAATGTATTTTTGCCTTTTCAACATCCACATATTTACAATTTATTCAAATTGGGACTCACAAACCATTGGTTTATAAATAATTCTCGAATATAACGAACACTGCTGGGCCAAAAGAACTTTGATAAATTCTCAAGTACTATTTACATCAAACTCAACATAACAACATTAAATCACAAATCACAAAAGTAAATAACACAAATAGAGCATCAAGTTTACACCTTTTTTTTTTTTTTTTTTTTTTTTTTTTTTTTTTTTTTTTTTTTTTTTTTTTTTTTTTTTTTTTTTTTTTTTTTTTTTTTTTTTTTTTTTTTTTTTTTTTTTTTTTTTTTTTTTTTTTTTTTTTTTTTTTTTTTTTTTTTTTTTTTTTTTTTTTTTTTTTTTTTTTTTTTTTTTTTTTTTTTTTTTTTTTTTTTTTTTTTTTTTTTTTTTTTTTTTTTTTTTTTTTTTTTTTTTTTTTTTTTTTTTTTTTTTTTTTTTTTTTTTTTTTTTTTTTTTTTTTTTTTTTTTTTTTTTTTTTTTTTTTTTTTTTTTTTTTTTTTTTTTTTTTTTTTTTTTTTTTTTTTTTTTTTTTTTTTTTTTTTTTTTTTTTTTTTTTTTTTTTTTTTTTTTTTTTTTTTTTTTTTTTTTTTTTTTTTTTTTTTTTTTTTTTTTTTTTTTTTTTTTTTTTTTTTTTTTTTTTTTTTTTTTTTTTTTTTTTTTTTTTTTTTTTTTTTTTTTTTTTTTTTTTTTTTTTTTTTTTTTTTTTTTTTTTTTTTTTTTTTTTTTTTTTTTTTTTTTTTTTTTTTTTTTTTTTTTTTTTTTTTTTTTTTTTTTTTTTTTTTTTTTTTTTTTTTTTTTTTTTTTTTTTTTTTTTTTTTTTTTTTTTTTTTTTTTTTTTTTTTTTTTTTTTTTTTTTTTTTTTTTTTTTTTTTTTTTTTTTTTTTTTTTTTTTTTTTTTTTTTTTTTTTTTTTTTTTTTTTTTTTTTTTTTTTTTTTTTTTTTTTTTTTTTTTTTTTTTTTTTTTTTTTTTTTTTTTTTTTTTTTTTTTTTTTTTTTTTTTTTTTTTTTTTTTTTTTTTTTTTTTTTTTTTTTTTTTTTTTTTTTTTTTTTTTTTTTTTTTTTTTTTTTTTTTTTTTTTTTTTTTTTTTTTTTTTTTTTTTTTTTTTTTTTTTTTTTTTTTTTTTTTTTTTTTTTTTTTTTTTTTTTTTTTTTTTTTTTTTTTTTTTTTTTTTTTTTTTTTTTTTTTTTTTTTTTTTTTTTTTTTTTTTTTTTTTTTTTTTTTTTTTTTTTTTTTTTTTTTTTTTTTTTTTTTTTTTTTTTTTTTTTTTTTTTTTTTTTTTTTTTTTTTTTTTTTTTTTTTTTTTTTTTTTTTTTTTTTTTTTTTTTTTTTTTTTTTTTTTTTTTTTTTTTTTTTTTTTTTTTTTTTTTTTTTTTTTTTTTTTTTTTTTTTTTTTTTTTTTTTTTTTTTTTTTTTTTTTTTTTTTTTTTTTTTTTTTTTTTTTTTTTTTTTTTTTTTTTTTTTTTTTTTTTTTTTTTTTTTTTTTTTTTTTTTTTTTTTTTTTTTTTTTTTTTTTTTTTTTTTTTTTTTTTTTTTTTTTTTTTTTTTTTTTTTTTTTTTTTTTTTTTTTTTTTTTTTTTTTTTTTTTTTTTTTTTTTTTTTTTTTTTTATTTTATCTTTTATCACATATAATATTTGGAATTGCAACGAGTTTTTTTTTTTAGCTTATTTTTTGGGGATTATCACCTGGGGGTGTAACTAACTATTCCCAAATGTTTATGTTATGTAAATAATTAAATAGTGATGGTGTAAGAGTAGTGGTAAGTAATAATATTTTGCTAAAATTATTGCTTTTTGCTTTTTTGTTATGTTTAGTGTAGATATGTTGACTGTATCTATAATATACGAGTACTTTTTAAATATTTTAGTTGAAAAGATACGATCTTTTAAACTATAAGGTATATTCATTCAATATCCTTGAAAATTACTCGTATAAATCTAGTCATTATTTTATAGTATAGTATGCCATTATTTTATTGAATAGTGCGAAGAGAGTGATGCAAAATCTTTTAGAAAAAAAAAAATCAAATCGACTAACCCACAACCAACAAGAATCATATTTGCATGATGTGAAATAATAATTGATTTAGATCAAAATTAAAATGTTTGATTATTCAAAGATTTCAACAAACACGTAACGTTGGGGTTATAAGTCATGATATCCAGTTTTGTTGACCGTAATTCGCCTTTGAATGATGATAAATAATTAAATAGTGATGGTGTAAGAGTAGTGGTAAGTAATAATATTTTGCTAAAATTATTGCTTTTTGCTTTTTTGTTATGTTTAGTGTAGATATGTTGACTGTATCTATAATATACGAGTACTTTTTAAATATTTTAGTTGAAAAGTTACAAAAATTAGACATATGAAATATCCATATTATGCCTCTTATCATTTTTACACTATATATATATTATTTCTACACTATATATCTTTTTATCTATTCAAATGTTTACATCACCTTTTTACATCAGTTATCTACACCACTCGATGTCACCATCACCATTACCAACATTCGTCGCCACCATTACCACCGGGCGCCACCGCCGCCATACTGAAATCAATTACATGATCGATTATAACCTTTATCTTTTATCACATATAATATTTGGAATTGCAACGAGTTTTTTTTTTTAGCTTATTTTTTGGGGATTATCACCTGGGGGTGTAACTAACTATTCCCAAATGTTTATGTTATGTAACTAACTCGAATAACGTTTATGTAATGTATCGAACTACTTACTTTGGTCTATAGTACGTAACAAGTGACCTGTTGTAAAGGTTACCGGTCACCACTTTCACATCCAAACAAAAATCTCTCTCTCTTATCTTGCTCTCACCCCCTACCCCTCTGATGAAAATTTATTTTACCACCACCATGTCTGTGTGTGTGTTTCCGGCGAGTAACAACAAAAAGGATGGCGGGGGTGTGTGTTTTCCGTCGAGTAGCAGCAACAAGGAGGGTGGCCGGGTGGGTATATAAAATTATTTACATGAACCAATTTCTTTCTTTCTCACGGTCACCACCACCGAACCCAGGAACCAGTCCACCACCACATGACAAATACATAAATACATATATATAGACCCATACCTGCTTCCTCTATATCTATGTATGTATATGTGTGTCTATATCTATAATCTATAACATATCTATATCAATACACATGTACACACAGATACACATACATACATATATACGAAAATACCCGTCACACGGGTGAAAAGACACATCGCCGGTGAAGAGAAATTAGATGACGGAGTAAAAGGATGGTGGGGTCGGTGACAACAACGCCAGTGAAAGGGAAGATCTGATGAGTTTTTTATATATATAAATCTAATCGACACCGGTGCTGGAATTACTCATCGGAGATCGAATTAGCTTCATTAAACGGATTGGGTTTTTTATGTTGCTGCAAATCGGGATAAGGGGCGACGAAGGAAGAAGAATGAGGTAGATAAATGATGTATATGTGTGTTGGAACTTTCAACAAGGATGTGAAGTTGTGAACTTGTGTCTTTCAGTGTTTTGTTAAAGGGATTTTAGGCCAGTAGCAACAACAAAGAGGGTTTGGGTAGCAACAATCGTTTAATGTGTATTTGGTTGAATGTCACTGGATTTACATATCGGTTTGTGTACAAATCGATTAGTGTATACTTGGTTACTTTGTTAGCAGCAATCAATTTGTGATTTTGTATTTACTTTGTTATATATTTAGCCTTTTCACCACCACCACCACGCCGGATCTGCTGTGTTTGCCGAAATCTGTTGGTGTTGCCGGAATGTGCTGATCTCTACAAGCACAACCGGTTACTTTTCAATGGTAACCGGTAACACACATACTATAGACCAAAATAAGTAGTTCGATACATTACATAAACGTTTTTCGAGTTAGTTGCATAACATAAACATTTAGGGATAGTTGGTTACACTCCTAGGTAATAATCCCTATTTTTTGGATAGTAAAATTGCAACGAGTTAAGTGGATGCAATCAATACGTGGTCCGTAAGAAGCATTATCTCATTTTCATGTCGTTCTCATATAAGGCTAGATGTCAAAATTTCCACCAATTGGATCCTTGTTTTCTTTCAAATAATAGTTGATTAATCTTGGTGGTTGGGCTTGCTTTATTTTTTAGCTATATATGTTTACCACTGATAACATTGAGAGTAAAATGTCAAAACATGCATCTAATAACAGCCTTTTGATGCATAAATTTTTTAGTATAAGATGGCATGTAATTTAAATAGCCTTAGAATTTCCAATTATATTTCAACAACTTGTATAGTTTGATTTGGCCGGAAAGACTTCAATTCCTAACTTGCTAAAAGAGATCATTTGATGAAGTGGTGGCCAAAATGTATACCGTACAAATACGAGGCTACAATTGATTTTCGATTTCAAACTGATTGCGACATGCTACCATTTATTTATGTACAAATTAAGCCATGCAATATTATTCAAACTGTCGTTTGAAATCATGAGCGATTGGAATACTTTTATGAGAACTTAAGTTATAAAGCATATTAGATATGAAGTCTAGTCTAGTAAAAAAAATTACCAACTACTTTGTTCTATGTTAAGTAGAAAAGTTACAATTCGCCACATAGCTAATTGTTGTTTGTGATGAAACTTTTCTTTTTGAATGCACGTTTTTTTTTTTTTTTTTTTTTTTTTTTTTTTTTTTTTTTTTTTTTTTTTTTTTTTTTTTTTTTTTTTTTTTTTTTTTTTTTTTTTTTTTTTTTTTTTTTTTTTTTTTTTTTTTTTTTTTTTTTTTTTTTTTTTTTTTTTTTTTTTTTTTTTTTTTTTTTTTTTTTTTTTTTTTTTTTTTTTTTTTTTTTTTTTTTTTTTTTTTTTTTTTTTTTTTTTTTTTTTTTTTTTTTTTTTTTTTTTTTTTTTTTTTTTTTTTTTTTTTTTTTTTTTTTTTTTTTTTTTTTTTTTTTTTTTTTTTTTTTTTTTTTTTTTTTTTTTTTTTTTTTTTTTTTTTTTTTTTTTTTTTTTTTTTTTTTTTTTTTTTTTTTTTTTTTTTTTTTTTTTTTTTTTTTTTTTTTTTTTTTTTTTTTTTTTTTTTTTTTTTTTTTTTTTTTTTTTTTTTTTTTTTTTTTTTTTTTTTTTTTTTTTTTTTTTTTTTTTTTTTTTTTTTTTTTTTTTTTTTTTTTTTTTTTTTTTTTTTTTTTTTTTTTTTTTTTTTTTTTTTTTTTTTTTTTTTTTTTTTTTTTTTTTTTTTTTTTTTTTTTTTTTTTTTTTTTTTTTTTTTTTTTTTTTTTTTTTTTTTTTTTTTTTTTTTTTTTTTTTTTTTTTTTTTTTTTTTTTTTTTTTTTTTTTTTTTTTTTTTTTTTTTTTTTTTTTTTTTTTTTTTTTTTTTTTTTTTTTTTTTTTTTTTTTTTTTTTTTTTTTTTTTTTTTTTTTTTTTTTTTTTTTTTTTTTTTTTTTTTTTTTTTTTTTTTTTTTTTTTTTTTTTTTTTTTTTTTTTTTTTTTTTTTTTTTTTTTTTTTTTTTTTTTTTTTTTTTTTTTTTTTTTTTTTTTTTTTTTTTTTTTTTTTTTTTTTTTTTTTTTTTTTTTTTTTTTTTTTTTTTTTTTTTTTTTTTTTTTTTTTTTTTTTTTTTTTTTTTTTTTTTTTTTTTTTTTTTTTTTTTTTTTTTTTTTTTTTTTTTTTTTTTTTTTTTTTTTTTTTTTTTTTTTTTTTTTTTTTTTTTTTTTTTTTTTTTTTTTTTTTTTTTTTTTTTTTTTTTTTTTTTTTTTTTTTTTTTTTTTTTTTTTTTTTTTTTTTTTTTTTTTTTTTTTTTTTTTTTTTTTTTTTTTTTTTTTTTTTTTTTTTTTTTTTTTTTTTTTTTTTTTTTTTTTTTTTTTTTTTTTTTTTTTTTTTTTTTTTTTTTTTTTTTTTTTTTTTTTTTTTTTTTTTTTTTTTTTTTTTTTTTTTTTTTTTTTTTTTTTTTTTTTTTTTTTTTTTTTTTTTTTTTTTTTTTTTTTTTTTTTTTTTTTTTTTTTTTTTTTTTTTTTTTTTTTTTTTTTTTTTTTTTTTTTTTTTTTTTTTTTTTTTTTTTTTTTTTTTTTTTTTTTTTTTTTTTTTTTTTTTTTTTTTTTTTTTTTTTTTTTTTTTTTTTTTTTTTTTTTTTTTTTTTTTTTTTTTTTTTTTTTTTTTTTTTTTTTTTTTTTTTTTTTTTTTTTTTTTTTTTTTTTTTTTTTTTTTTTTTTTTTTTTTTTTTTTTTTTTTTTTTTTTTTTTTTTTTTTTTTTTTTTTTTTTTTTTTTTTTTTTTTTTTTTTTTTTTTTTTTTTTTTTTTTTTTTTTTTTTTTTTTTTTTTTTTTTTTTTTTTTTTTTTTTTTTTTTTTTTTTTTTTTTTTAATTAATTTTTTTTTTTTTTTTTTTTTTTTTTTTTTTTTTTTTTTTTTTTTTTTTTTTTTTTTTTAATTTTTTTTATTGAAAGAACAAGATATAAATCATTATTAATTATATAAACAATTCCTTAATTTGATTTTTATATGTATAAATTATTCGTGAATATTTTTTTATTTCGTTTTGATCTTATGCCATATCAATTTTAGGCAACAAATTCCAGGTTTGAACAAAATAAACGGGTCAATGTTTGACCAAATTGAAAAGGAAAAAACCCGACTGAAACCCTGCGATTGGTTGAGTATCTGGTGAAAAAAAAAAAAAAAAAAAAAAAAAAAAAAAAAAAAAAAAAAAAAAAAAAAAAAAAAAAAACAGAAAACAAATAAAAAAAAAAAAAAAAAAAAAAAAAAAAAAAAAAAAAAAAAAAAAAAAAAAAAAAAAAAAAAAAAAAAACATATCACCCCAAGGGTTAAACTCATGACATGTGAAAAAAAAAACCCAAATGCATATGCCGACCATGCTAACTTCATTTGCTAAGCTGTAGTTTCTTTGTTTTGGAATGACGTGTTTCAAATCACCTTCAACTCACCATACAAATATAAGTATCACTTGGGGTAGATACACATCTTAACCAGGTATGCGGTACCGCATAATGACTACAAGAAAAAATCGCACAAATATGCCACCCCTAAAAATCGAACATATGATCTATGGGTAAAACTTTAAATACATTTCTAGAATAATAATTAAAATGCATAGTTGCATACAGATATACAATAAAGCAACTACGCATTGATTGCCAACCCATAATATCATGCGTGTACATCTCAAATAAAGTGCTTAACAATTCTGCGTAAAGTCGTAAACCATATAATTTTAATTCCATGTAGTTGTGCAATCAATATCAATAGGATTGTCGATAACTATTTCTGGCAAAAGGTAGGCTGCAAAGTCGATTAAATTAAAATCCTCATTGTCCTTTAGGTTAACATGAATACTTGATCTCATAAGCAAAATGTTTACTTTGTGATATTTTTAGCTTAATGGGTTGACGAAATACAATAATTAGAACAAAATCATTAATTTTTTTTATTGAAAGAACAAGATATAAATCATTATTAATTATATAAACAATTCCTTAATTTGATTTTTATATGTATAAATTATTCGTGAATATTTTTTTATTTCGTTTTGATCTTATGCCATATCAATTTTAGGCAACAAATTCCAGGTTTGAACAAAATAAACGGGTCAATGTTTGACCAAATTGAAAAGGAAAAAACCCGACTGAAACCCTGCGATTGGTTGAGTACCCTATTCTGTTTGTTTTGACCTGTTTACTAACAGCTTTTTGGATCATAAACATATATAAATTCATTTGCAGGTGAATCTTGCTGGTGTGCAGTAGAGTCAAAAGAAGTAATACTTTAGTACAAGTTGAAAGGGAGTCGGAGAAAATGTATTTGTTCTATCAGATGAATCTTGCTGATTGAATTTGTTCTGTCAGTTGCACAATTGTTGTGGGACTCTTGTGAGCACAGATAGTAGTGGCAGTGTCCAGTTTTGGGACAGTGTAAGTATTATATGCTTAGACGTCCAGATAGTAGTGATACATTGTATACGCATGACAATGGATCACTACTGGACGCTTGGCAAGTTGTAAGGGAGTTAGGACGAGTGGACGACTTAGTAACCCATTGTATGCTAGACGCTTGAAGCCTGCCCAAACTAATGCAGATGCAGGTCAGTTGTTTACAAAGAAGTTGTTATGATGTTATTTAATAAATTCATGGTTAGATGGACTTAGTATTTAGGAGTTAGGAGCTGTTATGTGGAAATATATTTTTTTACTTTTTTTGGGCTATGATAAGCTATTCCTAGTGTGCAGTAGAGGTGGCACAATGGGTGGGTCAGCTGTGTTGGGTCATACCCTATTTTGCTGGTTTGTGGTTATAAATAGACAGGTTCAAACTGTATGTATCTAAGACCCGGACCAGTTAAGAGACATATAATCCAAGCATAAATACATAACAGCTATTTGGCCATCTATATACATGTTGTACGGTACGGATAAGCAAAAACATACTAATAGTGCAAAACTATCCGGCAATTTTAGTTACAAATACTAGTTGAAGGTCGAGTTGTTCACAAACACAGTTTCCCCCCATTTGTTTACAAACACTTTCTATTCGACAACATAACTTATAGTTAACAGGTCGAGTTGTTAAGTTCTCGTTTACGGTTTTGGTTAACAATTAATGAAATGCGTATATTATTGACATGGGTGGTTTTGGTTGACTATTAATGAGATGGGTAGATTATTGACATAGTTGAACTTGGACATAATTCATGTATAGCTAGGTGAGAAGATCAGATTTTCTTTTACCAGTGCAGTTAAAAATTTAATTGTTGCACAAGAAGATACTTCAAATGATATGAAAAGTGTATGGTATTACTACATCGGCAAAGCTACAAGAAAAAAAAAAGGCTTCAAGTCTAATGTATAATCATGGAAACATACAAACAAGGAAAAAGAAAGTTGCATAAAACCCTGACAAGGCATTTTAGCTCTGTTGGTAAGTGAGTGGCAACAATACAGTTCATTGCAGATTTAAGTCTAATGAATAACGAGAGTAACTTGCTTAGTTTGCTATATCCAGATATTAATTTGCGGAAGACCGGTGGCCCTGTCCACTTCAAGTCCAGACTACAATCAAGGTTCACCATACATACCTGAGTAAATTGACATGGAAACTTTAGATGAAAGAGAATTTGAAAAGGTAAGCAATTTAAGAAACCAATCTCACAAATACATACCAAAAAGAATTATGTAGTGTTGGTCAAACCTAAATTGGTTAAAAAAACTAAAGACAAAGAAAGCCATAAGTGGTTATTAGAACTTTTGGTCTGATGCAATCGACAGATGATAAGTTAATAACCGGAGATGAATTTCATTATGTCAACGCATATTTTCCTTAACATGTTAAACGAGGACTACCAGAGACCCAATTGAGGGAAGTAAGTTGTTACTTTAGGTAAAGTACTTCAGATTATGACAAACATTTTTTCACTCGATACATTTATCACACTCTCAATACAGATGACATGTAGCACGACCCAGATCGACAATGAATGGGTTATGAAGTTAAACGTACTTTCTATGACATAGATGGATGCACCAATTTTGCATTTCACAGAGTGAAGAATGATATCATATGAAATGCAGCAACGTAAAGACTCAAAGATAGCATAATGAAGAGTGTGCAGTCATTCAAGAATAGAGACTTGCAGTTTTACCCGTCCATATCTTACTATCATTGTATCAAAGATCCGTGTGTATGCCACCATAAATAAAAAAGTATCATTCTTAGACAAGAAGAATAAAAAAAAAAAAAAAAAAAAAAAAAAAAAAAAAAAAAAAAAAAAAAAAAAAAAAAAAAAAAAACCAAAAAAAAAAAAAAAAAAAACAAAAAAAAAAAAAAAAAAAAAAAAAAAAAAAAAAAAAAAAAAAAAAAAAAAAAAAAAAAAAAAAAAAAAAAAAAAAAAAAAAAAAAAAAAAAAAAAAAAAAAAAAAAAAAAAAAAAAAAAAAAAAAAAAAAAAAAAAAAAAAAAAAAAAAAAAAAAAAAAAAAAAAAAAAAAAAAAAAAAAAAAAAAAAAAAAAAAAAAAAAAAAAAAAAAAAAAAAAAAAAAAAAAAAAAAAAAAAAAAAAAAAAAAAAAAAAAAAAAAAAAAAAAAAAAAAAAAAAAAAAAAAATATGGTATTACTACATCGGCAAAGCTACAAGAAAAAAAAAAGGCTTCAAGTCTAATGTATAATCATGGAAACATACAAACAAGGAAAAAGAAAGTTGCATAAAACCCTGACAAGGCATTTTAGCTCTGTTGGTAAGTGAGTGGCAACAATACAGTTCATTGCAGATTTAAGTCTAATGAATAACGAGAGTAACTTGCTTAGTTTGCTATATCCAGATATTAATTTGCGGAAGACCGGTGGCCCTGTCCACTTCAAGTCCAGACTACAATCAAGGTTCACCATAAATAAAAAAGTATCATTCTTAGACGAGAAGAAATAAAGTTACCTTTTGCAGATCTCATCTATGTTACGATATCCATTGTAGAAGATGAACCACATTAACACAGCAACCAAAGCATCTATGACAAGTTAAGTCAACCAAAGCAATCTAACTGATTTCTATTGTATTATTTCTAAACGTAACAGTTATGTGTGTTAAAATGATTAGTTAGCTCAACAGAACATAAGAAACTGCAGAAATAAAAAAAGGATACTGAACAAATAACGCTCCCATGGGTCGAGCATGTACAGTCCAAATGTGACATTGTACAAGTAGATTTTGCGTTGAACCCAATTCATAGACATGTTTCCAAACCTGAAATTATAACAAGTACACATATATATAAAACATGGTTAATGTTATGGTTACTTTTAACCGTTTGAGTATCACGTACATATATATATACATACACACACATATGAGTTTGCTATTCATAGCCCTTAATTGTACATGGCGGTTGAAAATTATTTTTGGGGTAAACAGTTTTTATGTACAACATATTAACGCCATAGCCATAAGGGCTACGAATACGAAATCCATATAGTCAGAACCAACCTCTAACACATCAGCAAAAAAATAAAAAAATAAAAAACCGAAACTAATCCATACCAATATTGTTATAACAGCATAATATAAGCAATCATATTGTAACTTTCGAAAAGGGGGAAAGCATAACTACTCTGGAATTCAGTGGAAACATGTAACTGATGAGAGATGGGCAAAACCTGTCAATTAGTTCTGAGTGGAAATTGCTGGTCAGGAATATGCAGCAGTGAGGGTTTCAAATTTTGACTTTTTTAGATGGTCCGATCCCTCAAGCAGGATTTGCACTACATAATTAGTACGCGGGGTTTCATTGGTTGTCACAATTTACCTTTCAGTTCATAAAGTTGTTACTTCCTTTATGTTTTATAATTTTCGATATTTACTAAATTTTAGGCCAGGTCAGTGCATACACGGGTAGATTAAAATAAATATGAAAATATTCAATATCTTTGACAATTATTATGTATAATGACATCTCCCCTATAATACAATCATCGAAACTTTGAAAGAGTAAGTTAACCCATGTTCACCATCAATAATCCAAGTCACACTCGCTGTCTGATGTGTGAAATCGAGTTTAAAAAAATTAAAACAAGGAACACCCTAAAACTGACTACTACACACTTGCGGGCAGTGGACCCGTTCGTATATAGTATAGCTAGAAGGTAAGTCCAGGATCGAACATGGGGAATGGTTTTGAAATAATTGTCAGCTAAAGTAGTTTTGGAATAAGGATGGAACCGTAGCCGAATTGCTACCTCACCTTGACAATATGAAATTAAAGAAATTGAAATGACAAGAAAATTGAAAAGTAAAGAAAGTTCAAACAATATGAGTAAAGATCACCCACTTCGAATCCACTTGACTTCAGTTATGATTGCACACGATAAAGTTCAGATTGTTTAGAGTTGACAAGATAATCGTGAAAGGATAAAATGCTCGCGTGGTACCACCAACCGCTTACAAATAACCCAAACACCTAAGTTGCTAGTTAAATTACCCAAGCCGGTACCACCAATGCCTAGAAAATTTCCCCAACAATTAGTTTGCTTGATTATCCAATTACCAATTATGCCTATGTGAATGAAAACGTGGTACCACCAACCGTTTCTAAACACGTTTACCAATTAACTCCTATTATAGATTTGACATTCACCGTCATACCATGAACCGGTGACAAACGACCAAAGACAATCGAATTGAAACGATAAACGTATTCACCTAGTACCACTAACGATGAACACATAAACCATCAACATCAAAAGAATAAATTGCAAGAAATTAATTGATAAAGATCACGACACAACGATAATTGAATCAACTCTTGAATTAAAATATTGCAATCATATCTGCGCAGTGGGGCAACATTCCTCCCACTGCGGCGCAGTGATATCTCTGGAATTTCATCCTCCCACTGCGGCGCAGTGGGGCAACATGTGCCTTCCCACTGCGGCGCAGTGGGGCAACATTCCTCCCACTGCGGCGCAGTGGGGAATTTCATTGCCTCCCACTGCGGCGCAGTGGGGCAACATCCTCCCACTGCGGCGCAGTGGGGCAACATTCCTCCCACTGCGGCGCAGTGGGGAACATCCTCCCACTGCGGCGCAGTGGGGCAACATTACCTCCCACTGCGGCGCAGTGGGGCAACATTCCTCCCACTGCGGCGCAGTGGGGAATTTCATGTGCCTTCCCACTGCGGCGCAGTGGGGCAACATTACCTCCCACTGCGGCGCAGTGGGGCAACATTCCTCCCACTGCGGCGCAGTGGGCAAACACCTCCCACTGCGGCGCAGTGGGCAACACCTCCGACTGCGGCGCAGTGGGGCAACATTCCTCCCACTGCGGCGCAGTGGAACATTCCTCCCACTGCGGCGCAGTGGGGCAACATTCCTCCCACTGCGGCGCAGTGGGGCAACATTCCTCCCACTGCGGCGCAGTGGGGCAACATTCCTTCCCACTGCGGCGCAGTGGGGCAACATACCTCCCACTGCGGCGCAGTGGGGCAACATTCCTCCCACTGCGGCGCAGTGGGGAACATTCCTCCACTGCGGCGCAGTGGGGCAACATCCTCCCACTGCGGCGCAGTGGGGAACATGTCCTCCCACTGCGGCGCAGTGGGGCAACATTCCTTCCCACTGCGGCGCAGTGGGGCAACATACCTCCCACTGCGGCGCAGTGGGGCAACATTCCTCCCACTGCGGCGCAGTGGGGAACATTCCTCCCACTGCGGCGCAGTGGGGCAACATCCTCCCACTGCGGCGCAGTGGGGCAACATTCCTCCCACTGCGGCGCAGTGGGGCAACATTCCTCCCACTGCGGCGCAGTGGGGCAACATTCCTCCCACTGCGGCGCAGTGGGGAATTTCATTGCCTTCCCACTGCGGCGCAGTGGGGCAACATACCTCCCACTGCGGCGCAGTGGGGCAACATTCCTCCCACTGCGGCGCAGTGGGGCAATTTCATGTCCTTCCCACTGCGGCGCAGTGGGGCAACATACCTCCCACTGCGGCGCAGTGGGGCAACATTCCTCCCACTGCGGCGCAGTGGGGAATTTCATTCCTCCCACTGCGGCGCAGTGGGGCAACATCCTCCCACTGCGGCGCAGTGGGAACTTCCTCCCACTGCGGCGCAGTGGGGAATTTCATGTGCCTTCCCACTGCGGCGCAGTGGGGCAACATCCTCCCACTGCGGCGCAGTGGGGCAACATTCCTCCCACTGCGGCGCAGTGGGGCAACATTCCTTCCCACTGCGGCGCAGTGGGGCAACATTCCTCCCACTGCGGCGCAGTGGGGAACATCCTCCCACTGCGGCGCAGTGGGGAACATGCCTTCACCACTGCGCCGCAGTGGGCATGGTGCGCTCCCACTGCGGCGCAGTGGAAAACCCCTGGAATCTTGAACTAGGGTGACTGCGGCGCAGTGGGGCAACATTCCTCCCACTGCGGCGCAGTGTTAAACCACTGGAAAATATATTATCTTGATCGACCAAGGACTGCGGCGCAGTGGGGCAACATTCCTCCCACTGCGGCGCAGTGTAAAACCTCTGGACAGCTTTGGCTTTGGCACACCTTGACTGCGGCGCATTGGGGTGTGAATACTCCCACTGCGGCGCAGTGGCAAATTCCTCCCACTGCGGCGCAGTGGGGCATCATTCCTCCCACTGCGGCGCAGTGGGGCAACATTCCTCCCACTGCGGCGCAGTCAAATCTTGCTGAAATCTTTGATTTTCTTTATCAACATCACTCGAACACTCGGATCAACATCTTGGCCTAAAATCGTCAGAAAATGTACCAAATGGACGCACAACCTGCTAAGAACCTGAAAGCACTAACAAACACCATAAACGCGCCAAATGCATACAATATCGACTCAAAACACATACGAAAAAGGCCAATAATGAAGTGGACGATCTATATAAATTGGTCACATCAAATCCCCCCACACTTGAGGTTGCTTGTCCTCAAGCAAATCTGGAAATTAAGCAAAAAGCGTTCCTTGACACGAAGCTATATAAACACATTACGATTATAAAAAAGAAGCCACACCAAGCATGTTAATGACAAAAAGTTGGGTGAAGCAGTTTTAATCTTAAATGAAAATCCGAAATGTTTGACAATATCTGAACAGTCCACAAGCCTCAATAACACGACTAAGCAAAAGTGAAACAAATGAGCCTATCAAAATCATCCTACTCCAACGAACTTACAATTGGGGTTGAATATATATGAATAATCACTCATTGCACGGTCGTGATGCATATCTTACCATAGGCTTGAACAAGGATCATAACTCCACCGACGTGGCGTAAGCACCAAGTACATCATCAAAATATGGCATATAGGTCGGTTGTAAAGTTAGGCTAAGGTATATATAATGGAAATTTACAATGGAGTATGGGGAATTTAGGTTAGTGATAGGAAGTAACAAAAGTATAAGGTATGTATGAAATATGTACAAAATAGTCTAATCAAAACCCGTACCATTGATTGCCAACAACCCATAAGATGATACCTCGCTAAGATACCTCAAAAATACCAAGCAAAAAACGACACCATTGTGGTGTATCAACTTCAAACAACTTAGGAACAATCACATCTTCCATTCTATTCACGAACCAAATGGTACAACAATTCTTTAGACATATAAAAATGAGAAGTACCCACTAGTAGCCCAAGTTTGTTTGTTTTTTTTTGAATTAATTTACTCTACTAGTAGGCACCCTCTTACAATGATGAACAATGTCTATAACAATATACTTCCTTTGAACAATACAAGACATTCCCCAATAACTTTGACCAATCGACGTATTTCCATATACCAAGAATATTCCACTAGACAATCCACTGAAGCACTCCCAAACTATCCAAACAAACCAATGACAATCAATGGCCCCCCAGATTAGACTATCGGTATAGTAAGGTATAATTAGGTAACATTTACATATATAAGTGGATATATACAAAGGAAAAGGCTAAGTTAAAAAGGATGTATAAGTGTACTTTGCACTAAGAATGAGTGCAACAAAGGTTTACAAAGGAAGGAAAGAAAGTGCATGTATAGTAACGGTAAAAATATACAAAAGCAAAGGTGAAGAGAAAGGAAGAAAATACGGGTCAAACCTAATATGCCAATTCATCATCCAATGCACTTATATCACAAAAGTGATCTCACTGCGGTCTCGTAAGGATCACCAGGCCAAGTTCTAGCTCAACACATCACCGGCACACTCAAATCAAAGAAAGTAACCCGGAAATGGAATAAATTAACCTCAAATTCGCACATCTTAGTTCAGAGTTCGAAATGGAACCCTTACTCCCGAATAAATCCAAGAGCCTAAGAGAGGGACAAATTACAAGGCAATCAAACCAAAACCGTAAACACCTAGCACATCTATAATTGAATGATGAATCTCACAACTTTAGGTGTTTGGGGAAATTTGAGTATGCAAGTAACGTTATCAATCCACAAGGATTAGCCCAATAACCGTTCAGAACACATTTCGCAAATTAAAATGGTGCCAAGGAAAAATTTTGTAGTAAAATTGCTCATTAAGTTATTATGAATTAAGTGACAAAAGCAATTTACCACAAGGACAAGCTCAACACAAGTTTCAAATCATATCATCTTCCGTCATCTTACCAAATCGAAACAACCAATCTCAAACATGCACGTCATAGTTCAGAGTTCAAGATAGAACCCTTACTCTTGGATAAAACCCAAAAGCCTACGAGAGGGACACATCCACAAGAACGGCTAAATCTCAATGGCAAAACAACAAAAGAGATATATCCGGTTACTTAAACCTATTTGCCACCCCCCCACACTTAAGATGGACAATGCCCTCAATGTCCATATTCGGTCAAAACAAAGGTAAATAGGGGTAAGCACAATAGACAGAAAGAATGAGAACACATACCGGATCATGGACACATTCCGTTTCAAAACAAGTAAGTTGACCCCGCACCACAAATTGCTCTTCCTAAAGAGGAAGTCCAATTTGCTTAACGGGAGAAACAAACTAGTCCCAAAACGAAAGGTGTGAGAACTGTGTGTGAAACAATGTCAATAAAGATGCCAATCAAAAATGTTGCGCTGAACTTACTGTCAGCATATGCACATGACATCATAGTGAGCTACTAACACGATCACACAATCAAACAAATCCAACGGGTCCTCCCCCACACTTGGGTGCCACTAGGTATTGCCATCATTCGGATCAAACCTGCTCGATTACAAGAACCCATCCAACATATCCATACAAAATGCAAACTAAAAGAGTATCATGCAAAAATTAAAAGAAACAAAGGAAATTACAAATGTTTCATCACCCCGTAGGGTGGATACCAGACAATGATAAAATAAAGTAATGTCATGAGAATACCAACAGAACCAATAATCATATGATTCCATCCCACGGTACCGGATGGGAATCATCTCCACTCACTGCTGATGTCCATGGTAGCCATAGGGTAGTCCAGGTTTGCCAAATATACTTGTCACCCAATCTTGCTCTTCCTCCTGAGCTGAACCTGAACCACCAGCACCACCTCCTGACTGATCAGCATCAAATCCTGACGTACCTGCATCCAAACCTGCAACAAAACCAGGAACAAAAGAAGATGAACCACCGGCATCATGTCCACCAGCAAAACCTCCGGATCCACCAGCATCATGTCCACCCTGAAAAGTACCAAACTGCACTGGCCCACGAGGAGCTCCTCCCAAATTATGGGGCCGAGGTGACATGTCCCCCGGGGCAGTCATAGGGAAGAAAGACTGACCACCCTGGCGATAATCGGGGACATGAATAGGTGGTGGTCTAAACTCCGGAACCGGATCTGATGGAACAAACTCGTTCCCATGATATTGTGCATTCCACATAGGCTGATAATAGTCCAATGTATAGTTCGTGTAGGCCTGCTGCGAACCAACCCATGTCATATCCTGGTCCATCCGTCTCTGATAAGCCTCAAATGCCCGACGGCTCTCCTGTTGATCATCATATATCTTCTGAACCGTGGATCCTAACTCAGTCAAATCAAAACCGCTGCGGCCACGCCTCCTCTGTGGCTCCTGAGGAGCATCCTCCATATCAACATCATCCTCCTCCACATCCGGCGGTGGTGACCCTACAACCCCCTCATCATCCAACAGTCTCTCCGGCACATTCCCCTGCTTCTTCCTTACTATCTTCGCCCTAATCAACTCCTTAGAAGTTAAATCCACTTGATAGACGGCCTGAGAAAGATACGTCTGGCACGTATCCGATTCGAACACTCCCATCCTTTTATAAATCCGGGTGATAAATTAACCCAAAACAAGCTCAGAATCGGAATGGTTGCACATTCGGTCCAAGAGTACCATCGGAGGCAATGCAAACTTTCTAGGCGACCCCTCAGAAAATAGCTTTATCAACCACAAATCTAATTGATAGGCCTTATCCCAATGAGTCGACCTTTGAACAAAAGACGTCACTAATATCCTGTGGAGCAACCGTAACTTAACACTTTTGAT
>CM067168.1:77164794-77202750 GCA_034093135.1 Erigeron breviscapus
ATAAGCACAGAAAATAATCAAGAAAACTTACTCCTCTTCCCATGATGATAATGTAGAGATGATAATCTAGGAGAAAGAAAGAAAAGATGGAAGAAAAATGGAAGATCTTGATGGGCAACAATGGGTGTTTTGTTGTTTTTAGAGAAGAGAAAGAAAGAAGAAAGAGTAAAGTGTAAAAGTAAAAGTAAACTCAACTTGCCAGGCCTCAATCTTGACTTACCCGACCCTTCACTGCGGCGCAGTGAGGCATCACACCCTTCCACTGCGGCGCAGTGAAGGGTTTTGTACAACTGGCCAGGGGGTTTCTCATGCGGCGCAGTCAGCCTATCCCCACTCCCCACTGCGGCGCAGTGGGAAGTTGCTGGAAGATTTTTCTTCAAAAAATTATGACAAAACTCAAATTCCACATACCCGGAACCGCATCAAATCTAAACCACACCTGCACTTACTTAACTAAAACAAGATTAAAATTATCTAATTCAAAGAAAAGTAAAATCCGATAAAATAAACACGGGTTGCCTCCCGAAAAGCGCTTAAGTTATTAACGAGTCTTTAGCTTGACTCGACCAACCTTCAAGTTTCCAATTCAAACACGGGGATCTCATCAAATATCCCCTCAACCTGCTCTTCTTCCAAATATAGCTTAAGTCGATGACCATTGACAATGAATGATCCTTCACCATTTCGCTTAAACAACTCAACATAACCCGACGGGTACACATGCTTAATCTCAAACGGTCCAATCCATCTAGAAGTGAGTTTGGGTTGCTTAATCTTAAATTTGGACAAGAACAACAACACTTTAGCCCCAACCTTAAACTCCTTCCTACGGATCCTCTTATCATGCCAAATCTTGGTCCTTTCCTTATAAAGCCTCGAATTCTCATAAGCACCTAACCTAAGCTCATCAAGCTCATGAAGTTGCAACATTCTAAGTTCACTAGCTTCCATCATGTCCAAATTCAGATTCCTCAACGCCCAATACGCTTTATGCTCTATCTCAATAGGAAGATGGCAAGTTTTGCCATAGAGCAACCGGTATGGCGTGGTGCCAATTGGCGTCTTATAAGCCGTCCTAAACGCCCACAAGGCGTC
Organism: Erigeron breviscapus; assembly: GCA_034093135.1. Taxonomy (NCBI): domain Eukaryota; kingdom Viridiplantae; phylum Streptophyta; class Magnoliopsida; order Asterales; family Asteraceae; genus Erigeron; species Erigeron breviscapus. Next base: position 77,165,890 of record CM067168.1, read on the forward strand.
ATCCAACTTCTTTGACCAAACCTTGGGGTTATCTCCAACAGTTTTTTCTAAAATCCTTTTCAAAGCCCTATTGGTGTTTTCTACTTGTCCACTAGTTTGTGGATGATAAGAAGTAGAAAAATAATGCACAACACTATACCTCTTCATGACCTTGGCTAATTGATGATTTGCAAAATGGGTTCCTCGGTCACTAATCAAAGCTCTAGGGCAACCAAATCGACAGAATAATTGTTTCAAGAAATCAATGACTACCCTCGCGTCATTCGTGGGCAAAGCCTTGGCTTCAGCCCATTTAGACACGTAGTCAACGACGACAAGAATATATTGAAACTTATTAGACGGTGGGAATGGTCCCATGAAGTCTATACCCCAAATATCAAATACCTCGCATACCTGAATGCTTTGTTGAGGCATCTCATCCCGCTTAGTAATGCTCCATTGTCTTTGACAAATGTCACAAGTCTCTACCAAAGTCTGGGCCTCCTTGAAAATTGTAGGCCAATAGAAACCTGCATCAAAAACTTTCTTACCAGTAACTGAAGGACCGTAGTGACCTCCAGTTGGACCATAGTGACAAGCATCAAGAATCTCCCTCGTCTCAGCTCCAGCTACACATCTCCTTACCATACCATCTGCACAAACACGAAACAAGTATGGACTATCCCAAAAATAGTGCTTAGCATCCGATATGAGCTTCTTCTTTTGCTGGGACGTGAAATCATTTGGTATCTCACCTGCAACCAAATAATTAGCAATATCTGCAAACCAAGGAGCATCATCAGAGTTAGAAATAAACATTAAAGACTCATCGGGGAAGTGATCATTAATCTCCCCATCTCGAAGTTCCTCCCGGTGAGGATCTTCCAAACGACTCAAATGGTCGGCCGCCAAGTTTTCAACACCTTTCTTATCCTTGATCTCTATATCAAACTCTTGTAACAACAAAATCCATCGGATAAGCCTAGGTTTAGCATCTTGTTTCGAGAACAAGTACTTAAGGGATGAATGGTCCGTGAAAACTATGGTCTTACTCAAAACAAGATATGATCTAAACTTATCAAAAGCAAATACCACGGCAAGCAACTCCTTCTCAGTAGTGGTGTAATTTTGCTGAGCGGGGTTCAATGTCTTACTAGCAAAGTAAATTGGCTTGAAATGCTTATCAACCCTTTGCCCAAGCACAGCTCCCACAGCATAATCACTTGCATCACACATCAATTCAAATGGCAATTCCCAATCCGGACCAACCATGATAGGAGAATTAGTCAACTTTTCCTTTAAAACCTGAAATGCACTCAAACAAGGATCATCAAACACAAAAGGGACGTCCTTCTCCAACAAGTGGGTCATAGGACGAGTAATCTTAGAAAAATCCTTAATAAATCGGCGGTAAAAACCGGCATGTCCAAGAAAACTCCTTACCCCTTTCACATTGGAAGGCGGGGGTAATTTGGCTATAACATCAATCTTAGCCCTATCAACTTCAATCCCGGCCTTAGACACTTTATGCCCTAACACAATTCCCTCGGTCACCATAAAATGACACTTTTCCCAATTCAAAACAAGGTGTGCCTTTCACACCGTTCTAACATCCTTTCCAAATTATGCAAGCAAGTATGAAAAGAGTCCCCAAAAACCGAGAAATCATCCATGAAAACCTCCATGGAGGTTTCAAGCATGTCCTGGAAAATAGCTATCATGCACCTTTGAAAGGTGCCTGGGGCATTACACAAACCAAACGGCATTCGCCGATAAGCAAAAGTACCAAAAGGGCATGTGAAAGTGGTCTTTTCTTGGTCCTTGGGATCAATGGGTATTTGGAAGTACCCGGAAAACCCATCTAAGAAACAAAAATATTCATTACCTGCGAGTCTTTCTAACATCTGATCAATGAAAGGAAGGGGAAAGTGATCCTTACGGGTGGCATCATTAAGCTTTCGGTAATCAATACAAACCCGTCAACCCGTTATAGTCCTAGTGGCCAAGAGTTCCTTATTCTCATTCTCAATAACTGTCATGCCCCCCTTTTTGGGCACACAATGAACAGGACTAACCTAAGGACTATCAGCAATAGGAAAAATGATCCCGGCATCTAACAACTTAATGACCTCTTTCTTAACGACTTCTTTCATGTTCGGATTAAGCCTCCTTTGTCTCTGGACAACGGGCTTAACATCATCAACAAAATCTATTTTATGCTGGCAAAAGTTAGGACTAATACCTGGGATATCGGTGGTCTTCCAAGCAAAATCCCGCTTATGGGCTCGAAGCACAGACAAAAGACAATCCTTCTCGTCACTCGAGAGTGAGGACGAGATAACCACGGGTAAAGAAGATTCACCTGACAAATAAGCATACTCCAAATGGGAAGGTAATGGCTTAAACTCCAAATCAGTGGGTGGTACATCAACAGAATTCGGTACCCTCGAACTTCCATCAGCAACAACCTCCTCAAAACTCTCATAGGACGTACAACCATGGTTCTTGTGTGAATACATAGAACCGAATGATGAAGGAAAAATGATATCTAAGTTTAAAAATTAGCATTATTTGATTGCAACACATTATTCACCTTTATTAACCAGGAAACTTGATTCAGCTAAGGACAACATCAAGTTCGTTACAGTACATAAATAAACACATTACAAGACTAATAACATCATAACACGGTGCACCTTTTCTGGTACCAATCTTCACATTGACATATTCCGTCCGTTAATGGACTTGATCTCCAACAGAAGATGACCAACAATCCAAGGAAAACCCAGGCATTTAACATTTCCATGGCAGTAGTCTGCGTGGTAAGTCACATGATACCATGCTGCCGCCAACTTATATTGATCATCGGTGTTACAACCCCCTTCAAACCACTCTCGTGCTTCCCTGTGCAAACTCTTAATTGCTACTAGTATCCGATCTTTCGTTTCACCATATCTCCGGTTGTCCCGTTGTAGATAAGATGACTTGTTCCGTATGTTACCCGTCAAGATTTCATCCTCGGTTTCTGCTTCATAAAAGTTCATTAAACTTGTAAGAGCATCCAGATACATCTCTTTATGGGACAATGCAACATCGATAAAGTCAGTAAATCCATTGACTTCAAGTTCTTGATCATAAGCTTCTTGGATGGATTTAGTTGAATAAGCGGAAGTTGAATTTTCTACAACCTTGGATTCTTTAGTGGCCCGATAAAGTTTCCCAAGCGGGCCTTGCGAGATATACATGGGTTTGTCCCATCTTGCCATGAAATCAGGAAATTCACGTGGTCTCAAAAACCATGGCATTTCGGCTGGAGCTCCAGTTTTTGCAAAGTCAACAGCCATGGAATGAAGGGTGGCCAACTGAAGACATTTTGAGCTCAATGCTTTCTCGGGTTCGCAGTCCGCATGAACCAAGTGCGCGTTTGAGATCGCGCCAAGTGTATCACTTGTCATGTAATCCACAAAGAACTTGCAGATTTCCTGCAAGAATTGGCGAATTGATTCAGGTTTTTACACTAATGATAAATATAGACTTTCTTGAACATTGACTGTTTAACTTACATCTAACGTGACATCATGATCCATTAAACGCGGTCTTCGACCCGTGTAGTCCATTGGGGCCACAGTCCGGGGTGGGATTAAAGATTCATCCCAGCTAACGAAATATAAGTCACCATCAAGATCACCACCTGAGCATTCATTCGGATGAGGCCTGTGGAATGCAAATTTCAAATTTAAAGGCGTTCCACTACATACAAACCAATATACTAGAGATAGGAATTCCATATGTTTATGGTTAAATAGGCCAGTCAGGGTTATACTATATCTGAAGGGTCAAATAGGTAAAACATATAATAGCAAAAATAAACACAAAAGTGACACCAATAAAATTAACTTATATTTTCCATCTCTTTTCTCTCTCAAAGTTATTGGACCATCTTACATGCCACATGTAGTTGTATGTGTAACATTGTATAGAAAAGAAGCTAAAAATATGCCCAGAACAGGTCAAAAGTAACCTAAAGAATATACTAGATTCATACAGATTTCCTAACATTTTCTTTGAAATTGGATTTATCATTGTAATATTATTGTTTTTTAACCGTGTTTAATACTATCAAATTTAAGAAACTGCAGGAGAGAAAAAAGAAAAAAAGCAGCCCTGGCCATTTGACTGGCCCGTACTAAATATTACCCACCCAACCCACCTGAGATGCCTATTTTGCAGCCTCTACAAAGTATGTTACAAAGGCAATCATTACCGTTCTCCTTTTTGAGGAAATACAATGCAATCTTTATAATCTTTCTCATCTAGTGCAAGCTCATAGACAGCATCAAGTACCCTCACATCTCCTGGGTGAAGGCACGGATTTTTTGTCACCACAACCTTCCCCATCACCACCGATGTGGTATCGTCCATCTCTTTAAAGTACTTTTGCTTCCGAGCTTGTAATTCTGTCTTGGTCAAAGTGATTCTGACATAAACTTGACCATATTCCAAAACCCCTGATTCATCTAAACATCCAACAAGAATCCGGCCCTTGGGGACAAAAAGCCGACATCTAGTTCTAAGATCTACTAGTAAATTATCATGATGTGACAAAAGCATCATCGAGAGGTAGGGTTCACGATTCGGCTCATAACCTTGGAGCAACATTTTTACAAGAATGTCTTTCACATCATAAGATCCCAAACCATCCAAAACCATGAGTGCATCTTCTCGACTGTACAACATCGCGTTTATAACCCGAAGCTGTGCATCTTGTAATGCCAAAAAGGCGTTATCTTCAACTCCTAAGGTTGACATAAGGGTGACAATCTCACGATTTAAGTAACAAGATTGGGACTCGCTATATTTTGTGATATTAAGCATTCGGTTTTTCGAGTCAAACTTTTGCATGCTCTTACGTAAAGATAATTTCTTGAAGGAATTCCGGTCAACAGCAATGACACCTTTATATCCACCATATCGAATCTGAAAAGCTGAGGGGGTATGTTTTAACCCATATCTTGAAGCAACTTCTTTAGCAAATGAGAGCGATATTTTCCCGATACCATCTGAAAAACAGTAGTCAACACCATCCGTTTTAACTTCAATGTCAGGAATAGTCTCAACATGATGAGGTGGCACTTCGATCGTTTGCTTAGAAGTGCTAAACAACTGACCCATCCTTGCAGCACATTTTGATATGCTTCGAATTTTGGTAAAGCACCCCATCCAATTCCTTATACTTTCAGCTGTCACGTGTTCATTAGAAGCAAACATCCAAACAGAGTTTGATCGGAGTTGACTTGCAGAAAATGCTAAAAACTCAAACTTTTTTGATCCAATACAAAACCCATTTTTCATAATATGAAGTGCTCGATTGTACACAGCAGTTTTCTGAGGCTTTGAGAAAATTCCCTGCTGAAGGCTTACTGAAATGACATTGGGTTGAAGCTTGCCCCAATCTTCATCCACAAATGTTACTCGTAAGAAATCAGAAGCATATTCAGCATAATGTTTCACTATGTAATTAGAGGCTTCAAGTTCAGGACCCAAACAGTAAATCTTTGTTGGGGTAATATAGACTCTATGAATGCTCATAATCTTGTTTTGACCCGGTGATTTGCTATGAAAAGATGATGAGACCTTTGCGGTTTTACTCAAGGGGTTGACTCTATCCATGATATACGTGATTGGCTCGTAGCACGTGGTATGAGACTTATGCATTCTCTTTAAAACTTTCATTACAGAATCTTGATCTTGACTGATTATGAACTCAATTAGGTCATCATCAACCGACTTAAGACTTAGTTTCTGAGTCTGAACTAAAGAGTTTAGCTGAAAGAGGATCTCATATGGTAAGCTTGACTCTAATTGACTTTTTACGAGTGGAACTATGTCAGAAGAAGAATGAAACTCTTCTCCATCTTTCAATGTTAACATTACAAGATCTTTGATGTAATTAGGTAAACTTGTGAAACTATCTAACATTAGACCTCCTTCTGTAAACTCCAAACATAAAGTGCACGACTGACCAATGGATTTCTTGTTGGAGAAATCTGTGGTTCGAACCCATGTGAATTCAAAGTCTTCCTTGCAGACATGATAGCGATCAGAGCTGAACCTGGGTGAGACCTTGGATCCTGACATTCTCTGGTATAGCTTTGGTGCATGCTTAAGCTAAAAAATGAAAAAAGAATTGTCAATTATTCGTACATGTGACATAAGTTACATAATTAATCTTCACATTGGAGACAAACCTTAAAGTGTGTTCCAATGTGCTTCTTGAAAATGAGTTTTGCAACTTGATAATTAGAAGCAGTGAATCAGATAAAGTAAGACATTTTTACATGTATCCTTACATACTTCTCCATATCCGATTTTGTTGACACAAAATACCAGGAAAACATATGAATCATAATCAGGGAAGTTCTACACAATTTCCAAAATCAAAAACGGCAATGAAAATACAAAAGCATCACAATGATGCATGTTTGTCTATCTACACTAATCTAAACTCATATGCAGGATTAAGCTACACTTCTTTTAGAATGATCAGCTAAAAAACATGATGTACGTGTACCATTAAAAGCCACAAGACATACTATGTGCTTAACAAGACCACAATCATACCACTAATTACAAAATATCACAAAAGATAAGTGCATAGACACATCTCCAACTTATAATGCATTGTTATTGAGAGAATCAAACTTTATATATTCTTTATCATATGTATCCAATGATCTCTTCATCAAGTTATTTATTTATTTTTTCAGTTTTTGTATGATTTTTCCTGGTATGACAGCCATATAAGCCATCACATCATCCTAACAAGCCCTGCCTCATCAGTTAACACGTTATAAGAGGTCGGACACGCAATAACAATAAGAAGTGTAAGTAAAGTATCCATTCCTAAAAAAGTTTACACTTTATCAATGTTATCAGGTTTTCTATTAGAATCCTTAAACTTCAATCTGTTGAACAAAGAGATCTCCATGTTCAGGCTTCTCAAAATAGGCGAGTGTTTTTTTAAAATTTTTAAACCACCTAAACTAAAATTAAAAAAAAAAGAAAATAATAATTCACAATCAAGATGAAAAAATTATAAATTTTTTTATCCTAAACATACATTTTATCAAATAAGCTTCAAACCACCTAAACTAAAAAATTATAATAATTCACCTGTATTCATTACAAATTTTTTGAGATGATAGCGGTGGAGGATTAAGGTTGGTTGATCTTCAGCCACTAAAGATTCGACATGTTTGAGGGTTGAAATCGGAAATTTTTTTGGAGAAATCCGAACATTGTGAAATCGGAATTTTTTTTGGAGAAATCCGAACATTGTGAAATCGGAAATTTTTTTGGAGAAATCCGAACATTGTGAAATCGGAATTTTTTTTGGAGAAATCCGAACATTGTGATTTAGGGTTTATTACAAGAATAAAATCAATATCAAGACGATATTGACAAAGAGAATAGAATTACAAATTGTAACCCTAAACACGAAATAACTATGAATACAGAATGAATGTTTGTATCGAATGAATATTTGTAAAATTATATGAATGTATAAACCTAATCAGTCGAAATAGCATATTATATAAGGGTGATATTTTACATAAACACCCCCTTGACTTGTAACCGCCTTAATTAGGATGAAGACCGAAGAAAACATGTTGACCAAGGGCCTGAAGTTAAGGCGGTTACAAGTCAAGGGGGTGTTTATGTAAAATATCACCCTTATATAATCTGCTATTTCGACTGATTAGGTTTATACATTCATATAATTTTACAAATATTCATTCGATACAAACATTCATTCTGTATTCATAGTTATTTCGTGTTTAGGGTTACAATTTGTAATTCTATTCTGTTTGTCAATATCGTCTTGATATTGATTTTATTCTTGTAATAAACCCTAAATCACAATGTTCGGATTTCTCCAAAAAATTTTCCGATTTCACAATGTTCGGATTTCTCCAAAATTTTTTCAGATTTTTCCGATTTCAACCCTCAAACATGTCGAATCTTTAGTGGCTGAAGATCAACCAACCTTAATCCTCCACCGCTGTCATCTCAAAAAATTTGTAATGAATACAGGTGAATTATTATAATTTTTTAGTTTAGGTGGTTTGACGCTTATTTGATAAAATGTATGTTTAGGATAAAAAAATCTATAATTTTTTCATCTTGATTGTGAATTATTATTTTCTTTTTATAAAAATTTAAAAATTTTAGTTTAGGTGGTTTAAAAATTTAAAAAAAACACTCGCCTATTTTGAGAAGCCTGAACCTGAACATGGAGATCTCTTTGTTCAACAGATTGAAGTTTAAGGATTCTAATAGAAAACCTGATAACATTGATAAAGTGTAAACTTTTTTAGGAATGGATACTTTACTTACACTTCTCATCATTAATAATTCATTGTTCGATACACGCAATAGCAATAAGTGCTCAATTTAATGCATTTTTTTGACATGATAACCCGAAATAAAAAATAACCAAAACCCCATCATAAAAATCCAAACTTTAACCAAATATATACCTTCAAAAGAACTGCATTCTGTTCTCGACCACTAACACAGCAAGGAAAAGCCTCAATAACATCACTAAACTGCAATTCCAGCTTATAAACATCCCCAAAATGCTTAACCCAAAATTCAATTCTTTTTCTTTCTGGCACAACCCAAGATTTAACATCTTGCCATGATTCCAAAACACACATGCAACTTTTATCCAACAACAACCCAGTTCTCAAAAACCCACGTTCGACGCGGTTAGTCGGGTTAACGGGTCAGATGATGACGTCATCAAGGGAATGTGTGAGTGAAAGGTCAAAGCCCTTGAAACATAAAGTGTTGTTTTGTTGGGATGATAAAGCTAATGACTTTGATTCATGGGTTTCGAATTGGATTCTGCCAAAGCCTCTTGATTTCCAGTTTTTGTGATCGGAAGAGATTTCGACGGCGAAAACGGAGGATTTTCCGGTGTGGGTTTCGATGAAGGTTAGGAGGTCTTTAGCGGTGGCTGATCGGGGAATGTTGGAGACTCTGACGGTGGCGGTGGTTTTTTGGTCTACCGCCATTTTATGACGGGAAGATTGTGGCAGTGATCAGGTGGGTGGTTTTAGAGTGGAGGTTTTTGGGGGTTTTGTAGTGAAACGAGAAAGAAAAGTTAAAAGGTGAAGTTGAAAAGAATATCGGGAAAATAAAGCTACTAGGGAATCTTTTTATTTTTTGGTTGTCTTTTTAATTCTTTATTTTTATTTGAGTAAATTACATTTTTGGTCCCTGTCGTGGGTCATAAATTACCGTTTTGGTCCAAAAAAGTTTACCCCGTCAACGCTTTTGGTCCAAATTCCAAACGGACGTTTATTTGCCCATCACGTGATCTGCACGTGATGGGTATTTTCGTCTTTTACTTTTCACAAGGACCAAAACCGTAAATATCTATAAACTCTTTCGTCTATCTTCATTACCAGATCTTGTATCTAGATATACACACCACCAACAACATATCTATATTTATCTATATCCCTATTATAAAAATCAAAATCAATAACAAATCTAAAAGTTTCAAATCCATAAACCTCATCTGATCGATATCCTTAAACAAATTAAACTCACCAAATCAATATATCAATCTTTCTCTGTCTATGTAACCTTACACTATAACTTTGCAAATATATACATATACATAAAGATTATCTATATCTATATCAATCTCTGTATCTATATTTATATCAAACTCTATTTCTATATCTCTTATCAATCTTTATAACAAAAAAGAGAACCCAGATAATCTGTTAATCTATTTCAACTCCTTGTTAAATTCCGATCAGAACTATGCCAAGAAAGTCTCCTTCCAATCGATCAAAAGCTTCAAAAAAATCAGAAAAAGATTGAGGTGGAACTCGATGGTATTGCTTCTAAAACCCTAGGTCGTGATTCGGCCTTTTCAAGTGTTAATAGATCCAATTACAATCTTAGATCATCTAATTCTTCTTCAACTGTGGCTGATCCATTCCAATCTGAACCTAATGATCCGATTTCATCATTGAAATCGGCCGATTTGATTGAAAAATCAAAACAGCCGCCGCCTACATCCTGTCCACCACCGCCGACCACCGCTACTGTTGGGGCTGCCGGCCACCAGGGGGTGGCCATGGAAGCGATTCGTGATGGGTTGGGGGCTGCTTCGATTAATTCTGATCAGGTTCCAGGTTTGGGAGAAAAGGGTGCGGCTGCATCTATTGGAAACCACCTGTCACCAGATTTGAAAACCACTGCCGAAGAAGTTTTTTTCCCTCCATTCTTGTGCTTATTTGAGTGTTTGTAAGAGAGAAAGATGAAAAAGGGGAAAGTGGGTCTTTATTTTGGTTTTTTTTCTTTTCATTATAGAGTGAATCATTTTGATGAAGGTTGGAATGTTACATCTGAAAAAAGAAGCTCTTAGTTATTTATTGATTGTCTCGTGAATTAACTTTTGTTTGTGGATAATGAATATCATTTGTTCCTGATTTTCACATAGGGTTTTTTATTTATGCATAAAGACATGATATACATGGTGATAATGATGATGATGAAAGAGTTTATAGATATTTACGGTTTTGGTCCTTGTGTAAATAAAAAGACTAAAATACCCATCATGTGCAGGTCACATGATGAGTAAGTTGACATCCGTTTGGGATTTGGACCAAAAACGTTGACGGAACAAACATTTTTGGACTAAAATGGTAATTTATGAAAGGTAAGGACGAAAACCGTAATTTTTGACCCACGACAGGGACCAAAATTGTAATTTACTCTTTTTATTTTTATACTTATATTCGTAGAAAAATTAATTGTTTCTTCTTAACCACTATAGGCCTTGGAATGGATTGGATATTGATCCAAATCCGATCCGATCCAATCCATTTATATCACTTATCGGATCAAAAATAATATCCATTAATCCATTTAACAATCCAATGGATTGCTTCATTTATCCATTTAATTATTTGGATCGATCCATGATCCATCCGGATCGATATATCACCAAAATTGACTCGGGTCACGGGAAACTAAGGGCATAGGTGACACGGGACACGTGTGACTTCGGGCGAGTGGTAATCGGGTCACGAGGTCACCAGGGGCATGGGGTGACCAGGGACACGGGTGACCGTGCCCCTAGCTACCTCGTCTTAGTCACCCCTCGCCCCAGTCACCCCAGCCCGTGCCCTAGTGACCCTCGTCATTGGTGCCCCCGGTGACCCGTGTTCCCAGTCAATGGTGCCCTCGGTGACCGGGGACGCGGGTCACCAGGGGCACCATTGACCGGGGCACTCGTGACCGGGGACACGGGATCATCGGGGGCACCATTTGACCGGGGCACCGTGACCGGGGACACGGGTCACCGGGGGCACCATTGACCGGGGCACTCGTGACCGGGGACACGGGTCACGGGGGCACCATTTGACCGGGGCACCGTGACCGGGGACACGGGTCACCGGGGGTACCTTTGACCCGGGACACCATTTGACTGGGGACACGGGTCACCGGGGCACCATTTGACCGGGGGCACTCGTGACCGGGGACACGGGTCACGGGGGCACCATTTGACCGGGGCACTCGTGACCGGGGACACGGGTCATCGGGGGCACCATTTGACCGGGGCACCGTGACCGGGGACACGGGTCACCGGGGGCACCATTGACGGGGCACTCGTGACCGGGGACACAGGATCACGGGGCCACCAGTGACCGGGGGCACCGGGGCACGGGCTGACTAAGACGAGGTAAATGGGGGCATGACATGATATGTACCGCGTTACCTCTAGTGCTTGAACTAGGGGTCATAAAATCTTAATATTAATATTCTTTATATATATAAAATCCGTGCATGGGTTTTCGTGCCTCCATCATTTTTGTCAAAAATACTCTATAGTTTTAAACACTTTAATTAATGGCCCCTGACGTTTAAAAATATTACAAATCACGGCAGGTCATGTATTTCCAAAAGTCCAAACAGAATACAAAATCTACTCATCAAACATGAGTTAATTAATAAGTTTGTATATCTATACAGAAAAAAAAAGAATGAAATTGTAAGTGAAAAAAGGCAAAAACTTAGAAGATTTACATCTCAAAACAAAGTTTTGTTAATACACTAGGCATTATCTTCATCCTAATCTTTGAGATTGGTATAAGGTCATCGCCAACCACCGGTGATTAAAAAAAACAAGGTTACATCCGCCTACTCAGTTATCAGAAAAGATAACCATTACCCACGAACCTCTACCTATAACATCGTCGACCAAACACCACCCACCACCGTCATCAACCTTAAAAACCACATCTATACATAGATATAAGCACATAAAGAAAAAGAGGGGAGTGCGCCGTATCTATACTACCTCCGGTAAAACACCATCCAACACCGTCAACAACCGCAAACTACAAACCCATATATATCGAAAAGACAGAAAATTAGTACAACTTCAATAGTTCATCTGCCTCTTTATAGCTATATCTAAAATGGATCAAATCGTTTTTATATAGGATTATGTAAAATGGATCAAATCGTTTTATATAGATTATGTAAAATGGATCAAATCGTTCTTATATAGATTATGTAAAATGGATCAAATCGTTTTTATATAGATTATGTAAAATGGATCAAATCGTTTTTATATAGATTATGTAAAATGGATCAAATCGTTTTTATATAGATTATGTAAAATGGATCAAATCGTTCTTATATAGATTATGTAAAATGGATCAAATCGTTTTTATATAGGATTATGTAAAATGGATCAAATCGTTTTTATATAGGATTATGTAAAATGGATCAAATCGTTTTTATATAGATTATGTAAAATGGATCAAATCGTTCTTATATAGATTATGTAAAATGGATCAAATCGTTTTTATATAGATTATGTAAAATGGATCAAATCGTTTTTATATAGATTATGTAAAATGGATCAAATCGTTTTTATATAGATTATGTAAAATGGATCAAATCGTTCTTATATAGATTATGTAAAATGGATCAAATCGTTTTTATATAGGATTATGTAAAATGGATCAAATCGTTCTTATATAGATTATGTAAAATGGATCAAATCGTTTTTATATAGGATTATGTAAAATGGATCAAATCGTTTTTATATAGATTATGTAAAATGGATCAAATCGTTTTTATATAGATTATGTAAAATGGATCAAATCGTTTTTATATAGATTATGTAAAATGGATCAAATCGTTTTTATATAGATTATGTAAAATGGATCAAATCGTTCTTATATAGATTATGTAAAATGGATCAAATCGTTTTTATATAGATTATGTAAAATGGATCAAATCGTTTTTATATAGATTATGTAAAATGGATCAAATCGTTTTTATATAGATTATGTAAAATGGATCAAATCGTTCTTATATAGATTATGTAAAATGGATCAAATCGTTTTTATATAGGATTATGTAAAATGGATCAAATCGTTCTTATATAGATTATGTAAAATGGATCAAATCGTTTTTATATAGATTATGTAAAATGGATCAAATCGTTCTTATATAGATTATGTAAAATGGATCAAATCGTTTTTATATAGATTATGTAAAATGGATCAAATCGTTTTTATATAGATTATGTAAAATGGATCAAATCGTTTTTATATAGGATTATGTAAAATGGATCAAATCGTTTTTATATAGATTATGTAAAATGGATCAAATCGTTCTTATATACATTATGTGAAATGGATCAAATCGTTTTTATATAGGATTATGTAAAATGGATCAAATCGTTCTTATATAGAATTGTGTAACACCCCATTTTCCAAAAAGGTAATTAAAATAAACCTTTATTGTAGTTTTGACATTAAAATAAATTCCTAGCTTTTTATTTTAGAAACCGGGTTAAATTAGGTGGAACCTTAGTGTCTAGCGGGTATAATACCCTTTTTATTTGGCAATGAAAAACGTGGCAGGGGTTGGAGTAGACCAACACTTCTTCTCTTGTGAGTCATGGTTCCACTACCCATTTCCATTCTCTTCTAAAATCTTATAGTGTTTATGTGGAGAATCATTTTCCATTCATTTTCTCCACCAAATTCTTCATCTAGCAACCTTTTAAGAAAATCTTGTGGAATTTGAGGGTGTGGGTGTCGAAATTGGGCAAGGAAGAAAGAAGGAAAATTGTGACTTTTATTGCTTTCCAAATTCAATTTCTTCAATTAAGGTAAGAGGTTAACCTAAATTTCTTGTTATTACAATTAGGGTTCTTATGTAATTGAAATTGGGGATTTTAGGGTTACCTCAAAATTTGGAATGAACCCTAATTGTTATGGGTAGAAGAGTTATATGGGGATGCTATGAGTATTTGTGAGTCCCTTAAGTTCGATGGTTAACCAGGAAAGTGCAAAATACAACAAGTCTAATAAGCACTAGATTGGACTAGTATTACTTTAATATAAATGCAAGTATATAAATAAAGTAATACAAGACTTAAAGCAATAAACAAATAAAGTGGAACATTATGTATTTTTCATGGGTATTTTATTTATGATGTTAAATAAAACACAAGGTTGTTGCGGAATCAAGATAATACAATTAAGTATGTATCCTAACAACCTATGAGTTACAAATGATCTATATTTGTCAAATAACTCTTTAGGATCGAGATACTTAAAGTTGTGAAGTATCCCAGTTTAAGATCGAGAGTATTTGGACAAATTCACTTAAATGCAAAATGAATGCTTAAAAGTATTTATGTCAAGGAAATGACTTTGTATTTATAGGCAACAAAATTCACCAGTGAATTTTGTGCCGTACAATATGGTTGCATACATTTAATGATCCGACAAGAACATTAAATGTATTGGATAAGGAATAAGGATAAAGTCACATCAATGCAAGTGTATCCTTTTATCCAACCACCTTTTACACACGTATACTTTGGTAAAGAACAAGTGGATTGTTCTTTGAAAAGTGTGTAAAGGGAAAAGTCAATCCTTGATATCAGTGTTCAGACTTGTAAGATCTAGAACACTGACAATCCTCCAGTGTACAGATCTGGTAAGACTTTCCAGTGGACTCCGCCATTTGTTAAGTCTTCTTTCTTCAGACTTCAGTCTTTGACTTCAGTCAGAATGTCTTCAGTAGAGTTGATCTGGACTGGGGTGAAGTCCAGTGAGCTCATCTGGAGAATACTCCAGATTTCCTATACAAGTATTTGCTCACTGGTCTTCCATTATTTTTGGACAAATCTTCAGAGGGACTCCAGATTCCAAGTCTGGAGTAGGTCCAGTAGAACACGATTCTGGTCAGATCTTTAGTGAGGCTCCAGTAGTCGAGTCTGGAGCGAGTCCAGTAAATCTGGACCTAACAAATTCCCCCTATTTGTTTAGAAATAATGCAAGTGTTTTCAAGCTTGAATCTATACATTTTGTAAGCTTGAAAAACACAAGTTTCGATTTGTTTAAAAAATCTAAGTTACTGGAAAACACTTTATAGATCATGAGTGTTTTCAGTTTTATCAATTAAGTTCTAACTTAGACTAAATCTGGTCATTTACTTATAAAAATAAAAAAATTGCAACTATTATTACATTCATCAACTGATAAATAGTATACAATTTTCATAAGACAATAATTTACAATAAGTAAACAATAAGAGTTAGGCCCTTCTTTTCGATGTCCTTTCTGGAGCATCTTCAGTAGCCTTTCTCTTTGGTGATGGAGAAGATGGTAATGATTCTGACGTTCTTATGCCCATTGCAACTTCCATCTGTTGCTTTCTTCTCCATACCTTCTCAATCCTTTTCAGAAATGCTTTAACATCAGTCGACACATCTGTCTTCCCCTTGAACGTTAAAGCGATTTCCTCCAGTTCACTCCATCCAAAAGCTTGGACTGAAGTACTTCTCCTCTCGTCAGTAAAGTTACCCTCCCTGGTCAACTTTACTTCAAATTTTGACATGCCTTCATGATCTTCAGCTAACTTGATTTCAGCACCAGTGATCCTTCTTGCATCAGCCCTGAAGTTCAACATTTCATTGTATTTTTCTTTCAGCTTGG
Organism: Erigeron breviscapus; assembly: GCA_034093135.1. Classification (NCBI taxonomy): domain Eukaryota; kingdom Viridiplantae; phylum Streptophyta; class Magnoliopsida; order Asterales; family Asteraceae; genus Erigeron; species Erigeron breviscapus. The sequence continues at coordinate 77,181,927 of CM067168.1, forward strand.
CTTGCTGGATCAAAGCTTCAGTATCCTTGGACACTCTCCTTTGCTCTACAGCAGATTGGAGTTCTTGACGATTTATTCTTCGAGAAGTGTCCAGGGGAATGAAAGTACTTACATCAGCATCTCTGATTGCTTTGATCTGTCTGGCAGTCAACTTTGGTAAACCAGTAAGTCTCTTTCTGTACTCTATCTCCAGAGCACCAGCATTCTTTCTTATCTTTTTCTGGAGACTTACCAGTTCATATTTTCTTTGTCTGACGAGTTCTGGTACACTCACGCCATAAATAATTGAGTCATATGCATGTTCTTCTTCAGCGTAGAATGAGCGTACATGAACATCATCTAATGCATTTAGGCATTGATGAACTCTGGGGTCATCTTTCATCCTTTTATATACTTCAATATTAATGCCTAACCTTCCAGCATTGTAGGAGTCCAGAGTACCCATTGTTGCCATCTCCCTTTGATGGGCCAGCAGTTCATCTTTTTGATTTCTTTTGAAAATCTCAATCATTATGCATTCTTGCTCTAACTTCCTTGAAGTTTCATTATCAACATCTTCAGTTTGCTCTTCCTCTTCACCAGATACCACTTTTTCTTTTCCTTTAACAGCCTTCAGAGTGGTTGGAATATCTGGGAAGGTTTTTAATGATTAGTATATGTTATTATTGTTGTCGCCTAGTCATTAAGGTGCTCGTTTGAGTTCCCGGTTCGTTAGTTTGAGCCTTAACGGTCGTTAGTTTTAAGTTAAGGGCAATCTGGTAATTTGTGCTAGAAGGAGGATGGTTCTAATAGGGTTTAGGAAGCCCTAATCTCTCATTTTTCCAGGAGTTGTGTGTGAAATAGAGTTTGTGTGCCTCCATATCATTCTCTTCACAATTTCATTGATTTCGGGTCGATTCGGAGTGATCTAGGGTTTGAATTCGATTATATAATTATCCTTAAAGGTAATGATTGAAATACCTACTGATTTTTAGTCACTTTTATCTACTCTTAGGGTTTATTCCTGATCTCAAGGGTTGGGGTTAATCCGGTTGCGAATCGTTGTTGTTTTATTATGTTTTCGGGGTGTTTAAACATTCTCATTCGTTATGCAATCGGTTTAGGGAACAATTTATGGTTTCAACCCATCAATTGAGTCATATAAAGTGTGTATATGAGTTCTGTAGGTCGTGGGGTATTGCTAAGGTCGTTTGAGGGTCGAATTGATATTGAAAACAAAGGGGTTCATAGGTCTGAAATTTTAGTCGTCTTGCAAAACTCATATCTCCTTTAATTCAAGGAGTTAGGAGATAAATCTTATATTTTTGAAAACCTCTATGTGTCCTATAAATTCTATATGAACAAAGTTTCTTTTGGTTTTGCCAAGAGATGGGCGAAAAATGTCAATTTCCAACAGTGGTCGGTTTTCGGACTAATTCTGCAGACCTGTTTTGAAAACATCATAACTCAATCATTATAGCACTTCAGGAGTCAAACCTTACATTTATGAAAAGGGCTTTGAGTCTTCAACATTTTTTAAGAACTAAGTGTTGTCTCATTTGGTCGTCTTGAGGTTGAAAAGTCGTCTGCAAGTGAAGGGTGCGATTCTGGAAGCTGATATCAACGAGACCACTATTGGGCTCGGCGATATCGTGGTCAGGACTTGCTTTTGGTGCATTCTGGAGCTTGATATCGACGAGACCACCCATGGGCTCGGCGATATCAGCCATCAGAAGGGTTCTAAGTGCGTTTAAGTGTCTAGTTGACTTACATTTCAATCATTCTTGTACCATAGGTTGTCGGGAACACTTGTGAAGCACGGTAAACCTATTTGTTGATTGTTGTGCACTCCATTGAGGTAAGATAACATATTTTGTCACGCTGGGAAACACAATAAACGTGGGATTTAATGATTAATCGTTTTGACGAAAATGTGGACATCTCATACATATATAGGGGTATGGGAACCACGTGGGGGATGATATGGGTGCTCTGAGGGGTTACCTTTACTATGATTATTATGTGGGATGGGAATGAGATTTTATATGATATATGAATTCATAGCAAGTAGTATTTCATCCCTTAATTACTGTTCTAATGTTGTTATATATGAATAGCGGTGACTACGATGCTTGATATAACGAATGCCTTGTAGCAAATAGTATTCCTTATCATAGGGATAGAATGTAATGTTGCTTTGCATACATGTTGATTATGTCAATGATTGATTGAATGTAATGTTGCCTTGTACACATGTTGATTACGTCATTGATGATGTTGTTTGTTGTCGAATGGCCTATTACATCTAGTTCACTAGATCTAAATAGGAATGCTACGTCACGATGCACGATAGGGCCTTAATGGCAAATGATGTTGATGACGAATCAATGACATGCACTAAGATAGTCTTAATGTCAAATTAATGATGTGTCTAATGAGATAAAGCTAATGACAATATAATGATATGAGATGCAATAAAGATTAACGTGTTGTGTCGATTTGAGATGACATGTGTTGATATGTGATGTGTAACACCCGTCATTTTAAAACTTGGATTTTCAAAAAACTTTGCCAAACGACGTTTAAACGTAGCAGAAAGGATCACATAAAAACTGCCCCATCCGTAACGGATGGTGTTATGGGTGAAATTTCAAGTACCAATATCTTGAAAGTCTAAGATCTTGACATATCAGGATCTTGACCTTGATGAATATTCTGATGACTTACTAATATTTTGCTAACGTTATGATTCATTTGTTATTATCATTTCCACATGAGTTAAGTGTGCAGATTCCAGAATATTCGATATAAGGCTATGGAAAAAATCTCTAATGGTGCAAAAAAGAATTCGCACATGGAATTAATCATCAACGCACAAAGAAGATTAAGTTTCCCAACATAATCGGACTTCTAGTTGATTTCAGCATGAGGAGAAAAGCTTCAATGTTCACTAGACTGGTCAAGATATGCTTCAACGTTCTAATATTGAAGACCTGGAGGATCCCTACTATTTCGCATAGTTAGTTAGCATCTAGGTCTATATATATCGAATAAGGCTGATCGATTTAGGATATCTTTTACTTACTTGCAACAACTCTACACACTTGTATTCACACACTGCTCTCTATACTCTCATCTTTATTCTCACACTTAGCAATATCGATCAACCGAATTCCACCATTGTAACACCCGTCGTTTAAAAATATGGATTTCTAAAAGTTTTCGCCAAACGGCGTCAAAAGATAGCGGAAGTAAACTTTAAAAGAACAAACCAAAAGGAAACGTTTGGTTCATTTATTAATTGGTGTTACCAGCAATGTCATCGAAATAAGCTCAAATGGAAATCCATCGGTTGCCCAACATTAAACAACCGACATTATAGTAAATACAACTCATAAATATCTAAACATAAATCAATGTCTAATGCGAGCAGCCACTATGAGCAAACTACAACCAGCTTCAAGATCATCTACCCATGCCTCACATCTTCTCACATCTATCTGCTCACTAATGTTGGACCTGAGGGCACAACACATTTTAAAAGAGCAAGTGTTAGCTAACGAATTAGCTAAGTAAGATAACACATCATAGTATATAAATATCATATCTGGCATCTTAACAATCACATATCATATCATATCATATCATATCATATCACATCTTACATACATATCATATCATATCATATCATATCATATCATGGCATCTTATAACTATACATATCATATCATGGCATCTGATAACAATACATATCATATTATATCATATTTCATAACACATCTTAACATACATATCATATCATATCATATCATATCATCATCTATAACAATACATTCATATCATATCATATCATCATCTTAACATACATATCATATCATATCATATCATATCATATCATATCATATCATATCATATCATATCATATCATATCATATCATGCTCATAACATCATATCATATCATATCATATCATATCATATCATACATTCATATCATATCATGGCATCTTATAACTATACATATCATATCATGGCATCTGATAACAATACATATCATATTATATCATATTTCATATCATGGCATCTTATAACAATACATATCATATCATGGCATCTGATAACAATACATATCATATTATATCATATTTCATAACATCTTAAAGCATTTCATATCATTTCACATCATATCATATCATATCATATCATCACATATCTTATCATATCATACATATCATATCATATCATATCATATCATATCATTCGTCATACATATCATATCATAGCATATCTATAACATCACATATCATATCATATCATATCATATCATAACATATCATTCATATCATATCATATCATATCATATCATATCATATCATAGCATCTATAACATCACATATCATATCATATCATATCATATCATAACATATCATCATATCATATCATATCATATAATCATATCATATCATATCATATCATATCATATCATATCATATCATATCATATCATATCATATCATATCATATCATATCATATCATATCATATCATATCATATCATATCATATCATATCATATCATATCATATCATGGCATCTATAACATACATATCATATCATATCATATCATATCATACATATCATCATATATAGCAAAGCATATCATATCATATCATATCATATCATATCATATCATATCATATCATATCATATCATATCATATCATATCATATCATGTCATATCATATCATGTCATATCATATCATATCATGGCATCTATAACAATACATATCATATCATGGCATCTGATAACAATACATATCATAATATATCATATCATATCATATCATCATCTTAACATACATTCATATCATATCATATCATATCGATATCATATCATCATCTTAACATACATATCATATCATATCATATCATATCATATCATATCATATCATATCATATCATATCATATCATGGCATCTATAACAATACATATCATATTATATCATATTTCATACATATCATTCATATCATATCATATCATATCATATCATATCATATCATATCATCATCGATAACAATACATATCATATCATGGCATCTTAGAACAATACATATCATATCATGGCATCTGATAACAATACATATCATATTATATCATATTTCATAACATCTTAAATACATTTCATATCATATCATATCATGGCATCTTAACAATACATATCATATCATGGCATCTGATAACAATACATATCATAATATATCATATCATATCATGGCATCTTAACAATACATATCATATCATGGCATCTGATAACAATACATATCTATCATTCTTATAACAATACATATCATATCATGGCATCTTATAACAATACATATCATATCATGGCATCTGATAACAATACATATCATATTATATCATATTTCATAACATCTTAATAACAATACATATCATATCATGGCATCTTATAACAATACATATCATATCATGGCATCTGATAACAATACATATCATATCATGGCATCTGATAACAATACATATCATATTATATCATATTTCATAACATCTTAACAATACATATCATATCATATCATATCATATCATAAGCATCTATAACAATACATATCATATCATATCATCATTTACATCATATCATATCATATCATATCATATCATATCATATCATGGCATCTTAACAATACATATCATATCATGGCATCTGATAACAATACATATCATAATATATCATATCATATCATATCATTCATATCATATCATATCATCTCATAACAATACATATCATATCATGGCATCTTATAACAATACATATCATATCATGGCATCTGATAACAATACATATCATATCATGGCATCTGATAACAATACATATCATATTATATCATATTTCATAACATCTTAAAGCATTTCATAGCATTTCACATCATATCATATCATATCATATCATATCATATCATATCATATCATATCATATCATATCATATCATATCATATCTTGCATATCATCTATCATCTCATAACAATACATATCATATCATGGCATCTTATAACAATACATATCATATCATGGCATCTGATAACAATACATATCATATTATATCATATTTCATAACATCTTAAAGCATTTCATAGCATTTCACATCATATCATATCATATCATATCATAACATCACATATCCTTGGGGTAGCATTTTAGGCATCGATATACATCTACATACCCCATATCACCTCCCGTATAATCCCGAATACCCATAAGCAAACAAGATATCATTAGGGGAAGTTATTGTTGGTGCATGTTTCTCGGTGACAAAAGCATTCTAGATGTGTTACATATATTTATATATATTCAAGTCTTGTAATTTATCTTTTAATTACCGTTTGTTAATAATATTACCTTGACATAAATTGTTGATCATATTGGGATCCATTTATGTTTATATGTGTGTTTATTATTTGTGTTTTACAGGTTCTAGACATTACATGTAAAGAGTCATTAAGTTAATATTGTTTCTGCGTTTAACAGCAGTTGAAATATTAACTTAATGTACTTCCAGATGGAAGTTAAGTTAATTGTGTTTCTGCGTATTAACAACAGGAGAAACATTAACTTAATCAATACTTCCAATAGGTAATATAGACAATGTTGTTTCTGCGTATTCACAGCAGTAGAAACATTGTCGTAGCTGATGTTGGTTCTGCGTATATTTACAGCAGTATAAACATTGGCTGAGTTAATGTTGGTTCTGCGTCTTGACAGCAGTTGAAACATTAACTCAAATATTCCTAAGTGTTATTTGAGGGTTCTTGGGAACGAGCAAAATAGTTGCTTGTGGAAAGAACACTCAAATGGTCATTTGAGAGTTTTTGAGGAATAAGCAAAAGTTTGCTTGTTCATAAGAACTCTCAAATGGTTTGAGAGTTTATGTGGAAACAAGCAAAAGCATGCTTGTCCATAAGAACTCTCAAACAGTTTGTGTGTTCTGGGAAACACACAAACAGGCCAAAACCCTCATGGGCCTGACATGAGATGTAACACCCCAAGCCAAGGCTCGAAATATTACGGAAATCATATAGCACAAGGTGGGATTAATGTAGAAGATGAACTAAATGCAAACAAAGTATCCAGTGAATCCATAAACAAGATAATTCAAGTACAGAAAGTATGAGAAACAAATAGTCATCAAAGTTTACAAAAGAAACAACATCAAAAGATGACTATTGGTCTAAACATAAAGCAAAAGTAGGCGATGAATCCTTGATTCATATAAGACCAATGCCCGGGTTCACAAGCAAGCAAATCAATCATGCTTCATGCCTTGGAATAACTTGGTTACCTGAAAAGTGCACTAAGCATAGTCAACACGAGGTTGGTGAGTTCGTAGGAATGGTTCACAAGGAACCATTATCATTAATCACAACAAGTATAAGTAAAGGCCAAAACATAACTTAAGAGTAGCCTTTAAGCGTCACAATCCCAATCACATCAAGATACAACATATAAGTAATGTGTGAAAATAAATAAGCACAAGTGATGTCTATATCAAGGTATGTGCAGTACGCATAATCGTGTCATGATGCATATGATATGTATGACTATCGAGTCATCAAAGCAATGATACTCACATGTCATCACAATGAGCAATGTGGCATCTCAAAATCGTCAAGTATATACGTCTATATACTCGGATGTCCATGTGCATCTCGCACAAAAAGTGTGTCTATGCGTGCTTCTCGCACCATAGACGGATAAGTATTAGTGCACACATGTCATCACAATGACCAATGTGGCGTTCAGAATCTCGATTTAGACTACCAATCGTATTCCATATATCCATAATTCCAACCACAATCAATCAACCAACCAATAGCCTAACAATACGTACATACACTTCGGAGGATTCTACTTTCAACGAGTCCTAGATGCTTATGTATAGGGTCACCCGCAGCCTTCCCACCACATCTAAAACCCTTTAAAGGCACAACCGACTTCCATGTATGTACGACTATCCTAATTAATCAACAATTATCACAATCATATACGAATCAATCTAGCGTGTCATTATATCTATCAATTTGTTAACAAACAAATTAAACAATAAGACGGATGGTAAATCAAGCAAATCAACCAATCACTCAAACAATAAAGCACGTATGTTTACACTTTTCAACCCGAATCTCAAATGAGTAGGGAGCTACGGAACTCACCTTGTTCGACAAAATAAGCTAGTATTGTTAATATAAGATTATAAGCGAGTATTGGGCTCCACGCGTCCACAACCTATCAATGTACATCATAATACCATAAATGTCAACTCTACAATCTTAAAAAAATTGGTTCAGCAAGTTTAAGTCGAGTCACAAACTCATAAACGCTTCTACAACTTTACCGAGTAAGAAACAAGACACTTTGACTCGACATCCGATAAAATTGGACAAGGACACAGCCCAAGAGGACTATACCATGAGAAAGTAGACTCACTCATGATTCCAACAATAGGTCATATGACTCGATTGGGTTTACGGATCAAAAGTTATAAGCGTTTGAAAAACTGCCATTAAGTTACACAAAATTCGCGACGTGACTTCAATCATTCGCGGCGCGACCCAGCTATCCATTCGTGGCGCGATTAAAAGCTCTGGATAAAAACATAATTTCGAAAACAATAGACTCGCGGCGCGAAGTGCAGCAGCTCTGCACAATTTCCAGCCCAAACACGATTCTATGTTCACCCAAAACTCATTTTGACATCCTAGATCGACCAAGGTACCATTCTAACCCATTTTCAAGCATAAATACACATATACAAACATGTTTGGACTTAACCCACTTCATAAATCCACTTCAAACATAGATTTCAAGATCAAAATTAGGTTTTAATTCATTAAAACCCTAATTAAACCCTATTTTCATTTTTTAATCCGATTTGTGACCCGAAATGACTTGGGTTCAACTAGAAATAGGTAAATAAACATAAGTTAGTGAATATGGGATGAGTTTAACTTACCAAAATCTTCTTCTTGTGTTCAAACCCGAGTTTGAGCTAAATGGGTAGAAATCTTGCACTTAGAATCTAAGTCTTGATATGATGAAGATGATGATGATCTTGTATTGAATTTGATTCAATGACTCTAATTTGATGCAGGTGTAATTTGAGAGAAAAGAAAAGAGATGATATATTTGTGAGTCTTGGATTCACTAGAGTGAATGAGAGGAAGAGAGATAGGAAGGAAAGGGAAGGGTTGTTGAAATGAAAGGAGGAGAAGGGTGAAGGGTGGCTGATGGGTCGTGGGTACTGCCCATGGGTCGACCCGTTTCCCTTTACAAGTTAATTCACATGTCGCCTTACATTGAATCGTACATTAAGTCATACACCCGACCCGTCAAGCATAATACTTATTCATTTCATCCCAAGGTAAATCTCAATTATCTCATTAATTAAGATCGTTAGTCAAATTACACATAAAGTAAAAGGGTCAAATCTCACGGATGTTACATTATTCCCCCGTTAAAAGAATTTCGTCCCGAAATTCAACAAAACACTAGTCGTTAAACAAATGCGGGTACTTAGATCTCATATGGTCCTCCCGCTCCCAAGTGAACTCAGCTCCACGTCTAGCACTCCATCTAACTTTGACAATTGTATAGCGTTTGTTCTTGAGCTTCTTGATCTGACGGTCTAAGATTTCCATCGGTTCTTCGACAAAATTAAGCTTACTATCAATTCTTATCTCATCCATGGTCACATGATGCGTAGGGTCCGCTAAACACTTACGTAGGTTACAGATATGAAATACATCATGTACTCCACTAAGTTCTTGTGGTAGCTCTAATCGATAAGCTACCTTTCCAATCCGTTCAAGAATCTTGAAAGGACCAATATACCTTGGCCCGAGTTTGCCTCGCTTCACGAATCGGATAACGCCTTTCCAAGGTGATACTTTCAAAAGTACATAATCACCCACATCAAACTCTAACGGTCTTCGTCTCACATCGGCATACTTCTTTGTCATTCACGGGCCAACTGTAACCTCTCCTTGATTTGAGAGATCACTTTTGTGGTTTCAACTACAATTTCTGGCCCAATAAGTTGACTTTCACCAATTTCCGCCCAAGCTAGTGGAGAATGACATACTCTACCGTACAATGCTCTAAAGGGCGCCATTTGGATGCTAGCGTGATAACTATTGTTGTAGGAGAATTGACCAATGGCAAATGGTCTTCCCAGCTACCACCAAAATCAATTGCACACACTCTCAGCATGTCTTCAAGTGTTTGTATTGTTCTTTCGCTTTGTCCATCCGTTTGAGGATGAAATGTCGTACTCATGTCAAGTCGAGTACCCATTGCTCGCTGAAAAGCTTCCCAAAAGTTTGATTTGAATCGTGCATCTCTATTGGAAATGATAGAAATCGGGACTCCATGCTTAGATCGACCAAGGTACCATTCTAACCCATTTTCAAGCATAAATACACATATACAAACATGTTTGGACTTAACCCACTTCATAAATCCACTTCAAACATAGATTTCAAGATCAAAATTAGGTTTTAATTCATTAAAACCCTAATTAAACCCTATTTTCATTTTTTAATCCGATTTGTGACCCGAAATGACTTGGGTTCAACTAGAAATAGGTAAATAAACATAAGTTAGTGAATATGGGATGAGTTTAACTTACCAAAATCTTCTTCTTGTGTTCAAACCCGAGTTTGAGCTAAATGGGTAGAAATCTTGCACTTAGAATCTAAGTCTTGATATGATGAAGATGATGATGATCTTGTATTGAATTTGATTCAATGACTCTAATTTGATGCAGGTGTAATTTGAGAGAAAAGAAAAGAGATGATATATTTGTGAGTCTTGGATTCACTAGAGTGAATGAGAGGAAGAGAGATAGGAAGGAAATGGAAGGGTTGTTGAAATGAAAGGAGGAGAAGGGTGAAGGGTGGCTGATGGGTCGTGGGTACTGCCCATGGGTCGACCCGTTTCCCTTTACAAGTTAATTCACATGTCGCCTTACATTGAATCGTACATTAAGTCATACACCCGACCCGTCAAGCATAATACTTATTCATTTCATCCCAAGGTAAATCTCAATTATCTCATTAGTTAAGATCGTTAGTCAAATTACACATAAAGTAAAAGGGTCAAATCTCACGGATGTTACATTATTCCCCCGTTAAAAGAATTTCGTCCCGAAATTCAACAAAACACTAGTCGTTAAAACAAATGCGGGTACTTAGATCTCATATGGTCCTCCCGCTCCCAAGTGAACTCAGCTCCACGTCTAGCACTCCATCTAACTTTGACAATTGTATAGCGTTTGTTCTTGAGCTTCTTGATCTGACGGTCTAAGATTTCCATCGGTTCTTCGACAAAATTAAGCTTACTATCAATTCTTATCTCATCCATGGTCACATGATGCGTAGGGTCCGCTAAACACTTACGTAGGTTACAGATATGAAATACATCATGTACTCCACTAAGTTCTTGTGGTAGCTCTAATCGATAAGCTACCTTTCCAATCCGTTCAAGAATCTTGAAAGGACCAATATACCTTGGCCCGAGTTTGCCTCGCTTCACGAATCGGATAACGCCTTTCCAAGGTGATACTTTCAAAAGTACATAATCACCCACATCAAACTCTAACGGTCTTCGTCTCACATCGGCATACTTCTTTTGTCGTTCACGGGCCAACTGTAACCTCTCCTTGATTTGAGAGATCACTTTTGTGGTTTCAACTACAATTTCTGGTCCCAATAAGTTGACTTTCACCAATTTCCGCCCAAGCTAGTGGAGAACGACATACTCTACCGTACAATGCTCTAAAGGGCGCCATTTGGATGCTAGCGTGATAACTATTATTGTAGGAGAATTGACCAATGGCAAATGGTCTTCCCAGCTACCACCAAAATCAATTGCACACACTCTCAGCATGTCTTCAAGTGTTTGTATTGTTCTTTCGCTTTGTCCATCCGTTTGAGGATGAAATGTCGTACTCATGTCAAGTCGAGTACCCATTGCTCGCTGAAAAGCTTCCCAAAAGTTTGATTTGAATCGTGCATCTCTATCAGAAATGATAGAAATCGGGACTCCATGCTTAGATACCACTTCTTTAATGTACAACCGCGCCATGGTGTCAAACTTATCGGTTTCATGAATGGCCAAGAAATGAGCCATCTTCGTTAGCCGATCCACTATCACCCAAATCGTATCACGACCACTTCTTGTCTTTGGTAACTTCGTAATGAAGTCCATTGCAATATTTTCCCATTTCCACTCGGGTGTCACCGGTTGCACCAACAACCCAGGTGGCTTCTTATGATCGGCTTTCACTTGTAAGCAAGTAAGGCACTCACTCACGTATCTGGCCACATCACGCTTCATACCCGACCACCAATAAAAATCTTTTAAATCAAAGTACATCTTATCCAATCCGGGATGAACCGAATAAGGCGATCGATGAGCTTCATCCATGAGGAGTGTTCTTAGGTTACCGAAAATGGGAACCCAAAGTCTTTCCACCAAATATAGCCCGTTATCATTCTTTCTATCAAATTGTTGTTCCATACCATCCACGTTTTCATTTCCAAAGTTCTCCGGTAGGGTGGCTTGAATTTGGGCTTCAATGATTCGGTCTCAGATATTTGGCCCTACCGTGATGCTCATAACTCTAGCCCGTCTTGGCTTAACTCTCTCCTTTCTACTCAAGGCGTCGGCTACAACATTTGCCTTACCCGGATGATAACGGATATCACAATCATAATCACTAAAGAGTTCAAGCCAACGTCTTTGTCTCATGTTCAGTTCACTCTGGTTAAAGATGTGTTGGAGGCTTTTGTGATCGGTGTAAATCACACATTTTGCCATAGAGATAATGTCTCCAACACTTCAAAGCAAATATAACTGCTCCTAATTCCAAATCATGTGTCGGGTAGGTTTTCTCATGCACTTTCAATTGACGAGAGGCATAAGCAATGACCTTGCCCTTTTGCATAAGAACACAACCCAAACCTTGTCCCGAAGCATCACAATATACTACAAAGTCTTCAACTCCATCCGGTAGAGTTAGAATAGGTGCTTCACACAACATATCTTTAAGAGTTTGGAAGGCATTTTCTTGTCTTTCGCCCCATTCGAATTTTCTTTCTTTTTGAGTCAAGAGGGTAAGAGGTTGTGCAATACGGGAGAAATTTTCAATGAATCTTCTATAATAACCCGCCAATCCAAGGAATTGACGGATCTCAGATGGTGTCTCGGGTCTTCTCCAATCCTTGACTGCTTCAATTTTGCTAGGGTCCACATGAATACCATCCTTGCTCACCATGTGACCAAGAAAGTGAACCTTTTCTAGCCAAAACTCACACTTGGAGAATTTAGCATATAACTTCTCCTTTCTCAACAATTCAAGTACTTCCCGCAAGTGCTCGGCATGCTCTTCTTTTGATTTAGAGAAAACTAGTATGTCATCAATAAAAACAATGACAAACTTATCTAAGAAAGGTCGACACACCCGGTTCATCAAGTCCATGAACACTGCCGGTGCATTAGTCAACCCGAAGGGCATAACGGTGAATTCAAAGTGACCATACCTAGTACGAAAAGCCGTTTTTGGAATATCATCTTCATGTACTCGGAGTTGGTGATACCCCGAACGGAGATCAATCTTGGAAAAGAATTTAGCGCCTTGAAGTTGATCGAAAAGGTCATCGATTCTAGGAAGAGGATATCGGTTCTTCACTGTGAGCTTATTCAACTCCCGGTAATCGATACACATTCTAAAGGATCCGTCTTTCTTCTTGACAAAGAGGATAGGAGCACCCCAGGGGGAGTGGCTAGGACGAATGAAACCTTTTTCTTGGAGTTCTTTGAGTTGAGTTTCTAGTTCTTGCATTTCGGTGAGAGCTAGCCTATAAGGCGCTTTAGCAACGGGTGCGGCTTCAGGAATAAGATTGATACGGAAGTCAAGCTCACGAGTTGGAGGTAATCCTGGTAAGTCATCCAGAAAAACATCGGGAAATTAACGAACGATAGGGACGGACTTCAATTCTACCCTTGAGACGGTAGCACTAAAGACTTTAGAATTTGAAGAATCGGAAGTTTCACCTTGAACTCTAAGAATCTTACCGTTAGACAACGGTATTTTAGCAACTCCCTCACCACAATCTATGACCGCATTTACTGCCGACATCCAATCCATACCCACAATAATATCAAAACTCCCAATATCTAAAGGCATAAGGTCGATAAAGAACTCGACGTCGTTTAGAGTCAAAATACAATCACGAAGTATTTGACTAAGTTTTGTTAGAGCACCATTAACCATTTCTATTTCAAGCACATAATTTAGAGCACACGGGTTTACATCAACCAAGGGAACAAAGTTAGAGGAAATAAGGCTAAAATCAGCTCCAGAGTCAAATAGAACCATTGCATAATGACCATTAAGAAGGAATATACCTGCAACAACGTTGGGATAATCACGGGCTTCAATGGCATTGGCCGCAAAGGCTCGGCCACGGGGTTAGACTTGTTGACCTTGTTGTCCTTGATTCCGATTAGGCCCGGCAAATTGAAGTTGGTTGGGGTGGACGGCTACTTGAACATGTTGTCCCACCCATCGAGGGCAAATTGTTGCGGTAGTGATTAGGACTACCACATTCAAAACACTCACCCCTTCGTTGATTACCATAAGGAGGGACGGCTTGAAGAGGGGCTACATTTTGTGGGGTCGCCCTCGGCGCTCTACACTCTTTGGCTATATGCCCAGGTTGGTTACATTTGAAGCACGCCCCGCATTGAAGGTGGGTGGGGTGGTGCTTGTTACATCTCCCACACAAAGGATGGGGTCCCATATACGCCTTCTTTACCGGCTCCACCGCCGCCATGACTCTTCCTCGGTTAGCATTCTTGGGGTTAAATCTCCCCATCTTCTTCACTCCACTACTCTCAGCCACCTCCTTTCTTTTGCATGATGATGCTTTACTCAAAACACCACTCCTCAACAAATCTTCGGTTATACTACCGGTTCGATTAATAGCCTCGGCCAAGGAAGTAGGCATGACCGAGTTAACAAGAGAGCGGACTTGTGGAGTCAAGCCCAAAACAAATTTATCAATGGCCCGGAGCTCGGGATTCACCAAATGAGGAACGAGGGTAGTCAAGTCTTGAAATCGTCTGATATAGCCTTTGTAATCGGCCCCATCCATTTTAAGATTGACAAACTCTATAGTTAGATTTTGTAGTTCATAGGGCGGGCATAACTTCTCTGTCACCAAGCTCTTGAAATTGGCCCATGGCAAGTTATAGGTCCGACCCAAGGTTATCTCTTGGTTCCACCAGCTCAAAGCATCTTCCTTGAACATACCAGATGCATAAGTAAACCGATCATCATATGTGCAGTGACTTCTCTCAATCACCGCCTCAATCTTCTCAAACCATCGTATACAATCCACGGGACTACCCAAGCCATCAAACTCCTGTGCCCCACAATTCTTGAAGTCTTTGAATTGACACCCTGTCGAGATCCTCCATGTTGATTATACATGGGAATACGGTTATCAACTCCCACTGGTTCCTCTTCTTCCTCGCTTTAGCAACGGGTGCGGCTTCAGGAATAAGATTGATACGGAAGTCAAGCTCACGAGTTGGAGGTAATCCTGGTAAGTCATCCAGAAAAACATCGGGAAATTAACGAACGATAGGGACGGTCTTCAATTCTACCCTTGAGACGGTAGCACTAAAGACTTTAGAATTTGAAGAATCGGAAGTTTCACCTTGAACTCTAAGAATCTTACCGTTAGACAACGGTATTTTAACAACTCCCTCACCACAATCTATGACCGCATTTACTGCCGACATCCAATCCATACCCACAATAATATCAAAACTCCCAATATCTAAAGGCATAAGGTCGATAAAGAACTCGACGTCGTTTAGAGTCAAAATACAATCACGAAGTATTTGACTAAGTTTTGTTAGAGCACCATTTACCATTTCTATGTCAAGCACATAATTTAGAGCACACGGGTTCACATCAACCAAGGGAACAAAGTTAGAGGAAATAAGGCTAAAATCAGCTCCAGAGTCAAATAGAACCATTGCATAATGACCATTAAGAAGGAATATACCTGCAACAACGTTGGGATAATCACGGGCTTCAATGGCATTGGCCGCAAAGGCTCGGCCACGGGGTTGGACTTGTTGACCTTGTTGTCCTTGATTCCGATTAGGCCCGGCAAATTGAAGTTGGTTGGGGTGGACGGCTACTTGAACATGTTGTCCCACCCATCGAGGGCAATTGTTGCGGTAGTGATTAGGACTACCACATTCAAAACACTCACCCCTTCGTTGATTACCATAAGGAGGGACGGCTTGAAGAGGGGCTACATTTTGTGGGGTCGCCCTCGGCGCTCTACACTCTTTGGCTATATGCCCAGGTTGGTTACATTTGAAGCACGCCCGCATTGAAGGTGGGTGGGGTGGTGCTTGTTACATCTCCCACACAAAGGATGGGGTCCCATATACGCCTTCTTTACCGGCTCCACCGCCGCCATGACTCTTCCTCGGTTAGCATTCTTGGGGTTAAATCTCCCCATCTTCTTCACTCCACTACTCTCAGCCACCTCCTTTCTTTTGGATGATGATGCTTTACTCAAAACACCACTCCTCAACAAATCTTCGGTTATACTACCAGTTCGATTAATAGCCTCGGCCAAGGAAGTAGGCATGACCGAGTTAACAAGAGAGCGGACTTGTGGAGTCAAGCCCAAAACAAATTTATCAATGGCCCGGAGCTCGGGATTCACCAAATGAGGAACGAGGGTAGTCAAGTCTTGAAATCGTCTGATATAGCCTTTGTAATCGGCCCCATCCATTTTAAGATTGACAAACTCTATAGTTAGATTTTGTAGTTCATAGGGCGGGCATAACTTCTCTGTCACCAAGCTCTTGAAATTGGCCCATGGCAAGTTATAGGTCCGACCCAAGGTTATCTCTTGGTTCCACCAGCTCAAAGCATCTTCCTTGAACATACCAGATGCATAAGTAAACCGATCATCATATGTGCAGTGACTTCTCTCAATCACCGCCTCAATCTTCTCAAACCATCGTATACAATCCACGGGACTACCCAAGCCATCAAACTCCTGGTGCCCCACAATTCTTGAAGTCTTTGAATTGACACCCCTGACGGTAGACTCCATGTTGATTATACATGGGAATATGGTTATCAACTTCCACTGGTTCCTCTCCATCCCTCATTACAACTTGAGGTTGGGCTCCCCCGTTATTCACATTTTGCGGAACTTCAGCATTTTGAGGCTCATTAGGTTGTGCCCCATTGTTCCCTCCAAGAGATGCCGTGACCTGAGCAATTATAGTTGGCATGATGTTGGTGACCGTTTGAGTGATCACCTCTGCTAAGTTTAGCTCGGGGGCCTCACCACGACCTCTACCTCGGCCTCTACCACGGCCTCTACCATGGCCTCTACCACGACCTCTTTGAGCTACCGGTTGAGCTTCCGGTTGAGGTTCTTCCGAGTTAGCCCTATAATTTGTTCCGGTTCTTCTTGGTCTCACCATTTCTATAAAATAATCAACACGTTGACCCGTTGGTTTTTTTTTTTTTTTTTTTTTTTTTTTTTTTTTTTTTTTTTTTTTTTTTTTTTTTTCTTATTTTTACCACTTAACTTATTTTTTTTTTTTTTTTTTTTTTTTTTTGAAGAGAGAAAGGGAGGAAAAAAAAGGAGGTTTTTTTTTTTTTTTTTTTTTTTATCTCAAATGCTCACATGTTAGTCACACAAGTAGTCAATGCTCTCATACCGATACCACATACTCATCTCATGACATTATGCTAAGGCAAAAGTGCTAGAATCATAAGGGATTGTTGCTTATCATATCATCATGCTAAGTTCACTAAACTTGTTATTCATCGGTCCAATTACTCATGTTCAATACATCATACAATCCAAATGATTCAAAGTATAATCCGAATTCGATATGCTCTCTAGTATTGACCGGGTATGTATACAGGGTGTACCAACGGCTAACCCTCCACCCAATCAACTTCCATTAAGCATATTGGTTCCTTATTATACTCTAAGCCATGCATGTGCAATCCATGATGTCATTAACTTGTTATAATGTTGGGTGACCGTAAAATAGTTGATCGGGCTCTTTTAGGGTTGCCACAATATTATACTAAGTTATTACCATAACTTCATTTTGCCCTAAATCAGCAAACTAACACCAGTCAATAACAACAAACCATATCAACTACAATCAAGTTCAATCAATGTACACATTAACCACATTGTACTCCTTCCACATTCATCACATGAGTGGTCTTAACTACGAACTCACAATGTACACTTTCCAGGGTTCACAGAATTCACGTTGCACATAAATTTCCTAACCATGCATGCTATATGAAGAGTTTTAACTTAAGCCGTAGTCTAGGTCAAACCGCCTAATTCTCTACGACCACGCATGGGCCACCATTCTGTAACACCCCAAGCCCAAGGCTCGAAATATTACGGAAATCATATAGCACAAGGTGGGATTAATGTAGAACATGAACTAAATGCAAACAAAGGATCCAGTGAATCCATAAACAAGATAATTCAAGTACAGAAAGTATGAGAAACAAATAGTCATCAAAGTTTACAAAAGAAACAACATCAAAAGATGACTATTGGTCTAAACATAAAGCAAAAGTAGGCGATGAATCCTTGATTCATATAAGTCCAATGCCCGGGTTCACAAGCAAGCAAATCAATCATGCTTCATGCCTTGGAATAACTTGGTTACCTGAAAAGTGTACTAAGCATAGTCAACACGAGGTTGGTGAGTTCGTAGGAATGGTTCACAAGGAACCATTGTCATAAATCACAACAAGTATAAGTAAAGGCCAAAACATAACTTAAGAGTAGCCTTTAAGCGTCACAATCCCAATCACATCAAGATACAACATATAAGTAATGTGTGAAAATAAATAAGCACAAGTGATGTCTATATCAAGGTATGTGCAGTACGCATAATCGTGTCATGATGCATATGATATGTATGACTATCGAGTCATCAAAGCAACGATACTCACATGTCATCACAATGAGCAATGTGGCATCTCAAAATCGTCAAGTATATACGTCTATATACTCGGATGTCCGTGTGCATCTCGCACAAAAAGTGTGTCTATGCGTGCTTCTCGCACCATAGACGGATAAGTATTAGTGCACACATGTCATCACAATGACCAATGTGGCGTTCAGAATCTCGATTTAGACTACCAACCGTATTCCATATATCCACAATTCCAACCACAATCAATCAACCAACCAATAGCCTAACAATACGTACATACACTTCAGAGGATTCTACTTTCAACGATGGGTCGTGGGTACTGCCCATGGGTCGACCCGTTTCCCTTTACAAGTTAATTCACATGTCGCCTTACATTGAATCGTACATTAAGTCATACACCCGACCCGTCAAGCATAACACTTATTCATTTCATCCCAAGGTAAATCTCAATTATCTCATTAATTAAGATCGTTAGTCAAATTACACATAAAGTTGTACAAAAGAACTCTCAAACCAGGCCAAAACCCTTATGGGCTTGACATGAGAACACTCAAACCCATTGGATTTGAGAGTTCTTGTCACTTGCCTATAAATAGAGGTGTGTGTCATGCGTGTTCTCAACAAGAGTGTAGAGAGAGAAACGAGCAAAACCTAGAGAGAGAAACCCAAGAACACGCACGGGTAGATCTTGTGGGTGGTACTCGACTCACGCACGAACCGCAAACACACACCCGGTTTGGACGGCTCGTAGACTTAGATTACCACGTTGGTTGGTAAAGTTTGTCCGGAGAGCCGTTTCACTATATAACCAAATACGAGTGTTTATATTCACGCAAAAGATATATATATATATATCATATATAAAAATACGATTTATATTAATAGTGAATATATATATATATATATCATAAAAGGTAGATATAGAAACCGTGGGTTATCTCGAGGAATTCCACACCTCGACATATCCTTAAGTCAATCTCGGTTCGGTAAGACCCGGGGGACTTACAACTGGTATCAGAGCCATAGGTTATCAACAACCTTGGTTCGAGATTGATCACGGTTTGGGTATCCCACTTTTTGCGTGTTTTTTAGGTGAAGTGTTTTCGGGTTCGTTTGAAATAAAGGTTCAAACTTGACACCAAAATAAGACATATCTCATTCCTAAATCATTTTCTCAAGTTTTCATTGATCAAGGAACAATATCGGGTTCGGGATCTAAGAAATTGTGAGAAAACTGTGTTTGCGTGTTCTTGGTACTGTACCGTTTGCGTGTTTCTGGTACTGTACCATTTGCGTGTTTCTGTACAATCCCCAGATCTGTGTGTTTCTCAAATTTTGTATGTTTGTTTGAGAGTTCTTGAGGTTTTGAGAGTTCTTGAGGCTTTGAGAGTTCTTGAGGCTTTGAGAGTTCTTGTGGTTTGCTTGTTTAGTACACTTTTGCTCGTTTCATTTGAGTGTTCCTATTTTTGCGTGTTCTTGTGTATTTGAGTGTTTATAAGTTAAACTTCATACACAATGGCAGCAAACTATCTTAACCAAATTACTACTAATGGACCATGAGACCGGTAAGGGTAATTCACCACCTAAACTGATGATCATTGACCAATACTTTTCTTGGAAAGGTCGATTCGAATCCTTTATGCAATTCACAGATATTAGAATGTGGACTTGTATGACTGAAGGATATAGTGCCCCAACATATGAGGATAGTGGTGTTAACAAAGTTTATGCTTACCAAGATATGATG
>CM067168.1:77203750-77282280 GCA_034093135.1 Erigeron breviscapus
ACACATAACTCATTTTGCTCTAGATCATCAAACTAGCACCAATCAATAACAACAATCCATATTAATGACAATCAAATTCAATCAAAGCACACATTAACCACATTGTATCCACTCCACATTCATCACGTTGAATTCAAACCATCACATAAGTGGTCTTAACTACGAACTCACAAGGGGATTCACATAATTCACATTGCACACGAATTCCTAACCATGCATGCTATATGAAGAGTTTTAACTTAAGCCGTAGTCTAGGTCAATCCGCCTAATTCTCTACGACCACGCATGGGCCACCATTCTGTAACACCCCAAGCTAGGCTCGAATCACGGTAAATCACATAGCATACAGGTTTGGGCATGGTGAAACTTTGGAAATTCTTGAAAATAATATGTGACTTGTAAAATAATATTACGTTATGAACTGATTTCTTGTTGTAATATAAAACCTATGAACTCACTCAACTCTCGTAGTTGACACTTTTTCGTCATGCTTTTCAGGTATAGAGCAATAGGTACTAAGCTTGACCGCCTCTTTGGAAGCTTATTTGTAATGTGATTGGACTTAGTAATGCAACATTTGATCCTTTGATTATGAATTTGGTTATTTAATGTTTATTAAACGTCAACTTGAAATTGTAATCTTTTGAATTTGAATGGCATTTGAAACTTTATGTTGATGTTTTCTACTTAATCTTTTTGTACCATGTCATTCTGTGGCATCTCGTGTTTCCGCCCTAGTCAGGGTGTTACAAATGAGGTGGTGTAAGAATTGGCGGATTTGGAGAAACAACGGATGGAATCGGTGTTGAAGGTGAAGATTGAGAAATTTGGATGGCAGGTGGAGATTGTGTTGATGGAATGGTTGGTGTAGTTTGTGAAGGAATATTCGGTGTTGATTGAGAAGTAGGTGGTGAATCAAGTTCAGGAGTAACATCCTGTTGTTCAAAAACAACTCTTTTAGATTTTCTTCTCCTCTGCTCAGAAGTCCCCTCATCACTAACCCCTCTTTTTCTTTTAGAACCTAGGACCCTCACTTGGCGACCTATGCACAGCTTGGGTAGGAATCTGTCGGCTTTCAGATCCCATCGCTGTGGCTAACTACTCTCTATATGTCCTAAGGTGGGGACTTTGATCAGGAACCAGATTTAGTAGAAATGGTGGAATTGGAAAAGGTCTAGCAATTCACTTCCTGTGCCTCTTACTCTCATATTTGATTTGTACATGGCAATTACACACTTGAAACTATCTTCCAACTTTGGAATCTCCTCAGTATTGTCAAGTACGTCTTCAATTATCAAAGTGAAGAATCGAATATAAGGAATGTATTTTCTTTCTTGAACATCCTTTCCTTTAACAACTTGTCTCATTTTGTTCCACACAATCTTGGCAAAATCACATTTAACATTATGTGTGACAGCATAGTATATAGAAAGTGAGTGCTTTGTCATTGTATCAATACCCTTCTGAGATGGCATCAGACAGGTGCATAGAACATTGTACATTGTATGCCATAAAGTAGCCACATTCATTCTTTAAAAATCCCTCATGGATGTCAACTCTCCTTCATATCCCAATGTATGAACTGCAGATAACATTTCGTCAACAGATGGCAGTTCTTCATACTCTTCTTGTTCTGGAAAACCAATGATCGTTCTGAATTCATCTAGTGTGAATTGGCAGTTAAAAACATTATCATCTGTTTGTAGAGAGTATCTAAAGCATTCTTCATGCTGATATCTTTTATTGGCTTTCACATACTCAATTGATTCCCATAAATCAAAAATATACTTCTCGGGAACCACAACACCATTAGTTAAAGCAACATACAGTGGATGATGGCTCAGAATCTCAGTAATAATTGGGAATTTGGAGGTAAATGGAATATGAAGAGCTTGATTGGCTTGCATCTTCATAGTAGCACCTTCTTGGAACATCACCATCTTGTTTTTATTATTTTTCTGAAAAATAAACTGACCAAATTTTGACCAGAAAGACATTTTAAACACAGAAAAATAATAAAACACACCAACATTTTTTTTTTTTTTTTTTTTTTTTTTTTTTTTTTTTTTTTTTTTTTTTTTTTTTTTTTTTTTTTTTTTTTTTTTTTTTTTTTTTTTTTTTTTTTTTTTTTTTTTTTTTTTTTTTTTTTTTTTTTTTTTTTTTTTTTTTTTTTTTTTTTTTTTTTTTTTTTTTTTTTTTTTTTTTTTTTTTTTTTTTTTTTTTTTTTTTTTTTTTTTTTTTTTTTTTTTTTTTTTTTTTTTTTTTTTTTTTTTTTTTTTTTTTTTTTTTTTTTTTTTTTTTTTTTTTTTTTTTTTTTTTTTTTTTTTTTTTTTTTTTTTTTTTTTTTTTTTTTTTTTTTTTTTTTTTTTTTTTTTTTTTTTTTTTTTTTTTTTTTTTTTTTTTTTTTTTTTTTTTTTTTTTTTTTTTTTTTTTTTTTTTTTTTTTTTTTTTTTTTTTTTTTTTTTTTTTTTTTTTTTTTTTTTTTTTTTTTTTTTTTTTTTTTTTTTTTTTTTTTTTTTTTTTTTTTTTTTTTTTTTTTTTTTTTTTTTTTTTTTTTTTTTTTTTTTTTTTTTTTTTTTTTTTTTTTTTTTTTTTTTTTTTTTTTTTTTTTTTTTTTTTTTTTTTTTTTTTTTTTTTTTTTTTTTTTTTTTTTTTTTTTTTTTTTTTTTTTTTTTTTTTTTTTTTTTTTTTTTTTTTTTTTTTTTTTTTTTTTTTTTTTTTTTTTTTTTTTTTTTTTTTTTTTTTTTTTTTTTTTTTTTTTTTTTTTTTTTTTTTTTTTTTTTTTTTTTTTTTTTTTTTTTTTTTTTTTTTTTTTTTTTTTTTTTTTTTTTTTTTTTTTTTTTTTTTTTTTTTTTTTTTTTTTTTTTTTTTTTTTTTTTTTTTTTTTTTTTTTTTTTTTTTTTTTTTTTTTTTTTTTTTTTTTTTTTTTTTTTTTTTTTTTTTTTTTTTTTTTTTTTTTTTTTTTTTTTTTTTTTTTTTTTTTTTTTTTTTTTTTTTTTTTTTTTTTTTTTTTTTTTTTTTTTTTTTTTTTTTTTTTTTTTTTTTTTTTTTTTTTTTTTTTTTTTTTTTTTTTTTTTTTTTTTTTTTTTTTTTTTTTTTTTTTTTTTTTTTTTTTTTTTTTTTTTTTTTTTTTTTTTTTTTTTTTTTTTTTTTTTTTTTTTTTTTTTTTTTTTTTTTTTTTTTTTTTTTTTTTTTTTTTTTTTTTTTTTTTTTTTTTTTTTTTTTTTTTTTTTTTTTTTTTTTTTTTTTTTTTTTTTTTTTTTTTTTTTTTTTTTTTTTTTTTTTTTTTTTTTTTTTTTTTTTTTTTTTTTTTTTTTTTTTTTTTTTTTTTTTTTTTTTTTTTTTTTTTTTTTTTTTTTTTTTTTTTTTTTTTTTTTTTTTTTTTTTTTTTTTTTTTTTTTTTTTTTTTTTTTTTTTTTTTTTTTTTTTTTTTTTTTTTTTTTTTTTTTTTTTTTTTTTTTTTTTTTTTTTTTTTTTTTTTTTTTTTTTTTTTTTTTTTTTTTTTTTTTTTTTTTTTTTTTTTTTTTTTTTTTTTTTTTTTTTTTTTTTTTTTTTTTTTTTTTTTTTTTTTTTTTTTTTTTTTTTTTTTTTTTTTTTTTTTTTTTTTTTTTTTTTTTTTTTTTTTTTTTTTTTTTTTTTTTTTTTTTTTTTTTTTTTTTTTTTTTTTTTTTTTTTTTTTTTTTTTTTTTTTTTTTTTTTTTTTTTTTTTTTTTTTTTTTTTTTTTTTTCCGGTAAAAGACCGTCACCCCTGGTTAGAATTTTATTAATCAAAACAAATCAGGCAATCTAGTTGAGTACTAGACTGACTTTACAAATCATGCACATAAGTGCAACATCCATGAGACGAGTGACAAACCACTCCAACCAACCAATACAAATAAAACAAAGGAACAGAGATTATACTACATTAGATAATAAAATAGGTAAATCCCATGCCGTCAAAAACTGTTCTAGCCTTCTTGTTTTCTTGAATCTACAAGTCGCCAGCTTGAATCTAACCGTGGATATAATAGCTTCATACACTTGCTGCACTCCACGCTTTTTCTTCTGAAACAGCCTAGCATTCCTTTCTTGCCAAATGTAATACACTGACGATGCAAGAATGAGTTTCGCAACAGCACTCCTAATAGTCTTCTTCTTGGCAAACAATAGATAGTCATTGATAATAGAATCCCAATTACCAGAATGATCAAGCACATCAGCCTTGCAGCAAGCACGTTGCCAAACCTGTTTGGAGAAAGAGCATTCAAAAAATAGATGATTATGAGAATCTGCTTGCATGTCACATAACGAGCACAACAGAGGAGTTGTTGACTGCACATTAACATCCCACGAGCATAATACATCCTGTGTTTTCAACTTCTTCATGAAGACCAGCCAAAGAATAAACGAATGCTTAGGAATAGAATGAGAGTACCACACAAGAGAGTGCCACTCAACAGTAGCAGCAGAATGGCGAATAGAGTCCCATACACGAGTCACTGAAACTTCATTAACATTATTATTTTGATCTTTCCACAACAACTTATCCTTAACACCATAAGTCAGATGCGGAACAGCCACATTAGGGAACCTGTCATTCCAAGAAGGAGGCCATTTCCACGAACCATTCACAATAATTTCACAAACCTTGTCATATAAAGTAAAACCAGCACCTGTAATTAATCTGGAGGTTAAAGACGACCCCAGAGGACCATAAGCTCCCCAATTATCAAACCAAGCAGATGCCGTTTTCCCATCACCAATCTCGAACCAAAAAAACTCCTTAAGGATAGGACGAATCTGTAACAGCTTTCGCCAACTCCATGTCAGATTGCCTTGGCACGGAACTTCCCAAAAACTCCTTCCTCGTAACCTGTAAGTATGCATCCACTTAACCCAAAGCGAGTCTTTATGGACGATGAGATTATGTACATGTTTAACGAGAAGTGCAATATTAAACTCTTCAAGTCTGCGAAGGCCCAGGCCACCTTCTTCCTTTGGCAAGCAAACAACATCCCATGCCACCTTTGCTTTGCCTTTCTGTAGCTCTCCTTGACACCAAAGGAAACCCCGTATAATCTGCTCAATATCAAGAAGAGTACTCGAAGGAAGCATAAAGACCGACGACCAGTAGATATGCAAAGATGAGAGAACAGAAGAAATCAACTGAAGTCGACCCGTAAACGATAAAAATCTATTTTTCCAATCATTTACACGTGTCTTAACCTTCTCAACAAGTACTTTACAGTCACGAATCATTAAACGAGACGAGATAAGTGGAACACCAAGATATTTAACAGGAAGATTACCTTCTTCAAAAGGGAGAACCGAGAGGATTTCCAGCTTAACATGATTTAAAACATTGCAAAAAAACGTTGTACTCTTTGGCAAGCTAGGGGTAAGACCATAAACCAGTTTGAACTCTTCCAAAGCATCCATAACCACTCTAGCTGAACTAACATCACCACGCATGAAAATAAACAAGTCATCCGCGAAACACAGATTAATAATCTCATGTTCACTACAATTATGATGAAAAGAAAAGGCATCCGAATCTCTAACTTTCCTTCGCAAAATTAAAGTAAGAATCTCCATCACCAAAGTAAACAAATAAGGAGAAAGCGGATCACCCTGTCTAAGCCCTCTTTTACCCTTAAAAAACCCCTGCAAATTACCATTGATATTCAACGAAAAAGAAGCAGACGTGACACATTCCATGATCCAGCAAATCATACGGTCAGGGAAACCAAAGCCAATAAGAATAGTTCTCAAAAAATCCCAATTCACCGTGTCATAGGCCTTCTGAATGTCCACCTTAAGAGCACATCTAGGTGGTCCTCGATCCAAATGATAATTATGCATCAATTCCTGGGTCAGTAGAATATTATCTGAAATACTTCTGTCAGGAACAAAAGCTGATTGATTACTACTTACCAACTGACCAAGAACCCTTTTGATTCTGTTGGAAATGATTTTGGAGATACACTTAAACAGAATATTACACAACGAAATCGGCCGATAATCAGTAACTCGCGATGGGGTCGCAACCTTAGGCAGAAGAGCAATAAAAAAAAAAAAAAAAAAAAAAAAAAAAAAAAAAAAAAAAAAAAAAAAAAAAAAAAAAAAAAAAAAAAAAAAAAAAAAAAAAAATAAAAAAAAAAAAAAAAAAAAAAAAAAAAAAAAAAAAAAAAAAAAAAAAAAAAAAAAAAAAAAAAAAAAAAAAAAAAAAAAAAAAAAAAAAAAAAAAAAAAAAAAAAAAAAAAAAAAAAAAAAAAAAAAAAAAAAAAAAAAAAAAAAAAAAAAAAAAAAAAAAAAAAAAAAAAAAAAAAAAAAAAAAAAAAAAAAAAAAAAAAAAAAAAAAAAAAAAAAAAAAAAAAAAAAAAAAAAAAAAAAAAAAAAAAAAAAAAAAAAAAAAAAAAAAAAAAAAAAAAAAAAAAAAAAAAAAAAAAAAAAAAAAAAAAAAAAAAAAAAAAAAAAAAAAAAAAAAAAAAAAAAAAAAAAAAAAAAAAAAAAAAAAAAAAAAAAAAAAAAAAAAAAAAAAAAAAAAAAAAAAAAAAAAAAAAAAAAAAAAAAAAAAAAAAAAAAAAAAAAAAAAAAAAAAAAAAAAAAAAAAAAAAAAAAAAAAAAAAAAAAAAAAAAAAAAAAAAAAAAAAAAAAAAAAAAAAAAAAAAAAAAAAAAAAAAAAAAAAAAAAAAAAAAAAAAAAAAAAAAAAAAAAAAAAAAAAAAAAAAAAAAAAAAAAAAAAAAAAAAAAAAAAAAAAAAAAAAAAAAAAAAAAAAAAAAAAAAAAAAAAAAAAAAAAAAAAAAAAAAAAAAAAAAAAAAAAAAAAAAAAAAAAAAAAAAAAAAAAAAAAAAAAAAAAAAAAAAAAAAAAAAAAAAAAAAAAAAAAAAAAAAAAAAAAAAAAAAAAAAAAAAAAAAAAAAAAAAAAAAAAAAAAAAAAAAAAAAAAAAAAAAAAAAAAAAAAAAAAAAAAAAAAAAAAAAAAAAAAAAAAAAAAAAAAAAAAAAAAAAAAAAAAAAAAAAAAAAAAAAAAAAAAAAAAAAAAAAAAAAAAAAAAAAAAAAAAAAAAAAAAAAAAAAAAAAAAAAAAAAAAAAAAAAAAAAAAAAAAAAAAAAAAAAAAAAAAAAAAAAAAAAAAAAAAAAAAAAAAAAAAAAAAAAAAAAAAAAAAAAAAAAAAAAAAAAAAAAAAAAAAAAAAAGAAAAAAAAAAAAAAAAAAAAAAAAAAAAAAAAAAAAAAAAAAAAAAAAAAAAAAAAAAAAAAAAAAATCGAACAAATTTGTATATCTATAAGTCTGAAAAACACTTGCATTATTTCTAAACAAATAGGGGGAATTTGTTAGGTCCAGATTTAGTCCAGACTTACTGGACTGGCTCCAGACTGGACTACTGGAACCTTAGTTAGGTTTGTTAGGAAAACTTGTTTTGCTGGTCTCGCTCCAGACCCGACTACTGGAGCCTCACTGAAGATCTGACCAAGAATGTGCAGATAATGTTCAAGAAAAGCAGAAACCACTTGATCACCATCATGTAAACCTCCATTTGCATCCATAATCATATCAATTCTACTCCGTGTAGTTCGAGCCTTAACCACTTTATGAAAGTAAGCAGTATTGGAATCGCCAACATTAAGCCAATCCACCTTTGCTTTCTGTTTCAAAAATCTTTCTTCATCAAGGACAGCTTCATTAAAAGCATGTAATGAAATAGCTGCTTCATCCCGAATCTCTTTATTGAATGGGTCCCGATCTAAAGCAAGTTGTACTTCATCTAGTTCCGCTCTTAGTTTAGAAACCTTTTCATGCAATTTACCTTTATCAAAAAGCAATTTACGCAAAGGTTTTTTCAGCATCTTCAACTTCTGAACCACACAATACATAGGAAAACCTGTGACATCATGAGACCAGGCTTCTTTGACAACTTCCTGAAAATTAGCATTATGAACTAGAAGATTTGCAAATTTAAAAGGCAATGGTCGAAACTTAGAAATCATGGGAAGCCGAAGAATAGCAGGGGCATGGTCTGATATATGATAAGGCTGAAACATAGCAATCGCACCTGAAAACAAACAATCAAAATTAGCATTACCCATAATCCTATCCAACTTTTTTAACACACCATGATCACCACGAGGCTTCTGGTTCCAAGTAAATTGTAAACCAACTCGATTAACATCGGAAACCTCAATATCCGTAACAGCTTCATTGAATTCTCGCATTGAAATATCCATAACTGAGTGTTAGGTCCAGATTTAGTCCAGACTTACTGGACTGGCTCCAGACTGGACTACTGGAACCTTACTTAGGTTTGTTAGGAAAACTTGTTTTGCTGGTCTCGCTCCAGACCCGACTACTGGAGCCTCACTGAAGATCTGACCAGAAAACATATTCTACTGGACCTACTCCAGACTTGGAATCTGGAGTCCCTCTGAAGATTTGTCCAGAAATAATTGAAGACTAGTGAGCATTTACTTGTACAG
The DNA here is from genome assembly GCA_034093135.1 of Erigeron breviscapus. Taxonomy (NCBI): domain Eukaryota; kingdom Viridiplantae; phylum Streptophyta; class Magnoliopsida; order Asterales; family Asteraceae; genus Erigeron; species Erigeron breviscapus. The sequence goes on from CM067168.1 coordinate 77,212,209, forward strand.
GTAATCTGGAGCATTCTCCAGATTAGCTCACTGAAGACTTCACCCCAGTCCAGATCTACTCTACTGAAGACATTCTGACTGAAGTCAAAGACTGAAGTCTGAAGGAAGAAGACTTAACAAATGGCGGAGTCCACTGGAAAGTCTTACCAGATCTGCACACTGGAGGATTGTTAGTGTTCTAGATCCTACAAGTCTGAACACTAATATCGAGGATTGACTTTAGCCTTTAACACACTTTCCAAAGAACAATCCACTTGTTCTTTAACAAAAGTATACGTGTGTTAAGGTGGTTGGGTAATAAGGATACACTTGCACTTGATGTGACTTTATCCTTATTCTTATCTAATGCATTTAATGTTCTTGTCGGATCATTAAATGTATACAACCATATTTGTACGGCACAAATTCACTGGTGAATTTGTTGTCTATAAATACTAAGTCATTCCTTGAACAAAAATACTTTTAAGCATTACGTTTGCATATAAGTGAATTTGTCTAAAATACTCTCGATCTTAAACAGGGATACTTCACAACTTTAAGTATCTCGATCCTAAAGAGCTATTTGACAAATATAGATCATTTGTAATCATAGGTTGTTAGGATACTCACTTAATCGTGTTATCTTGATTCCGCAACAACCTTGTATTTTATTTAAACATCAATAAATGAAATACCCATGAAACATACATAATGGTCCACTTTATTTGTTTATTGCTTTAAGTCTTGTATTACTTTGTTTATATATCTTGCATCTTTATTTACAAGTAATACTAGTCCATATCTAGTGATTATTAGACTTGTTGTATTTTACACTTTCTATTGGTTAACCATCTCGTAATTTAAGGGACTCACATTTGGTATCAGAGCAGAAGGCTAATCATTGCCTAGATCTGTTCTTGATGGCTAACCAAGACCCCCCCCCCCCCCCCCCCCCCCCCCCCCCCCCCCCCCCCCCCCCCCCCCCCCCCCCCCCCCCCCCCCCCCCCCCCCCCCCCCCCCCCCCCCCCCCCCCCCCCCCCCCCCCCCCCCCCCCCCCCCCCCCCCCCCCCCCCCCCCCCCCCCCCCCCCCCCCCCCCCCCCCCCCCCCCCCCCCCCCCCCCCCCCCCCCCCCCCCCCCCCCCCCCCCCCCCCCCCCCCCCCCCCCCCCCCCCCCCCCCCCCCCCCCCCCCCCCCCCCCCCCCCCCCCCCCCCCCCCCCCCCCCCCCCCCCCCCCCCCCCCCCCCCCCCCCCCCCCCCCCCCCCCCCCCCCCCCCCCCCCCCCCCCCCCCCCCCCCCCCCCCCCCCCCCCCCCCCCCCCCCCCCCCCCCCCCCCCCCCCCCCCCCCCCCCCCCCCCCCCCCCCCCCCCCCCCCCCCCCCCCCCCCCCCCCCCCCCCCCCCCCCCCCCCCCCCCCCCCCCCCCCCCCCCCCCCCCCCCCCCCCCCCCCCCCCCCCCCCCCCCCCCCCCCCCCCCCCCCCCCCCCCCCCCCCCCCCCCCCCCCCCCCCCCCCCCCCCCCCCCCCCCCCCCCCCCCCCCCCCCCCCCCCCCCCCCCCCCCCCCCCCCCCCCCCCCCCCCCCCCCCCCCCCCCCCCCCCCCCCCCCCCCCCCCCCCCCCCCCCCCCCCCCCCCCCCCCCCCCCCCCCCCCCCCCCCCCCCCCCCCCCCCCCCCCCCCCCCCCCCCCCCCCCCCCCCCCCCCCCCCCCCCCCCCCCCCCCCCCCCCCCCCCCCCCCCCCCCCCCCCCCCCCCCCCCCCCCCCCCCCCCCCCCCCCCCCCCCCCCCCCCCCCCCCCCCCCCCCCCCCCCCCCCCCCCCCCCCCCCCCCCCCCCCCCCCCCCCCCCCCCCCCCCCCCCCCCCCCCCCCCCCCCCCCCCCCCCCCCCCCCCCCCCCCCCCCCCCCCCCCCCCCCCCCCCCCCCCCCCCCCCCCCCCCCCCCCCCCCCCCCCCCCCCCCCCCCCCCCCCCCCCCCCCCCCCCCCCCCCCCCCCCCCCCCCCCCCCCCCCCCCCCCCCCCCCCCCCCCCCCCCCCCCCCCCCCCCCCCCCCCCCCCCCCCCCCCCCCCCCCCCCCCCCCCCCCCCCCCCCCCCCCCCCCCCCCCCCCCCCCCCCCCCCCCCCCCCCCCCCCCCCCCCCCCCCCCCCCCCCCCCCCCCCCCCCCCACTCTTGCAAGAAAGTGAATTTGTCTAAAATACTCTCGATCTTAAACAGGGATACTTCACAACTTTAAGTATCTCGATCCTAAAGAGCTATTTGACAAATATAGATCATTTGTAATCATAGGTTGTTAGGATACTCACTTAATCGTGTTATCTTGATTCCGCAACAACCTTGTATTTTATTTAAACATCAATAAATGAAATACCCATGAAACATACATAATGGTCCACTTTATTTGTTTATTGCTTTAAGTCTTGTATTACTTTGTTTATATATCTTGCATCTTTATTTACAAGTAATACTAGTCCATATCTAGTGATTATTAGACTTGTTGTATTTTACACTTTCTATTGGTTAACCATCTCGTAATTTAAGGGACTCACATTTGGTATCAGAGCAGAAGGCTAATCATTGCCTAGATCTGTTCTTGATGGCTAACCAAGAAAATACACAAGGTTTTAGTCTTGGTCCCGATCCTAATGTAAATATTCATGATCAAAATGAACCACAAAACGTTAATAACACTAATCCTCCACCTCCTCCTCCTAATCCTGCTTCTCCACACGTGCATGTGCACTACTCGAATAATCCTGTTCCTAAATTCAGTGGGAACAGTGATGAATTTGGTACGTGGAAAGCTAGGATGTTTTTGCATGTCACTGGTATTGAGAGGAACATGATGAAGATCTTTAATCATAGGTTGTTAGGATACTCACTTAATCGTGTTATCTTGATTCCGCAACAACCTTGTATTTTATTTAAACATCAATAAATGAAATACCCATGAAACATACATAATGGTCCACTTTATTTGTTTATTGCTTTAAGTCTTGTATTACTTTGTTTATATATCTTGCATCTTTATTTACAAGTAATACTAGTCCATATCTAGTGATTATTAGACTTGTTGTATTTTACACTTTCTATTGGTTAACCATCTCGTAATTTAAGGGACTCACATTTGGTATCAGAGCAGAAGGCTAATCATTGCCTAGATCTGTTCTTGATGGCTAACCAAGAAAATACACAAGGTTTTAGTCTTGGTCCCGATCCTAATGTAAATATTCATGATCAAAATGAACCACAAAACGTTAATAACACTAATCCTCCACCTCCTCCTCCTAATCCTGCTTCTCCACACGTGCATGTGCACTACTCGAATAATCCTGTTCCTAAATTCAGTGGGAACAGTGATGAATTTGGTACGTGGAAAGCTAGGATGATTTTGCATGTCACTGGTATTGAGAGGAACATGATGAAGATCTTAAACGAAGGTCCATATGTACCTACATCACCTCTCAATCCACTTCTTGATCCTTCTGGATCTAGAAGGGGAAGGGAAAAGAGGGAGGAACATTGGTCTGAAGAGGAGAGGAGATTGGTGAATCTTGACACCCTCCTTAAAAACATGATCCTCGGGGCTGTTCCAGAAACCCTCATTCCCACACTAGTTCTTTTTCCTAGTGCCAAAACCATGTGGGATGAGCTACTTAACCAACATGAAGGAGGAGATGACACCATTGTCACCAGAAAGGTCTCCTTAAACAAGAGGTATGAGTCATTTTTTGCTCAACCTAACGAGTCTCTCACTGGTACTTACACCAGATTTATGAGTATCATAAACCAATTGAGAGGTCTTGGGGTTGAGAAGGACAAGGATATACTTCTGGAGAAATTTTGTGACATTCTGCCCACCAAATGGTCTCACATGATACTTGTTTTACGACAAGGTAAAACTCTGCACACACACACTCTCTCAACTCTATATGGAGCCTTCAGGTACACTGAAGAAAATCAAGCCCAGAGAGTGGTTGCAGAACAAGATGCTTTTAACCATGCCTCCAGTACTCCTAAAGTGGTTAGTTATTCTGAACCACCAAGTACAGCACTGATATCTTCTGAGAATGTATTTTCTATGAAGAAGATGGTGTCTGAACTTATGGATTCTGGAGAGGCCAGTCAAATCTCTCCAGACTGTGATGAAACTGAAGATGATGACCTTATTGCAATGATTGCTAAAACGTTTAACCGTTTCAAAGCAAGAGCAAATAAGCCATCTGGACAATTTGCATCCAGTTCTTCCACTGACAAGACCAATTTGACATGCTTTAAGTGTGGCAAAAAGGGTCATTTCATGAAAGAGTGCAGGTCCAACCAGTTTGCATCCAAGCCTGGTCCATTCTCTTCTAATAATAAGCCTGATGATAGCTATAAAATGAAATATAAAAAGCTTAAGGCCCAAATTGCTCTCATGGCACAACAAATTGAAGACAATAATAAGTGCATGATTGCTACAACTGAAGAGAAGTGGGTTCCTTCTGATGACTCATCTGTTGATGAAGAAGAAGAAAGAGATTGCTGTTACATGGCTCTGGAAGTTGATGAGCACCTGGTGAAGGAAGATGTCACATCTGGACGATGGGTGGACATTGTTATTAAAAAGGTTAGTGATTATGATAATGAAACTGACCAAGAACTAAAACTGGACATTGCTGAAGCTTTAAATTCTGATTTAATTTTTGTAGAAACTGTTAGATCTGATTGTGTAAATGGTCTAGAAACAGATTCTTCTGAAATAAATGCTTTAAAATCAAAATTAAAAGAGCTTCAAGACATTGAACTGGCATTTCAAGCCCAGGTTCTGGTAACTGAACAATTGATTCAAGAAAAGCAAGATCTTGAGATCATTTTAGAGAAAGAAAAACTGGTAATAAAGTCATGGCTAGAAACTAAAAAGCCATATGATGCTTCAGTTAAACAATTTCCTGCTCAAAAACGTGCATATTTAGATGGAAATACAAATGTTGCATCATTAATACCAGTAATCGATCGATTACCAGAGGTGTTAAGGCCCACAACTGTTTATGATATGCCTGAAACACCCAAGACCAATTTAGACCCAGTTCAATCCCCAGAGGTTAAGACTGGAGCTGTTCAGATGACTGCTCCAGTTAAAAAGGTGAAGCAGAATAGACCTTTACCTCAGACCAATCCCTTACCAAAGCCTTTGACTGGAAAGGCTAAGGTATCATCTGAAGAAAATATTTTGTCCAGGATAGAGAGCCAGATTCAAATTCTGACTCGTCAATCACAAAGTTTTAATGCAAGATTAAACTTTCTTGAGGGTACTTCATCTGGCCCTAGACAAAATACAAAACCTTTTTCAAAGAAAGACAAATTTATTTCTCCAGTTGAGAAAAATGAAAAGGTTTTAAAACCATCAACCCCAGTGGTCTTCTCTTCTAAGACCACTGTTGAACATAGTGAACTAGACCAGATTGCCCCAGGGACCTATAAGGGAGGGTCCAGTGAACCCATCAGTCGATGGGTTCCCAAATCTAACTGATAAAATTCTGGTTTATGTGTAGGGCGATCGAAAGAAGCTTATCTGGTATCTTGACAGTGCTGCTGGCAGGACGATGACCGGATGTAAGACCCTACTAGAGGAGTTCACCATTTCTTGAGATCATTCTAGAGAAAGAAAAAACTGGTAATAAAGTCATGGCTAGAAACTAAAAAGCCATATGATGCTTCAGTTAAACAATTTCCTGCTCAAAAACGTGCATACTTAGATGGAAATACAAATGTTGCATCATTAATACCAGTAATCGATCGATTACCAGAGGTGTTAAGGCCCACAACTGTTTATGATATGCCTGAAACACCCAAGACCAATTTAGACCCAGTTCAATCCCCAGAGGTTAAGACTGGAGCTGTTCAGATGACTGCTCCAGTTAAAAAGGTGAAGCAGAATAGACCTTTACCTCAGACCAATCCCTTACCAAAGCCTTTGACTGGAAAGGCTAAGGTATCATCTGAAGAAAATATTTTGTCCAGGATAGAGAGCCAGATTCAAATTCTGACTCGTCAATCACAAAGTTTTAATGCAAGATTAAACTTTCTTGAGGGTACTTCATCTGGCCCTAGACAAAATACAAAACCTTTTTCAAAGAAAGACAAATTTATTTCTCCAGTTGAGAAAAATGAAAAGGTTTTAAAACCATCAACCCCAGTGGTCTTCTCTTCTAAGACCACTGTTGAACATAGTGAACTAGACCAGATTGCCCCAGGGACCTATAAGGGAGGGTCCAGTGAACCCATCAGTCGATGGGTTCCCAAATCTAACTGATAAAATTCTGGTTTATGTGTAGGGCGATCGAAAGAAGCTTATCTGGTATCTTGACAGTGCTGCTGGCAGGACGATGACCGGATGTAAGACCCTACTGGAGGAGTTCACCATTTCTGATGGACCCTCCATCACGTTTGGAAATGATGGTTGTGGAAAGACTGAGGGATATGGTGTTCTGAACAATGGACAAGTCAAGTTCAGACGAGTTGCATTTGTGAATGGTTTGAAATATAACTTGATCAGTGTAAGTCAACTGTGTGACGATGGCTATCAAGTCTTATTCAATGTTGCTCAGGGCATCGTATTCAACAAGGACTGGAAGGTAGTGTTGATTGCTCCCAGAAAAGGGAATGTGTACGTGATGGATATGGAAAGCTCTCCTTCAGAGCAGTGTTTCTATACTCAAGCTGATGAAGACACAAACTGGTTATGGCATAAAAGGTTATCCCATTTAAACTTCAAAAACATTAACAAGTTGTCCAGAAAACAACTTGCAGATGGGATACCTTCAGTCTCCTTCAAAAAGGAAAGACCATGTCCAGGATGTGAGATGGGTAAGCAAAAGCGTACCAGTTTCAAGACCAGACAGAATTTCAGCATTACTGAACCTCTTCACATGCTTCATATGGATCTTTTTGGTCCAGTGAACGTTCAGACTCGTGCTGGTAAAAGATACACCCTGGTGATCATAGATGAGTTCTCCAGATATTGTTGGGTGATCTTTCTGAGGTCCAAAAGTGAAGCTGCTGCTGAAATCATCAGTCTTATCAAGCAAATTGAGCTCAAGTACAGTCGAAAAGTGTGTCAGTTAAGAAGTGACAATGGAACAGAATTCCAGAATGCAACTCTGGAGTCATTCTGTACTGACACTGGCATCTCCCAGAACTTCTCTTCAGCCCGCTCTCCAGAGCAAAATGGAGTTGTGGAAAGGAAAAATCGAACGCTGATAGAAGCTGCCAGAAGTATGCTTGCTGAATCTGGACTGTCTACCAGTTTCTGGGCGGAAGCAATTGCAACTGCTTGCCACACCCAGAATCGATCAGTGTACATCAAAAGACACAAAAAGACAGCCTATGAAGTCTTAAGAAATAGAAAACCAAACATTGGTTATTTTCACGTTTTTGGATGTCCAGTTTACATCCTGAACGACTCCAGTCAGCTAGGCAAATTTGATGCCAAAGCTGATGAAGGGTATTTCTTAGGCTATTCAGCCATTCGCAAGGCCTTCAGAGTCTACAACAAGAGACTGGAGAAGGTCCATGAGTCAATTCATGTAACATTTGATGAATCAAATGCATCAATCAACAAGAAGCTAGTCCCTGTTACTCCCCCAGTAACACCAATTGTCTTTTGTGAATCTGATCCTATAAACGACAAATTTGAAGATTCACCAGACACAGTTTCCAGTCATCCTGATCTGGAACCTGTTCAGAAAAAGAAACTCTCCAGTAGTATTCCATTCTATCCCTCTATTATTTTCAAACTACCCTCTGAAATTAATATTGGTTCAGATGTGCGTACTACTCCAGTATCAGTGTCAGTTGAGAATTTACCAGAAATGTCTTCTGGTGAAGAATTTCATACTGAACCAGTACTCCAGGAAATGCCTTCAAATGAAGAATTTCATGATGCAATATCAGAAATGTCTTCAATGAAGAATTTCATACTGAACCAGTACTCCAGGAAATGCCTTCAAATGAAGAATTTCATACTGAACCAGTACTCCAGGAAATGCCTTCAAATGAAGAATTTCATGATGAAATACTCAGAAATGTCTTCTTCAATGAAGAATTTCATACTGAACCAGTACTCCAGGAAATGCCTTCAAATGAAGAATTTCATGATGCAAATTCCAGAAATGCTTCATGAAGAATTTCATACTGAACCAGTACTCCAGGAAATGCCTTCAAATGAAGAATTTCATATGAACAGTACTCCAGAAATGCTTCTTCAATGAAGAATTTCATACTGAACCAGTACTCCAGGAAATGCCTTCAAATGAAGAATTTCATATGCAAAGTACTCCAGGAAATGCCTTCAAATGAAGAATTTCATATGAAAGTACTCCAGAAATGCCTTCAAATGAAGAATTTCATACTGAAAGTACTCCAGGAAATGCCTTCAATGAAGAATTTCATACTGAACCAGTACTCCAGGAAATGCCTTCAAATGAAGAATTTCATATGAACCAGTACTCCAGGAAATGCCTTCAAATGAAGAATTTCATACTGAACCAGTACTCCAGAAATGCCTTCAAATGAAGAATTTCATACTGAACCAGTACTCCAGAAATGCCTTCAAATGAAGAATTTCATATGAAAGTACTCCAGGAAATGCCTTCAAATGAAGAATTTCATACTGAACCAGTACTCCAGGAAATGCCTTCAAATGAAGAATTTCATACTGAACCAGTACTCCAGGAAATGCCTTCAAATGAAGAATTTCATATGAAAGTACTCCAGGAAATGCCTTCAAATGAAGAATTTCATACTGAAAGTACTCAGAAATGCCTTCAAATGAAGAATTTCATACTGAACCAGTACTCCAGGAAATGCCTTCAAATGAAGAATTTCATACTGAAAGTACTCCAGAAATGCCTTCAAATGAAGAATTTCATACTGAACCAGTACTCCAGGAAATGCCTTCAAATGAAGAATTTCATATGCAACAGTACTCCAGAAATGCCTTCAAATGAAGAATTTCATACTGAACCAGTACTCCAGGAAATGCCTTCAAATGAAGAATTTCATACTGAAAGTACTCCAGAAATGCCTTCAAATGAAGAATTTCATACTGAACCAGTACTCCAGGAAATGCCTTCTTATGGTTAAGAATTTCATACTGAACCAGTACTCCAGGAAATGCCTTCAAATGAAGAATTTCATGATGCAAATCGTGACTTCAGAAATGTCTTCTGATGAAGAATTTCATACTGAACCAGTACTCCAGGAAATGCCTTCAAATGAAGAATTTCATGATGCAAATCGTGATCTAAATGACTCAGATGAAGATACTGAAGTAATTTGGCAAGACCCTCCTCCAGAGTCAACTCCAGAGGAGACTCAACTGAATTCTTGCACTGATATTATTGTTACCAATAACAATCCTGGTCAGTACTCCAGATGGACTAAAGCTCACCCTATTGATCAAATCTTAGGTGACTCCAGTCGTGGTGTTCAGACCAGAAGAGCCTCCAGTAATCAATGCTTATACGTCAGTTTTCTATCTTTGATAGAACCTAAGAAGATTGACGAGGCTCTGGAAGATCCAAACTGGGTGACTGCTATGCAAGAAGAGCTTCACCAGTTTGAAAGGAACAAGGTCTGGTATCTGGTTCCTTTCCCAGTTGGAAAGAAAGAACCAATTGGAACAAGATGGGTCTTCAGAAACAAAGTAGATGAAGATGGCCACGTAATAAGAAACAAGGCCAGACTGGTAGCACAAGGCTACTGCCAGTCAGATGTCGACTTTGATGAATCTTTTGCTCCAGTGGCTAGACTTGAAGCGATCAGAATTTTCTTAGCATTCGCTGCTAATCACCAGTTCAAGGTCTACCAGATGGACGTAAAGAGTGCTTTCTTGAATGGGAAGCTTGAAGAAGAAGTTTACGTCAGACAACCTCCAGGTTTCGTTGATGACAAGCATCCACATTGGGTATATCGTCTGGACAAAGCGCTATATGGCCTCAGACAAGCCCCACGTGCCTGGTATGATACTCTGACTAAACATTTGTTGAAAAATGGTTTTAAACGAGGTGCAATTGACAATACCTTATTCATTCTCCATGAGAAAGGTAATCTGTTAATGGTACAAATTTATGTTGATGATATAATTTTTGGGTCTACTGATGAAAACATGTGCCAGAAATTTTCTAAAATCATGTCCACTGAATATGAAATGAGTTTGATGGGTGAATTAACATATTTTCTTGGACTCCAGATTAAGCAAAACAAAGATGGAATTTTTATTAATCAGGAAAAATATGTTAGAGATCTTTTAAAGAAATTCGATATGAATTCTTCACCATCTAAACCAACTCCAATTTCTGCACCACTGACACTGGACTCGGATCCAGATGGCAAACCAGTGAACACCACTGTCTTTAGAGGCATGGTTGGTTCACTGATGTATTTAACGGCCAGTAGACCAGATATTATGTTTTCAACATGTTTATGTGCCAGATATCAGTCTAATCCAAAGGAATCTCATATGCTCGCTGTAAAGCGCATACTGAAGTACCTAAAAGGTGCTCCCAGTCTAGGTCTTTGGTACCCCAAAGGCTCTGGAATGGATCTAATGGGTTATTCAGATTCAGATCATGCAGGTTGCAAGATAGATAGGAAATCCACAACTGGTGGATGTCATTTCCTAGGTGGCAAACTGGTCAGCTGGACCAGTAAGAAGCAAACTTCAGTTTCATTATCCACTGCTGAAGCTGAATACGTGTCTGCAGCCAGTTGTTGTGCTCAGATACTCTGGATGAAGAACCAGTTGCTTGATTATGGTATTAAGTATTCAAAGACTCCAATCTTTTGTGATAATACCAGTGCCATCGCTATCTCCAACAATCCAGTCATGCACTCCAGAACCAAACACATCGATCTAAGGTACCATTTCATTCGCGATCATATTATGAAAAACAACATTGAACTCCATTTTATTCCCACTGACAAACAACTCGCTGACATTTTTACTAAACCACTGGATGTAAAAACTTTTGAATATCTTGTTGGTGAGTTGGGAATGTTAAACCCTTAAATCTGGAACCTTGGTATTGAACGCCATTGTGTACTACTAAGGATCTTTGATTTAAAGATTCAAAAATTTATTTCTGGATCAACATTCCAGGGAAGACTTGAAAAATATTTTCTCTTAAAAATGTTTAAGTTCAGGGGGAATTAATTTTCTCACTGGACAAATTCTTCAGAAAATATTACTGGTGCTTTGTAAATATGTCCCTCTCACTGGTATGGACAGGTTGAAGTGCGTGTTTGAGTTGACTTATGTCTTCTTGTAAATGTGTCCCTCTCATTTGTCTGTATTAGTTGACGTGCAAGTTTAAGGTTTCCAGTCTTTCAAAATTGGTTGTTCACTGGTACTTTACTGGAGTGTCCCTCCAGTGTACCATCAGTACATGCTTCACTGGACTAATCCACCAGTGATACTGGACGGTCCTGTCAACCTCCAGATGCACTGAATAATGTCATAATATTTTCAAATTACTTGATCTTTGTATGTGCCACGTAAGCAAACCTTTTCAAAGATATTTATCTTATAAATCCTACGTGGCATGTAAGTTGTTCAAAACAATGATGGTCTTTTTACTTTGGGAAAACAAAAAGTACAAGTTGTTACTGTTTTTGTGGGCTGTAAACCGTCATGCATTTATGTGTGATGTGATGTAATTAATGCGGATCTCAGAACACAATCAAAAATTGTATTTGATAATTTCAAAATACTTGATCTTTGTATGTGCCACGTAAGCAAACCTTTTCAAAGATATTTATCTTGAATCCTACGTGGCATGTAAGTTGTTCAAAACAATGATGGTCTTTTTACTTTGGGAAAACAAAAAGTACAAGTTGTTACTGTTTTTGTGGGCTGTAAACCGTCATGCATTTATGTGTGATGTGATGTAATTAATGCGGATCTCAGAACACAATCAAAAATTGTATTTGATAATTTCAAATTAATCGTTTGAGTTCCACATTCTCAAGTCTATATATACCCACTTTCACTTTCAACTTACATTTACTTCGAACATTTACTCCCAAATTCTCAAATTCCTTCATTAAATTCTTCATTCAATTTCATTTTCATCTTCTTCTAAATATTAAATGGCTCCTAGACAATCAAATTCACCACGAAATCTACTTTCTGCCGCATATGTTCCAGCAGCAGATGTGGTTAGAGCACCTCATATCTCTCTTGATGCTAATATCATCAGGATGAATATGAACAACTGGATGGCAAAGTTAACGCTATCCAGTATCCATGATTCTCAATCCATAATTGGGAGATTAAACGGCTTTTTTCTCTCATGTCCTCTTTATGGTGCTCTGACCTTAAATCCAGAAAAGATGTACCATGATTACCTATGTGAATTCTGGTATACTGCCACATATGATGAGGCAAACACTTGTATTGCCTTTTCTCTTAAGCAAGGGACCAGACCCTTGACTCTTTCAGTACATTCTCTAAGAATGGCTCTCCAGTTGAACTATCTGGATGAGAATGAGCTGGCATTACCACTCCCTTCTGGTATTAATTTCAGGGAGGTATGCAGATTGATGGGGCATACGGAGATTGTAGATGAAAATGGTCAGTTATTGAGGAAAGGGACCATTTACATGAGCAGACTGACGGATTCGTGGAGATACTTTTTCACCCACATCGTCGAATGTCTTGGAGGTAGTTCTGGAGGACTGGATCAAATAAATCAAACACACCTCCAGATTGCCTATTGTCTTTGGTTTGGGCTAAGGGTCGATTTCGCCCAGATTTTCTTTGATGATCTGGTGGAACGCATAAAGGCAAAGGGGAGAAAGCCATTCATACCATATATTCGCTTTCTCTCTCTTATATTCAGAAATGCCCTTGGAGCCGAGTATGATTTTGAGACTACTCATTTTTCAATGAGTGAGTACATGAGGGACCTGGCAAACCTAAGGTCCAGAGATGGAGAGGTAGATATTCCTCCAGCAATGCTGACACTTCAACGAATTGAAGAGAATGTGGCACCAGTAAGGGGAAAAATTGTCAATTCCATCTACTGGTGACCAAGAGTTGATCAGAAAGAGAGCAAGGGTAGTAAGGGCAGTCGCTACTGAAAGCGTCGTGCAGCAAAGGCAAGTGAAGAAGAGCAGGTGTATGACTCGTTGATCTATGGTGTAACCATTCCAGAGTTGATCAGAAAGAGAGCAAGGGTAGTAAGGGCAGTCGCTACTGAAAGCGTCGTGCAGCAAAGGCAAGTGACTGGTACTGATGCCAGTGAGCCCCAATTCGAATCCTTCCCAGACATTTCCACCACACTGAAGGCGAGTAAAGGGAAAGAAAAGGTAGTGTCTGGTGAAGAACAAGAACAAGTAGAAGATGTGGACAATGAAACGTCCAGGAAACTACAACAACAGTGCATCATGATAGAAATCTTCAAGACTAATCAAAAGAATGAACTGCTGGCCCATCATAGGGATATGGCACAAATGGGTACTCTGGACTCCTATAACGCTGGAAGGTTAGGCGTAAACATTGAAGTATTCAAAAGGATGAAGGAGGATCCCAGAGTTCAACAATGTCTTGATGCACTGAACGATGTACATATACGCTCATTTTATGCTGAAGAAGAGCAGGTGTATGACTCGTTGATCTATGGTGTAACCATTCCAGAGTTGATCAGAAAGAGAGCAAGGGTAGTAAGGGCAGTCGCTACTGAAAGCGTCGTGCAGCAAAGGCAAGTGACTGGTACTGATGCCAGTGAGCCCCAATTCGAATCCTTCCCAGACATTTCCACCACACTGAAGGCGAGTAAAGGGAAAGAAAAGGTAGTGTCTGGTGAAGAACAAGAACAAGTAGAAGATGTGGACAATGAAACGTCCAGGAAACTACAACAACAGTGCATCATGATAGAAATCTTCAAGACTAATCAAAAGAATGAACTGCTGGCCCATCATAGGGATATGGCACAAATGGGTACTCTGGACTCCTATAACGCTGGAAGGTTAGGCGTAAACATTGAAGTATTCAAAAGGATGAAGGAGGATCCCAGAGTTCAACAATGTCTTGATGCACTGAACGATGTACATATACGCTCATTTTATGCTGAAGAAGAGCAGGTGTATGACTCGTTGATCTATGGTGTAACCATTCCAGAGTTGATCAGACAACGAAAGGAGGAGCTGATAAGCCTCCAGAAAAAGATCAGAAAGAATGCTGGTGCTCTGGAAGTGGAATACAGAAAGAGAATGACTGGTCTGCCCAAGCTAACTGCAAAGCAACTGAAGGCAATCAAAGATGGTGATCTAAGCAACTTCATTCCACTGGATACTACTCTCAGAATTAATCAACACCAGTCCACTGAAGGACAGCAGAGTGGTGTATCCAGGGAAACTGAAGAAATGATTCAGTTGGCTAAGCAAAGGGCTAAGTATAATGAAATGATGATGTTCAGGGCCAATGCAAGGAAAATTGTTAATGCTGAAATAACATTGGCTGAAAATCACCAAGGGATGACCAGGTTCAATGTGAAGTTGACCAGGGAGGGTAACTTCACTGATGAAAGGAAGGATACTGCAGTCCAAGCTTTTGGATGGACTGAACTTAAGGAGATTGGATTAACTTTCAAAGGCAAGACTGATCTCTCTCCAGATGTAAAGGCTTTTATGAAAAGAATTGAGAAGATCTGGAAAAGAATCCAAGAAATGGAAGCTGTGTTGGGTCTGAGACCACCAGTGTCTGTTCCATTACCATCTCCAAAGAGGAAGGCTTCTGAAGATGCACCAGGGCATTCATCAAGAAGAAGAGCCTGAACTCTTACTACATTGTACTTGTTGTAATTATTTTTTTATGAAAGTTGTAATTATTTTCCTTTTTGATGAAAGTAATAATAGTTACAAGTTTTTACTTTTACAAGTAGAATGACCAGATTTAGTCTAAGTTAGAACTTAAAAGATGAAACTGAAAAACACTCATGATCTATAAAGTGTTTTCCAGTAACTTAGATTAGACTTAAATCGACCAAGTGTTTTCCAGACATACAAATTTGTATATCTATAAGTCTGAAAAATACTTGCATTATTTCTAAACAAATAGGGGGAATTTGTTAGGTCCAGATTTAGTCCAGACTTACTGGACTGGCTCCAGACTGGACTACTGGAACCTTAGTTAGGTTTGTTAGGAAAACTTGTTTTGCTGGTCTCGCTCCAGACCCGACTACTGGAGCCTCACTGAAGATCTGACCAGAAAACATATTCTACTGGACCTACTCCAGACTTGGAATCTGGAGTCCCTCTGAAGATTTGTCCAGAAATAATTGAAGACTAGTGAGCATTTACTTGTACAGGTAATCTGGAGCATTCTCCAGATTAGCTCACTGAAGACTTCACCCCAGTCCAGATCTACTCTACTGAAGACATTCTGACTGAAGTCAAAGACTGAAGTCTGAAGGAAGAAGACTTAACAAATGGCGGAGTCCACTGGAAAGTCTTACCAGATCTGCACACTGGAGGATTGTTAGTGTTCTAGATCCTACAAGTCTGAACACTAATATCGAGGTTTGACTTTAGCCTTTAACACACTTTCCAAAGAACAATCCACTTGTTCTTTAACAAAAGTATACGTGTGTTAAGGTGGTTGGGTAATAAGGATACACTTGCACTTGATGTGACTTTATCCTTATTCTTATCTAATGCATTTAATGTTCTTGTCGGATCATTAAATGTATACAACCATATTTGTACGGCACAAATTCACTGGTGAATTTGTTGTCTATAAATACTAAGTCATTCCTTGAACAAAAATACTTTTAAGCATTACGTTTGCATATAAGTGAATTTGTCTAAAATACTCTCGATCTTAAACAGGGATTCTTCACAACTTTAAGTATCTCGATCCTAAAGAGCTATTTGACAAATATAGATCATTTGTAATCATAGGTTGTTAGGATACTCACTTAATCGTGTTATCTTGATTCCGCAACAACCTTGTATTTTATTTAAACATCAATAAATGAAATACCCATGAAACATACATAATGGTCCACTTTATTTGTTTATTGCTTTAAGTCTTGTATTACTTTGTTTATATATCTTGCATCCTGATTCGTATTCACTGTAGCTCTATAAATCCAATTCGGTTTAGGCTTGTTCAATTTAACCCCTTCCACCTGTCTATTTGCACCTACTGCCTTTCCTTTTTTCCGATTAACTGTAGTAAAACCATCATCATTTTGAACTTCCTTCCCTTTTACTTCCTTAAGTTCTTCACCTGCAACGGACAACCAAGATCATCATGACCAAAGATTTTGCAATGTTGACAATGAGGTGGCTCCCATTCACATTCCACTCCTACTACTTCCTTTGTTATACCCTCCCCATTCAAATTAGGAATCCCAATTACTAATTCATCCTTCCATTCAAGAGAAGCATCCAACTCAATTAAAGCCCTAGCATAACTATGCCTCCCCCACGAACTCAAGCACATTTGACTAGTATAGGAATCAAGAAGAATCGGTCTCCCCAGTTTCGAAGCTAACATACTCAATCCATCCTCCGTATATGCAGCTAAAGGAACATCATACAATTTCACCCATACGACCTTTTTCAACTCATGTTTAGTCAAACAAGTATTAGGAGTCCATTCGTTCAAAAATAAAGGAGTTGAACGAATCATCCAAGGCCCCTTTTCTAAAACCTGTTTCATTCCATTCGCCGATTCAAACTGAAAGAAAAAGAAACCAACACTATTCATCATAACTTTCTTCAATCCGAATTTCGCCCAAGCATTCTTTACGTAGTTCTCCACCACAGGATATGCCAATCGAGTACCAAGGAAATAACCATACAATGAATTCAGAAACCTATTATTAACTTCCTTTACCGATTCAAGAGGAATAACCAGATCAATACCATCTTTACCTGAATCAGTACTAATGTACCTAAAATTGACTTTTTTCTGCACATTATCTTTTTTCAAAACCGAAGCATAAGAGCCATCACTAAAATTCGGTCCATTAGTAGCCTTATCATTTTTCAACGCCGAAGCATAAGAACCATTACCTGAATGTTGTCCCTCCGTACCCTTTTGATTCTGATCAGATGATGGAAACGTAGGAGGGATAGGCATGGCAGAATCCAAGTGATCCGACACATCAATATGAACATTAGCATTCGTATTAATTTGATCAGTCGAAGATCTCTTCAAATTCCCTTTATCTTCTCCCTCGAATCCTGCATTGTCATTAGCAGAATCCAAGTGATCCGAATTCGCAGCAGAAAAAGTTCCAGAATTAGGGTTTGGAGGCGTAGCAACCCTAACCGGTTTATGAAATTCGTCCATATTCATACGATCAGCAGCTCTATTCTTAATTCTATCAAACGTATTAAGTAAATCTGATAAATCAATCGAAACAGCTCTCTTCATAAATCAAGTAACCATAGTACCATGCAAAACAACAAAAACAAAAAAGAAAACCCTAACCCAAGGAAACCCTAAAACAATCAGCTTAATCTTAATCCGTTAACAAGATGGCCGGCGATCTAGCTGAACTAAATAATTAGCCGCGATCTGGCAAGGTTGCTAAAAGATCAGAAAAAGAGGACGTCTAGGATTCCGGCGATAAAAACAAAAACTGAGGAAACCCTAAATTAAAACGACACACAAACCTCTAACATGCACATCACCAAATTTAAAATCCATAGGATTCAAGAACTGGGGAGAGGGACACATTAACAAGGAAGGAAAATCGAATCAAAAGAGGGCAGCCAAGGGGACGAAAATCGCCAGGAGAGGGGAGAGCGAAATAGGGTTTTTTTTTTGGTTTAAATGAAATCATTTTTGTCATATCAAATGATTTTGAAAGATTTGAGAAAAACATGTATTTGCCGAGCAAAAACCTCGGCAAATGGCCTTTTTGATCTGAAATTTTGTTAAGTCAAAATATGAACATGTTTTTCCAGACTTATTAAGATTTGAAGATGATTATGAGCAACCATAGCATTTGCCGAGCAAATACCTCGGCAAATGGCACAAATCTTCAAAAACACAAGTTCATACCCAGCCCTTCAAAGTTCAAACCCAGAAATTCCAAAACATGAGCAGATTAAGGTATTTAAAACAGATAAACACCAAATATAATCCCTAATCATGCATCTAAAGTCATCAAAACACAAATCAAATAATCACAGAAAGCATATAAAGCATGATCATCTCATACAAACATTTCATCAAACACTTGGTAAACAAAATTAAAGTTAAGAATCTTACCTCAAAGTGAATGATATGATCGATGGAAAGAGATGAATAGCAACCCAAATATGACTATAATAACAGACCCACTTTGATTCTTACAAGAGAGATGAAAAAGATTGATTGATGGAAATTTTGATCGGTTTTGAGAGAAAAAGATAAAGAAAAAGTTGATTTGAATTTGAAATAAAATGATTTTGGCCCGCCCATATTCTATTTATACCTCCAATCCGGGTTGCGGGTCTGGGTTTGACCCGCGTGTCAACCCGGATTTCGACCTGGTCTTGGACTAAACACACATGTTGGGCTAAGTTGATTTTGGGCTCATCCTTTTTGGGTTTTAACAAACTAAAACAAAATAAACAAAAACAAAAAAAATTAAAAAGAAAAAAAATCTTTTTATCATTTTTAAATTTTATAATTTTGTATTTGGTTTTTCAGTTTTAAACAAACACACATAAAATAAAATAAAAAAAATTTAAACACATAAAACAAACAAATTAAAAAAAATTACACAAACTAGATAAGCAAACAAATATTCACATGCATTTGCACACTCCCCCTCAAATTAAGCATATATGAATACATTAAATTTACAAACTCCCCCTAAAATCATGCATTCTACCCTTTTTCTCCCCCTCAAACATTGCATGTAATAACAAGTAAAACACATCAATGTTTGAAACAGAAAATGAACATAGAAAGCATCGCGAGAATAATCATCGACAATCACAAGAATGTATCGCTTGCCATGGATACTTTGAACTTTCATTGGTCCACACAAATCCATATGAATAAGGTGTAAAGGACCTTCAGTACTTAGATACTTCTTTGGTTTGTGTGATGCTTTCTTCATCTTTCCAATTGCACAAGCTGGACAAACATGTTCACTTTCATACTTGTAATCCGGAAGACCTTCAACAAGTTGTTTATCCATAAGAGCATTAATCGTTTGAAAATTAAGATGAGAAAGACGGCGATGCCATAACCAAGAATTTTGTGCAGTTGCTTTCGAAAGAAGACAAATCTCTGAAGAATGAGTTGGAATGTTGTTGAGATCAATTGTGAACAAATTATTATCTCTTGTACCAGTAAGAATATCCACACCCTCTTCAGTCTGCACTTTGCATTCATATCTTCTGAATAGAACTTGAAGATCATTGTCACAAAATTGTCCAACACTAAAAAGATTGTGTCCTAATCCTTCAACATAGGAAACTCTCTTGATAGTGACTCCATTTTTAACAATGTCTCCATAACCAAGAATAGGAGCGATATGATCATTTCCGAATCTGACAGTTCCCATAAACTTCTCAACAAAGTTCGTTAGAATGGATTTGTTTCCAGTCATATGACGAGAACATCCCGAGTCAACATACCATACACAAATGAGATATTCCTGCAAGGACAAGGAATATGATTTAGGTACCCACATAGACTGGGTCCTTGCAGGTTAGAGGGTTAACATGCAAGTACACATATACTATCTAACACTATATAAGAAACAATCTAATAATAGCACACAAACAAACATTTTATTGAAAGTAACAAACAAACACACATAATTGTTCAAACAACAAATACGAATTACAAACAATGAAAAGTAAAGGATTATACACAAGTTTTGAGACAAGCGGGACTAGTCCTAGATGTATTAGCACTATCTAAAGAATTTGATCTACGGACAATCCACACTTGTTTGACATTTGTTGTATTTCCATCAAGCTTGACTTTTCTAGAAGCATGCAAAAATCTATCTTTAGGTATCCATTTACTGCTACTAGTTAAGCACAAGTCACCTGAAACACGAACATTCTCTGAGTTAGCAAACAATTTGTTATTGCTTTTCTTGACAGGTTTCTTCTTGATGGTTTCTGTGGTCTTGTTTACTTTCTTGATGTTATTAGGTGACAACCAACCATACTGATCTTTGTATTTAGTTATTCCTGAAATTGTATCTCTAACTACCTGTAAAGTGCACTTAGAAGTCGTCTGAGAATACCTAGGAAAACTAGAATACCTAACATTTGAGGTTGTTTGTTACCTAATGAGAAAGATTCATTCTTGACAGTCTTTGGACCATTAGTTGTTTTGACTTCTTTTTGAGACTTGGGTTCAGATTTAACCTTAGTCGTCTGTGGTTTTCTAGAAGTCTTTGATTTCTGAGAATCTGCGGAACCTTTGTTTGGTTTTGGTCTTGAATCTGTCTTAGGTGATTGATTGGACTTTGGTTGTGTGGTGGTCTTTGGTCTTTTGAACTTATCAAATGGGGAAGGTTGTGAAGAGTGTGACTTTGGAATCTTCTTTAGATAAAAATCATGTTTATCCTCTTTTTGAACAAAATGTTTTTCAAATTCAGGTTCAAAATCATAATTTCCTTCCAAAAATGTTGACATATCATCAGTTTCCAACTTCACACTTGCTTCACTTATCTTAAACGGACAAGGACTTCCCTTGAGTGAATTTGATGCTTTGTCTTTTTCTGTTAAAGATTGAAGTGCAATTTTCTGAAATTCGAATTCCATTTTAAGTTTATTAAGTTCCTTTAGCACATTCAACTTTTGTTCTTTTTCTTTTTCAAACTTTTGTTTGAAAGCATCAATTTCATTCAAGTAAGTTTGTGTTCCCTCAGAAAACTTGGTAAAAGACTCAGTCTCAGAAGCAGTCGGAAAGAAATAATCATCAACATCATTGACATTAAAACATCATCTAGTTCACAATCAGTTTGAACAGAAACATGCACAACTTCACACTCAGTTTGCACAGATGCATTCATAATTTCACAAATAGTACATGCAGTTTGTGAAGTTTTCTCATCTTGACATACAGAATAGTTTGGTGGAGTAGCATTGGTCATTACTTCACAGACAGGACAATTTGGGTGATCACAATCATTGTCATGATTAGTGGGTGGGTCACAATGATTTTGAGTCTTCAAATTATCTATTAAAGATTGCTTTTCATCAAGAGACTTTTTCAAATCCTCTATTACCTTTTCCAAAACACTTTGTGGAACATAAGGTCTTTCAACAGCAGGTTTTGGAATTGGAATAGGTTGTTCCAATGGTTTTTCAGTAAAACACTCAAGAATTTCAGGTATTATAACCTCATGATTATCTTTGTTACTTTTATGCCCAGGGTGACTGAAAAAATCATATGTCTCATCCATTAACTCATAGTTAAAATAGACATCTGCACCCTTCTTTAGAAAATCATCAGCCTCAAAATCACCATGACTTGGTCTAACAAATTGGTCAGTCATCCCACATCTCAAATAAGATTCCTTATACAATGATGGGATTTCTTCTTGTGCTTGGAGCAAATGTTCTGGATTGACATAACCCAACCCTGAATTGAATGCAGTTTTCAAATTTCTTGGCCTATTCAAAAAGATTTGTTGATATGATCGATTAATCTTATACAACTTTTCTTGATAAGACTTGATTTCAGCTTTAAGTTCATCATTTTCTTTATCAAGTTTTTGTTTAAGAGAATATTTTATACAACACTCATATTTTAGGTCAGAAATTTTGTCTTCAAATTCTTTCAAATCAGGGGTAGATTCTTTCAGTTTCACATTTAATGACTCAATGTCCTCAGCCAAAGCATTTGCTCTAAACATCTCATTGGTCTTCTCAACTTGTAACTGTCTCACAGTCTTGCTCAATTCAAGAACTTTGGTTTCAAGTTCTTGTTTTTCAAGATGCAATTTGGAGTTAGGAGTAAAAGTGACTGCAGCCTTTTCAGATTTCAAATTTTCAAAATCCTTTTGAAGTAAATCAAATTTAGCTTGAAATTCTTTTTCTTTGTCTTCCAAAACTTTCTTTACTTTTAAATTTTCTTCAGTCAACTTCACCCCTTTTCTCATTGCCTTTTCACTTTTATTCACATAATATTCTAACATTGATTTGGGAATAGTGATTACCTGATCATCCTCTGAAGAACTTTCATGAACATCATCTAACTCTTTTGATTTCTTGATTTTTGTCATGAAGCACACATTTGCTGCAAGTTCATCTGTCTCTTCATCAGAAAGATGTAGCCATTTGTCATCTTCAGCGAGAAGAGCAATTCCACTTTCCTCTTGTCTTGCAAGCAAAAGTTTGTACTTGTAGTACTCTGAGTTCTTCTGACGAGGTTTAGTGCAATTGATGGCAAAATGTCCTGGAATACCACAATTGTAACATTTCTTATCCTCATTCCTCTTGTCCATGACCTTCTTTTCAAACTTCTTCTGATTGTCAAATTTCTTTTCACCACCAACAAATTCTTTCTTGGTTTCAAACTTAGGAGCATTTGCATTCTTTGCATAAGAAGAAACTGATGAAGTCCTAAGCTGATTGTTGGTTGGTTTCTTCTTGAAGAATTTCTTCTTGAAAGCTTTTGTGAAATAAGCAAGTTCCTTGTACATTTCCTGTTGCTTTTCATCCAAATCAGAATCACTCATTTCACTTGAATCAGAATCAGTTTCAATTTCAACAAAGTTTTGTCTTAAAAGATTCTCTTAAACAAAAACTTGATAAAGAAAATGATGAGCTTAAAGCTGAAATCAAGTCTTATCAAGACAAGTTGTATAAGATTAATCGATCATATCAACAAATCTTTTTGAATAGGCCAAGAAATTCGAAAACTGTATTCACTTCAGGGTTGGGTTATGTCAATCCAAATCATTTGCTCGAAGCACAAGAAGAAGTCCCATCATTATATAAGGAATCTTATTTGAGATGTGGGATGACTGACCAGTTTGTGAGACCAAATGATAGTGATTTTGAGGATGATGATTTTCTAAAGAAGGGTGCAAAAGTCTATTTTAACTATGACTTAATGGATGAGTCATATGATTTTTTCAGTCACCCTGCACATAAAAAAGAAAATCATGAGGCTATAATTCCTGAAATTCTTGAGTGTTTTAAAGAAAAACCTTTAGAAGAAACTATTCCAATTCCAAAAGCTGAAAACTTGAGACCTTATGTTCCACAAAAAGTTTTGGAAAAGGTAATAGAGGATTTGAAAAAGTCTCTTGATGAAAAGCAATCTTTAATAGATAATCTGAAGACTCAAAATCACTGTGTCATTGACCAACCCAAGTTAGATTCCAAAGTTTGTGATCAATCTGGATGTTCTGTGATTTCTATGTGTGAAATTGTAAATGCTTCTGTGCAAACTGAAAAAGAATCACAGATTTTTGATATGTGCAAACTTGATTTTGACCGAAAGTTTTCTGAATCGATTGAGAAAATCAATAAGAAGATTTTATCTATGAAAGAAAAAACCAATGTGTTTGAAAATAATCATCCAATCCATGTTCAAAATGTGAATGTAGACATCAAGAAAGTTGTGCATGTGTCTGTTCAAACTGATAGTGATCTAGATGATGTCTTTGATGTTAATGATGTTGATGATTATTTCTTCCCGACTGCTTCTGAGACCGAGTCTTTTACCAAGTTTTCTGAGGGAACACAATCTTACTTGAATGAAATTGATGCTTTCAAACAAAAGTTTGAAAAAGAAAAGGAACAAAAGTTGAATGTGCTTAAGGAACTAAACAAACTGAAAATTGATTTCGAACTTCAGAAAATTGCACTTCAATCTTTTAAAGAGAAAGAAAAAGCATCAATTCCACTCAAGGGAAGTCCTTGTCCTTTCAAGTTAAGTGAAGCAAGTGTGAAGTTGGAAACTGATGAAATGTCAACATTTTTGGAAGGAAATCATGTTTTTGAACCTGAATTTGAAAAACTTTTTGTTCAAAAAGAGGATAAACATGAATTTTTCCTAAAGAAGATTCCAAAGTCACACTCTTCACAATCTTCCCCATTTGATAAGTTCCAAAGACCAAAGACCAACCCATCACCCAAGACTGATTCAAGACCGAAACCAAACAAAGGCCCCACAGTTTCTAAGAATTCAAAGACTTCTAGAGAACCACAGATGTATAAGGTTAAAACAGAACCTAAGATTCAAAAAGAAGTCAAAACAAGTAGTGGTCCAAAGACTGTCAAGAATGAATCTTTCTCATTAGGTAACAAACAACCTCAGAATGTTAAGTATTCTAGTTTTCCTAGGTATTCTCAGAAAAATCCTAAGTGCACATTACAAAGGGTTAGAGATACAGTTTCAGGAAAGACTAAATACAAAGATCAGTATGGTTGGTTGTCACCTAATAACATCAAGAAAGTGAACAAGACCACAGAACCCATCAAGAAGAAACCTGTTAAGAACGGAATTAACAAATTGTTTGCTAACTCAAAGAATGTTCGTGTTTCAGGTGACTTGTGCTTAACTAGTAGCAGTAGATGGATTCCTAAGGATAGATTTTTGCATGCTTCTAGTAAAGTCAAGCTTGATGGGAATACAACAAATGTCAAACAAGTGTGGATTGTCCGTAGATCAAATTCATTAGACAGTGCTAATACATCTAGGACTAGTCCTGCTTGTCTCAGACCTTGTGTATAAACCTTTTCATTTCTTTGCTTGTAATTCGTATTTCTCATATTTTGAACTCGTATGTGTGCTTGTTTGTTATGTTGAATAAAATGTATATTTGTGTGTCCATTCTGTGTTTTATGAATATCTTTGTTTTGTGTACTTGCATGTTATCCCTCTAACCTGCAAGGACCCAATCTACATGGGTACCTAAAACATATTCCTTGTCCTTGCAGGAATATCTCATTTGTGTATGGTATGTTGACTCGGGATGTTCTCGTCATATGACTGGAAACAAGTCCATTCTATCAAACTTTGTTGAGAAATTTATGGGAACCGTCAGATTCGGAAATGATCATATTGCTCCTATTCTTGGTTATGGAGACATTGTTAAAAATGGAGTCACTATCAAGAGAGTTTCCTATGTTGAAGGATTAGGACACAATCTTTTTAGTGTTGGACAATTTTGTGACAATGATCTTCAAGTATTATTCAGGAGATATGAATGCAAAGTGCAGACTGAAGATGGTGTGGATATTCTTACTGGAACAAGAGACAATAATTTGTTCACTATTGATCTCAACAACATTCCAACTAATTCTTCAGAGATTTGTCTTCTTTCAAAAGCAACTGCACAAAATTCTTGGTTATGGCATCGCCGTCTTTCTCATCTTAATTTTCAAACGATTAATGCGCTCGTGGATAAACAACTTGTTGAAGGTCTTCCGGATTATAAGTATGAAAGCGAACATGTTTGTCCAGCTTGTGCAATTGGAAAGATGAAGAAAGCAACACACAAACCAAAGAAGTTTCTAAGTACAGAAGGTCCTTTGCACCTTATTCATATGGATTTGTGTGGCCCAATGAAAGTTCAAAGTATCCATGGCAAGCGATACATTCTTGTGATAGTCGATGATTATTCTCGCTATACTTGGGTATTCTTTCTTCATGCAAAAAGTGATACTCCGAATGTGATTATTGATTTCATCAAGAAGACCCAAGTAAATCTTAAATCATCGGTTAGAATTGTTCGCTCAGATAATGGCACTGAATTCAAGAATTCAACAATTGATTCTTTCTTCAAGTCCATGGGTATTACTCATCAATTTTCCGCTGCCAGGACACCTCAACAGAATGGAGTAGTTGAACGTCGTAATCGAACTCTTGTTGAAGCAGCTAGAACAATGCTTGCTTATTCTAAGTTGCCTCCGAATCTATGGGCTGAAGCTGTTGCTACTGCTTGTTTCACTCAAAATATATCAATCATAAACAAGAGGTTTGATAAAACTCCTTATGAGGTGATAAACAAACGAAAGCCCAATGTGAACTTCTTGCACATTTTTGGATGTGTATGTTATGTTCTCAATGATCGAGATAATCTTGGCAAATTTGAACCAAAAGGCGATGAAGCATATTTCATCGGTTATTCAAGAGAATCCATTGCATATCGTGTATATAACCGAAGAACCAAGAGAATCGAAGAGAGTATGAATGTTAGATTTGATGAACTCTCGGGAATGGTTCTTGAACAACACAGTTCAAGACCCGAACTTCAAAGTCCACAAGCTTCCGCAATAAAGACTGCTTCAAATGTCAAATCATCATTCTCTACTCCAACAACACAAGATTTGGATATCTTGTTTGAAGAATTTTTCCAAGTTCCGAAGAAAGTTCCTGAATCTGAAGTGAATACAAATGAACCATCCAGTTCAAATTCAAAAGAGATAGATCCCAATGAGTCTTCACCATCACAATCATCAGATGTTAATTCATCATCTGATTCTCCTCCACCTACCGATACTTCAGAGTTGCATACTCAACCTCATAATATCTCTCAAGTGACAAATCCATCAACCAATCCTGAAGATTATGATCCCGACGACTTTGTTGAGCCAATTGCTACTTCATTCGAACAATTAACAGAGCAACATTCTCCTGATTTCATTGATTCTGAAGAATCTGGTGATCCACTAGATCCAATTCCTCATACAACCAAATGGACAAGAGCTCATCCAATTTCTCAAGTCATTGGGAATCCAACAACTGGAGTTCAGACAAGATCCGCATCCGCGAATGAATGTCTGTTTGTGAATTTTCTGAGTATTGTTGAACCAAAGACATTGAATGAAGCTCTAAATTGTCCAGATTGGGTGAAAGCAATGCAGGAAGAACTTAATCAGTTCGAACATCTTGAGGTGTGGAAATTGGTTCCCAATCCTTACAAAAACAAGGAGCCAATTAAAACCAAATGGATCTTCAAGAACAAAAAGGATGAAACTGGAGTTGTTGTCCGTAACAAAGCACGATTGGTTGCAAAGGGATATTGCCAACAAGATGGAATTGATTACGATGAGACATTCGCACCAGTTGCACGAATTGAGGCTATTCGGATGTTTCTTGCCTATGTTGCCTACAAGAACTTCACAGTCTACCAAATAGATGTCAAAACTGCCTTCTTAAATGGGATTCTCAAAGAAGAAGTGTATGTTGAACAACCTGAGGGATTTGTGAATTCAAAACATCCGGACTATGTTTACAGGTTAGATAAGGCTTTATATGGTCTGAAACAAGCCCCTCGTGCATGGTATGATGCTCTCTCTTCTTATCTTGTGAAATCTGGTTTTAGCAAAGGTTCGATTGACACTACCTTGTTTATCAAACGACAAGGGAGTGACATCATTCTAATCCAGATTTATGTTGACGACATAATTTTCGGGTCAACTAATCCTAAATACTGCAAGAATTTTTCAGCTTTAAGATCAAGAAATTTGAAATGAGCATGATGGGTGAATTAAACTTTTTCCTTGGTCTTCAAGTCAAACAATTGTCAAATGGTACATTTATTTGTCAAACAAAGTACATTCTTGACATGTTGAAGAAGTTTGATATGATGGATTGTCAAACAATTGGGACACCCATGGAAGCTCGAACAAAGATTAATGCTGATTTAAATGGAAAATCATTTGATCAAAAGAGATATCGCAGTATGATAGGTTCGCTCATGTATTTGACTGCAAGTCGCCCGGATATTATGTTCGCCACATGCATGTGTGCCAGGTACCAGGCCAATCCAAGGAAAGTCATTTCCAGGCCGTCAAACGGATATTCCGATACCTGAAAGGCACTGTGAACCTTGGTCTCTGGTATCCAAGGGATACTGGGTTTCAGTTGATTGCATATTCGGATGCTGACCATGCAGGTTGTAAGCTTGATCGAAAGAGTACTTCTGGGAGTGTACAGTTTTTAGGGGATAGATTAGTCAGTTGGTCTTCAAAGAAACAGAATTGTGTATCTACATCTACTGCAGAAGCTGAGTATGTTGCTGCAGCAAGCTGTTGTTCACAAGTTCTTTGGATGAAGACTCAGTTGACTGATTATGGATTTCAGTTCAACAGAATTCCCATCTACTGTGACTCTAAAAGTGCTATTGCTATTTCTTGCAATCCTGTACAACACACAAAGACCAAGCACATAGATGTTCGGTACCATTTTCTTAAAGATCATGTCGAGAAAGGTAACATCGAACTCTATTTTGTCCCGACAGACTACCAACTTGCTGACCTTTTCACCAAACCTCTGGATGAACAAAGGTTTAATTTTCTTAAAACCAAGTTGGGAATGCTAGATTTACAAACTTAAATGCTTTCATGCCATGTATTCTATGTTCATTTTATGTTTCAAACATTGATGTGTTTTATCTGCTATTACATGCAATGTTTGAGGGGGAGAAAAAGGTAGAATGCATGATTTTAGGGGGAGTTTGTAAATTTACCATTTTGCTATATGCTTAATTTGAGGGGGAGTGTGTAATTGCATGTGAATTTTTGTTTAAATTTGTTTGTTTTATGTGTTTAATTTTTTTTTATTATTATGTGTTTGTTTAATTTTCTTTGTATGTGTGTTTGTTTTTAAAATCTGAAAAACCAAATACAAAATTATAAAATTATAAAAGATAAAAAAAATTAAAATTAATGTTGTTAAAATTTTTTTAATAAGTTTTTTATTTTTATTTTTATTTTTATTTTTATTTTCATTTTTATTTTTATTTCTATTTTCTTTTAGTTTTATTTTTATTTTTATTTTTGTTTGTTTGTTTTTGTGTAAAACCCAAAAAGAGCCCAAAATCATTTCAGCCCAAAGTGTTTGTTAAGCCCAAGACCAGTTTGAGATCCGGGTTGACACGCGGGTCAAACCCAGACCCGCGACCCGAATTTGAAATTTAAAAGGAAAATGGGCGGTCCATTTTGTCACATTCCAAATTCAAATCAAAATATCTTCTCATTTTCTCTCAAAAACCGATCAAACTTGTCATCAATCAATCAATCATTTTCATCTTTTTCATAATAATCTAAGTAGGGTTAATCTGGTGATCATCTTTGTGGATTATTTCATCTCTTTTATTCATCAGTTCAACATTTTAAAGGTAAATTCTCTTGTTTTCTTTACGCACATTAACTGTTTGATCAAATGCCGAGATGAAATAATATGATCTTTATGCATGATGTGATGTTTTGATTGGTGTTTAGATGATGTTAGTTGCATGATTAGGGTTTATACTTGTTGTTTACCTGTTTTGTGTATCTTAATCTGCTCAAGTTTTAATTTTCTGGGCTTGAATGTTAAAGGGCTGGGTATGAAATATGAATTTTTGATCAAAAGTGCCATCTGCAGAGCATTAAGCTCGGCAAATGCGAGGTTTGTTCATGATAATCATCAAATCTTCATATTTTCTGGTTAACATGTTCATACTTTTCTTAATCAAATTTTTGGATCAAAATTAGTCATTTGCAGAGCAGTTAGCTCGGCAAATGCTTGTTTTTTATCAAAAAGATTTTGTGTTTCTCAAAGTTCTAAAATCAACTGTTTGCAGAGCTCTAAGCTCGGCAAACAGTACAATTTGGTTTTCAAAATTTTTTCTAAGTCTAAACTCTACTGTTTGCAGAGCTCTGAGCTCGGCAAACAGTACAATTGAAATCCAAAATTTTTACAAAGTCTAAAATCAACTGTTTGCAGAGCTCTGAGCTCGGCAAACAGTGCAATTGGTTTTCCAAAATTTTTCCAAGTACTAATAAAAGAGGGGTTAGTGATGAGGGGACTTCTGGGCAGAGGAAGAGGAAATCAAAAAGAGTTATGTTTGAACAAGAAGCTGTTACACCTGAACCTGTTTCTTCACCTGTTTCTCAATCTACACCGAATATTACTTCTCAAACCTCACCATCCATTCAAACAACACAATCTACACCAACCGGTCAATTTTCACAATCTTCACCTTCTACACCAATACCATCTGTTGTTTCACCAATTCCACCGACACTTACACCATCAATCATCACCTGTACTAAATCCGACACCACTTGCTTCAGCACTACCAAATGAACCACCTGTAATACCTGGTAGACGAATAAAAATGATTGCTCGAAGGACACCAAAGAAATCAAAGAAGAAATCCAAAAGAAAGCATAAGTCTGCTAGATCTGAACATATTGGTGCCTCAGCAGAGTTGGATGTTGAGCAAGCAACACGAATTGTTGATAATGTATTATCTGAGTTGGATACTGAGCATGTTAGCACTGGAGATGAGGATGTGCAGGAGGAACAAGGCGGGATTGAGGGAGGAGTTGAAAATGTTAGAGAGGTTGAGAGGTCCGGGTTAGGACAGGGCATAAAGAAAACGTTGGCCCTCCGATAGTTGAAACAAATGTGTCTAGCCGGGATGACAACCCTAGGGTAGAAGTCGAGAACTCCCCATTCTCGCTTGCACCAAACTCTCCTCGCCATTCTGACTCCTCACAACAGGAGTTAGTCTCACAAATGCACGGGGAACAGCCACATTCACCACACTCTCCTCATTTGGAGGATGAGAGTGTTGAAAATAGAGAGGAACAGCCCCACCTCTCGACTTCATTTCGTGCACAAGAGTCTAGATCTCCTAGGCACACGGATTCACAAGCACAGTTTAGTACTGTTGCCGGAACAAGCGGAGAGGGACCCACTGTGTGTGACCCTCAAGGACAGCTTGGAAATCCTGCCTTAGCTAACATTATGCCAGCTTTAGCCGCAGGTAACAGTTCTCAAACCGAGACTGGGGACAGTATGAACGCCAAGGTGACACTGCTGTTCCTCAGGATCAACCTGAGACTGTATTAACGGGCATTCTCAGTGACCCCGGTGTTGTTAGAGGTGTTACCCTACAACAAGTCCCGGACAGTGATTTATCACAGTCTAGGACACAACCCGATTCTGGTTGCAAAGCCACTGAATCTCAAACTGCTGGTGAGGGTTTAACCCAAGGATCTGCAGGAAATCCTGAATCAGCTACGCTGAATTTAGGTCACACCACAAGTGTGCAAACAACCTCCGGGTTGGGTACTCCACCTCCATCTCAAACACCAACACAAAGAACACAAACACCATCTCAAATATCACCAACAACAAAACAACAAGAAAAAGACAAAGCTTTTGATCATTTGTTGAATATATTAAGGTCTGAGGGTGATGTGTTGACAGTGACTGAAAGAGGGGTGTTGAATGCATTGGAGGTCAGAGAAAGAGAACTTGCAAATGAACGAAGAGTCAAAGCTTTACAAGATCAAGTTCAATCTCAGAAAGCAGATTATGATGCTAAGCTTGCTGCATTTGAATTACGTTTGTTAGCGCTAGAATCTTGCCGACCGGCCTCGGTTGCTTCTCGACGGGATGATCCTGATTCTGATGATCACCCCGAGGGGAGAACCAAGGAGAAGGTCAAACTAATATTGGAAATTCTTCGGCAAGAGTTGATGTGAATGTTGAGGATGTGGTGATGCAAGAAAGAACTGAGGGTGGAAACCAAGATGTGATTGAAGAAGATCAAGCTGAGATTGAAAGATTAGATGCTGTTAGAGCTAGATCTGATAGAAGATGGAAAGAGCTTACTGATGAAACTCAAAAAGAAGTTGATAAAATGGCTAAAGATTTCTCTGAAAGATTTAATGAAAGAAATAATGATAATGACCCTGAGGAGATTGAAAGAATTGAAGAAATTAAAAGAAAATTCTATGAAGTGTTTGGAGCTGATTCTGATGATGAAGAAGATGAAGAGAATGAGAATGTTGAAATAACTGAAGAAGAAGGTTTTGTGATTGAAAATGAAGTTGTCGAATATGCTGAAGGTGAAGCAGATATTGAAGCTGAAAAAGATAATGTAATCTTGGATGAGCCGGAGATAGTTGAGACTCCAGTAAACGTAGAAGCTGATGAAGAACCAATGTTTGAAGAATTTCCAGACCTTGATTATTTTGAAACAGGTTCTTCAAGCAGAAAAGAAGTTGGAGAATCATCTACTCATGGTTTCACAACTCCACAGCATTACACTTTTGAAGACTTTAACAGTTTTGATGAATTGAGAAAGACTCCTGAAGCTGCATCTCAGAATTTCAAGAAGTCAACATATAAACAAGTGTTGAAAGAGGCAATCATATCCGAGGAAGTTCTTCCTGATTACTTTCCTACAGAATTGACTGAAGAACAAAGGAGGTTTATTAATCGGGGATACTTCTTGAGGGATAAAGAACAAATGGTTGCTCTTGGTGTTAAGCCAAAGGAGGCAGCTAAGAAGTCTAGATATCTGGAAGAAAGAGCGTATCCAATATTTTGTGGAGCTACCAAAGTTACCAAAACTAAGAGACCAGAATTAGATTCAATGTACAAGTTTAAGGAAGCAAGACAAGTTGAAGAATACAAAGAGCTTCTTAAACTCACCAAGCAATACAATCCAAAGTTACTTGAAGAACAAAGAAATCACAAAATCTTGGTGCTGATCAGAGTAATTCTTATAAAAAGGGTTTCTATCTCTATTCCATGTTTTCATGTGAAAAGAGACAACAATAAGATGTACAGATTCACAGAAGCCCAGTTCAAGCTGCTGCCAGTAGATGACATTATCTTCCTCTACAATCATTTCCTGAATGCAATGCAAAGATATCGTGAAGACGTTATTGCCTTTGAAGCTGTAAAAAGATACATGTCAAGCTGTATTCAATATGCTTCATTGGAAGATTTTCAGATAGGCTTTGAAGTTGTCAAGAGGAAGATCAATGTTCCATATCCAGATCAGAGTCTTTACACCAAGAAGAAGATTTTCATTCGTATGGATGAACTTGCTTCTTATTCTGATGGAACGTTAGAATTTTGCAAGAATGTTTTATTGTGCTTGAAAGAAGATGATCAAGATGAAAAGAAAAAGGAAGTATTTGATAAAGCAATCTCCAAGATCAATCAAAGACTCGAGTACAGAGACAGCATCAGAATGATGAGAGAAGCAAAGAATGTGCAGAAGTCTAAGTATGTTGTACGTCGAAGAGGAGGTTGCTGGATCAAGTACGAACCTAGTCATCTTCCAGGTCCACAAAATATTCCTCCAAAGAACTTTGAAGCTAACATGATTGTTCCAGATGACAGACCTGAAGGAGACAATTGGTTCTGGCATCCAAATAAAGATAGACCGAATACAAGAGCTTGAAGACTGACAAGACTGGATATTTTTACAAATCACTACTAAGGGGGAGATTGTTAGAAATATAAATAGTAGTTGATTTGTTTACTTATTGTATATTTGTACTTAGAATGTAAATGTCTAAGTATGGAAGGGGGCTTAGTGTAAATTAGCATATGTATATAAACCCCCTCCATAAGTGAAAATGTAACTTTTCACCCCATAATGCTATCCAATCTTTCCCTGCAACACATACTTTCTCTCTCTATTCTCTCTCTCTAGAAACCGCCATTGTTACACACACTAACACACACATAAGCTCAAATTCTATACTTTACAATATCAATTAATAAAAGACTTAGAAAAAAATTTTGATTTTTTATTTGTATTGGATGCCGAGCTCAGACCTCGGCAAATGGACCAAAAATTTGAAAATTAATTTAAATTCTGCCCACGAGTAGATAATTGATCAAAAATGATTTTGAATCAATTTTCTTGAAAATTTTGATTTGACAATTCCAATTTCAACTAAGTGCCGAGCAGTTTCTTCGGCAAATAGTACAAACAGCCAAGTCACAACACAAGTACACTGATCAACAACCAACTTCAACAGTTTGCCGAGCTTAGTTCTCTGCAAACAGCACAAATGAGAATGTCACTTGATCGATGAAAACCAAATCAACTATTTGCCGAGCTTATATCTCTGCAAATAGCACAAATAAGAATTGTACTTAGTCGCAACAACCCAAAAACACTTGTTTGCCGAGCTTATATCTCTGCAAACAGAACAAATAGCACCACACTTGACCAAATTTTCTTGAAACAACTATTTGCCGAGCAATGAGCTCTGCAAATAGAACAAGTAGCTCCAACACTTAACGAAAATTCTTGAAACAGCTATTTGCCGAGCAATGAGCTCTGCAAATAGTACAAATAGCTCCAGACTTAACCAAAATGTGCTGAATCACGTATTTGCCGAGCAGTAAGCTCTGCAAATAGAACAAATAGAATTAAAACTAGCCAACGACCTCTGCAAACACAAGTATCCACTAAACGACAAAATAGTCGGTTACAGGTCTTCTTCTTCGTTCAGCCAAACACCCAAACGCCGAGCTCACAGAAAATCTTCGATTTCTCCTTCATTTTTGTGAATTAAAGCTTCAAATTTGTATCAAAATACTCAGAATTTAATCCCGCACAAATCCTAAAACAAATTAACTGCTAATTTCAACCAGAATTCAAACCCTCACGAACATGTCATTTGCCGAGCTCATTCAAAATCGAATCAAATGATGAAATTAAGCTCTGAAATTGATAACGAAGGAAGATATACTAACAACAAAGTGATCGGTGAACAAATTTCGAAGAAAAACACACTAATTTTGCTGAAATCACTTGAACAGTGATCTCGGCAAATGATACTTTCAGAAAAACTCAAAATTCAGAAAATAAGCACAAATTCAGCTTCAAATAAGCTTGTGGATCGTTCAGATATGCTGATTGTGCTCTGATACCAAATGTAAAGATGTGAATTTGAGTTTTAGTGTGTGTTAATGGAGGTTTTAGTGAGAGAGTGTAGAGAGAGAAAGTGTAGATGTCAGGGAAAGATTAGATAGCATTATGGGGTTCAAAGGTTACAAATCATGTAATGGAGGGGGTTTATATACCTATACTGTAAAGTATAGAATTTGAGCTTATGTGTGTGTTAGTGTGTGTAACAATGGCGGTTTGATGAGAGAGAAGTAGAGAGAGAAAGTGTGTTTGGCAGGAAAGATTAGTTTGCATTAATGGGAAAGGTTTCTTTAGTTACAAGGTTAATGAAAATTACATGGGGAAGGAGTATTTATACTCTAATCTCAATTATAACTAATACTCCTTCCACTATTGAATATTTACAATTTAACGCCATATTTATATTTCTAACAATCTCCCCCTTGGTGTTGAATTGTAAATGTTGCATCGTCTTCGGTCTTTAAATAACATGATGAGCCCATTTGTTGAAAATCTTCAATGTTGATTGGACTTTGAAGCTTTCTCATTGTCTTCAATGTCTTGTATCAACCTTGACTTTGAATCTTCTCAACAAACAAATATATTTGACGATGACTTATTAAATCTTGATCTTCTCTTGCAACTTTAAATACTTTGGAAGCATCTTTGAAATCTTTGTAGCTTTTGAGCTTTCACAACTTGAACTTTTGAATGTTGATTTCAACTTGATGTTGCTTGGAGAAGTAACTTGAACTTTGAGTAGCATGCGGAAGCTTGGATTTGACTTTGAATTCTTTGAATTCTTTTGGATGCGGAAGCTTGGTTTTGACTTTGAATTCTTTAAATTCTCTTGGCATTGCGGAAGCTTTATTTAACTTTGAATTCTTTTGGCTTTGTGGAAGCTTGGTTTTTGAATGCGGAAATTTCATTTCTTGGTCTAACTTGTCTTTGAATCAACAATTATCTTGGAGCACTTGATTCTTTGATCAATAAACATTTGCTCCCCTTCAATCAAACAACTATCTCGGAGCAAATTATTCAATAACAAATCTTTAATCTCTTGCTCCCCCTCGAACAAACAATCATTTCGGAGCATATTTAACAATTCATGAGTTTACTCTTGCTCCCCCTCAAATGAACAATCTTTGGATCTTAACAATCCAAGTATCTATCAAAAGAACAATCTTCATTCAATCTCAAACTTTTCTAATCATCAAACAAATGGTCAATTATTCAATAAATCTTTCAAATATCGACCATGTACATCATCTTGAATATACTCGATCTCGAATCAATCCTTTAACTTTCTCAAAACAATCTTTCAACTTAGCACGATAATTATTCACTCTCTTCACCTAAACTAACGATCCTTTGAACTGTAACAACCCTCAATTTCCAACTAGGACAACTTACTTATAATTATCTAGGTATCTATCCCTAGAGGTTTATTAAGAGATTTGACCTTCTAGACAATTAGGGCATGGTGATATTTGCCCTCTAGTTCAATAGAATGCCAAAAGGAAGCCAGTTGCCTTAGAAATGCCATAAACAATAACCATAGACAATCTCAAACTATAAATTAGTTCTAACTGAACTTGGTGAATTATCATTGAACCAAAAACTTTATTTCGAGAAGTTAAGTTATAAATAAAAATAAAAATAAAAATAATTGTACAAGACTCACATGTTGTGACAACAATCAACAATCTTATAAATATCCAACAATTTAAACACCAAGCTAATTAAAGTATATATGCGCATAAATACATAATGACCATCTTGAAAATGTAATTATACACTATCACGTACATGAGGTGAGTTTAAATAATAATAATAAGTGAATATATATGTCTATTGTGAGTACAAGTTTATAACAAAGTGATTAAGTAACAAATTGAAACACAAAAATTATATATATATACATATATATACACGGCTACATACACACATATATGTACACAATCATGTCCTAAATTGCTAAGTAACTAGTAAATAAACCCTCATACATGAACCTATACTAAATAATACTTACACTTTAAACAACTAACTAATTTAAATAATTACACTACACACACATATATATATTTATACATACAAAAGTATTCATGCATGAATCTAGACCAAAACACAACCATATACACCCTTAACTTTCAAATTTACACAACACACACTTTGCCTAGCCAATGGGCTTCAAGCCACCACCCAACTTGACCAATGAGCACTCTCCCAACCCATTTTCCTTCTCCCCATCACGTTTTCTAGCTAGGAACTCCCACCCCCACACTCATTTCTCACACAAAACAACACACACTCTTCTCAAAACTCTCTCAAACTCTCCCTTCTTCCAAGAGTTCTTTCTTCCTTTCTTCCTCTCCATTTTCGGTTCATACAATCAAGCAATAATAAAGGGTTTTAATCTAGGTGCATCAAGGAATTGTTTAAAGCAAGCTTGGATTCATTTGGAGACTTCTTGAGCTCGAAAAATCAGCCCCCAAACAGCCCCATTTTCGAAATTAAAAGGTTGATAATACACCTCCTTGTTCAATAAATCTCTAGTTAATCTTGTTCTTTCAAAAACCAAATGTTTTCTTCATCTTTTATTATCATTTTCTTCTTGATTTAAACTCAATGAGGGCAAAGTTGATAGATCCTTATCTCTCATGTTCATGCATGTTAAAATCAAGAGAAAGGATTCCATGATTCAACCTAAACAAGACCCAAGAGTTAGTAGTTGTAAGATTTGTTGCTAAATGGGTTTAAGGCTTTGATTAAATCTGATTTTTGATGAATATTATGAGTTTATATTCTGTGATTTTTCATCAAGAATGATATTTTCAAAAGTTAGATTAAAGTTTATAGCTTGATCTTGTTCAAAAGTGTTAGATCTTAACATGCATGCTTAGATTTATACTAGTTTATGTTGATTTTGAATTAGGATGTGAGAAGGATCTTTGGATGATGATTGATGATTTTGAAATTGATAATAATCTGTAAATTTGATGTTAAGAGCTACAAAATAAAGTATTAATCTTGTAAATAATAAACTCAAGTGCTAATTAAGCAAGAATGGTCATTGGTGAGTTGATATAATCAAGAACATTCTGACAGAAATAATCTTCTGTCTTGGAACGGATAAACTGAGCATGTGAGGGCCGTTTCAAGCAAAACTTTCAAAATAAAAGTTGTAGATAAACGAGTTAAATTTAACCAACAACTGGAATCACTCAAAAATACTGAACCAAACAAAAGATATGATTTTTCTACTAAAACTGGTCAAAACTTCATTTTTGTCTGAATATTTTATCTCCTAATCCATAAGGTTCCAGGAGGCCATACTTGGTGGAAAGTAAGTCCAATGTGTCCTAAACTTAAAATAAAATCATGGAGTTTTTATTAAGAGCAAAACCCAAAGAACTTTTATAAAACTTTCGAGTATGCAAAACAGTGACTGTTTTGACCACTTCCATTTGTAAAAATATTTAGAGGTAGTAAACATTCTTTATAAATTAAGCCAAAATTCACAAAATAAGTGGACACATATAGGTTATTGTATAAAAATCAGGAGGGTCCAAATAATTCGGTTTAACCCCAAACAGTAGCCAACATTTCATAAAAATGTGAAGTAAAAACAGAAAATTCTGAAGTAAACCAATAATTTGTGTAATGGGCTAAAAGATACACTAAGGACCATAATGGGCCAACCTGGCCCAAATAATAAACCCATTGAACCAATAAATCAGTAGGCCCACTTGGACCAATAAACCATGTAGCCCAATAACCAATATAACCCATTAAGCACATAACCCAAATAAGGTTAAGCCTAATAACTAAATTAAGCCCAAGTCACCTAAAAGCCCATAACACTTAGGCCCAATTTGGTAATGGCCCATAACACTTAAACGAATTTCATAAACCCGGATAATCATAAGATATATCGAGAAGTATGTGAGTTTGAAAGATAAGCGAAATCAAAGTAACATAAAAGATAATTAAGTGGAATGGACATAAGTAATTACGTTAACCAAACTATAAATTGATATCACAAATGCTAATTCGTGCTAAAATCGGTTACACATCAAATGATGAATAAGGATAATATAACTAAATATGGCATTCTCATATGATAACCTAAGATGCCAAACGAAACCACAAATGAAGGCAGGTTACCGAAATTCTAACAACTTATAATTACATGTATATTGAAAGTGACTTTTTCACCATCAATCCCTACAACCAAAAAGATACGAGTATTAGCAATACACTTGAATTCCTTAATTGATGACAACTTAATGATAGTGGCATTTCTAAGTGATGGCTTAAGATAGGAACTTACGTATATTAGTCATATCGTAGGGATAGTCTTGGCTCG
This sequence comes from Erigeron breviscapus, assembly GCA_034093135.1. Taxonomy (NCBI): domain Eukaryota; kingdom Viridiplantae; phylum Streptophyta; class Magnoliopsida; order Asterales; family Asteraceae; genus Erigeron; species Erigeron breviscapus. The sequence continues at coordinate 77,251,185 of CM067168.1, forward strand.
AAATGTGATTGAGGAATATGACGGATATATGATCAAGGAAGCGATAGATGGGAAGTACCCATTTTGGATAAGTGAATATAATATGTGGCATATCAAGGTGAGTCATAGCCCCCTTTCAAACTCTTTTATATGTTTTACTTACGGGGTGAAAAGCATGATAAATAAAATTGCTTTCTTTTATGAAATGATATTCGAAAGAATGATTATGATATGGGAATTATATTGTATGTTCATCGTGTTATATGTTATATGATGAGCTTGAGTACTGTCAAACGGTGGTCCCCTGTACACTACTATTAACTCATTGAGGCCTGTAGTTAGAGGGTTGCGCAACTAGGATTCGTACCCTCACTCACATCAGTGGCGACAGGTTGATTGGCCGCCTATGTGGCCGCCTTCAACGGTGTCGGTCATGGGGTGCTCTAATCTACTTTTACTGGTCGTCTCCATGGCACGACCCATTCATTATTATTATTGCACGTGATTGACAGCATGTGCTACTGTTATCATATCTTCGGGACATATCATCATTATTATTATTTGGACGTGAAAGGGTCTTAGTAGTGGCTCAAGCACAAACTCATCAAATTATGCCTTTGGCTAAATATTATTGATTATTACTTATGGTTGGATATTATGGATTGAACATACGGTTTGGGTATTGGACCTTATATGGAATCTCGAAAGTTGTTGAAATTGGCGATATTGAAGTATTGATGACCGATGGTTTTGGTATGATGAATGATTAATCAATTGATATATTTTTCTCTCACGATAAATGTGACAAATGAGAACTTTATAATTTACCATGGATTTCTCAACTCTTTGAAATGACGTTATGGTATTTTGAAAACTTGATGGTTTGATATGGGAATTTTTGTCGGTCATGTGGTTTGGATGAATTGATATGAAATAATATGTTTCTCTAAGTTTTGAAATGGATATGTAACGAGATTTACTTGCAAACCTATGCACTCACCAACTACGTTTTCGTAGTTGACACTTTTTCTTCATGCTTTTCAGGATTTAGCATTAGCTTTGAGGAAATGTATGCATCATGATTGTTTGCATTGCACTTTGGAGTCAAAGATCAAACCTTGTGACGGGCAATGGAATCCGCCTTGATCATTGTAGAATATCGTTTCATGTATTTGTTAATTGTCTCGTGGACTTAATATCCAAGTGTGGTGGACGCATTGTACTTGGGGATTGGTTCACATGCTTGTGCATTTGTAAAATTCTTTTATTAAATAAAGCTATGGTGAATGTTATTTATAATCCTTTGTTTTGAATACTCGACTTTCTGTACATCTCATTGTTCCGCCTTAGTTGGGGTTACAGAAAACCAAACACTATGAATTATCCTCAATCAATATCTATCAATCAAATTCTACCTAAAACCTTGAATTCTATCTATCAATCATTTAATCATTTCTCCCCCTTATGATGAATATGTGGAACGTGTTCATCATACAATAATGATTGATAGCATAAACGGTAGATGACAACAAACAACAAGCAAGTAAATTAACCCAACCCAATTCCCAATTCCCAATGAACCTATTGGTGAACTAGAATGTGAGGTTGCGTTGTTGGAAAAAGATTTTATATGGTGTTTGTGTTCTTTGTGTTTGTGTGAAGAGAAATGAAATCCGGATAAAAATGATCCGTTTACACAACCAAAAATCGAAAGGATTAATGGTGTGGCCTAAAAATACGATTACTATTTTAGGACTTCCCATTATCATCGAGAAATGCACAAAGCTTATCTCTAAATGGTTCGGTCTATGGCTTTTCAACCGATAGATTGCTTTAAAGAATGTAATTCATGGTCAGTTTCACAAAGGCGTTCGATAACCATGTCTTACTATCCTCAAAGACTTTTGGGAAATAATCCGAGGTCACATAGACTTCTCGTTTACTCAACAAATTCATAAAATGAAAATGTGAGACCTACGTTCAACGTTGGAAATGATGTTAGCATTGGTAGGATTTCCATTCGATCATCGTGGAATATCAAAAATATGATATCACTACGAATGTTCCGGCAATATCACAAAGATATGCAATGTCACAAAGACATATAAAGACTCATGTGTCCTAGTCAAATGAAAGAATATTTCAAGTACGCTCTAGACTCGATAAGTGATCAAATGAAGTCGGGGACCGGAGCAGAGTGTCTCCCTTTTTCAATATCAACATCTTCCAAATGAAGAGTCGATAGGAATGTGAAAATCTCCGTGAGAATAAAACAAGCATTTGTTAAGAAATACTTGAGTGGTTAGGTAAAGATGTGCATTGCTTCACTGGGTCCATGAAGTCTTCTTCAATATCGAGAAATCAACAAATGAAATCCGATAGAAACGTGTTGACCCGGCTTTTTGAGAATTTTGGGGAGGGCTTTCATTTCTTTTAGCCCTTTCTCACATCATCATTTCACCTTAACCTCTCACTTTTCGACTACTCCCTCATGTCCTATTTGCACAAACATCATCACCACGCTCATAAACCCTCACAATCTAAGAATTGAGAATATAACTCCGGGGTTAGATCTCATCGGCGATGACAAGATCATGGAGTATTTATGAGTGGCCTAAACTCTCATGTGCAAATCTAACACCGAACTTCTTTGAATTTGATCGAAAATGGTTTGAAAAGCATCCAAAGTGTTTATAAAAATGGAAAATGAGTTTAAACACTTGGAAGTTTTGGTTTTATAAACAAACTCCCCCTAAATATATGCATGATATAAACAAAGTTTTAGCATATAAAGGGTGAGTAAAAGTTTGAAAGTTGCTCACAAATATTAAAAATGAGACTACAAAGGCAGTACACAAAGGCGTTCGATGCCTTGCATCTCATCCTAATACATTGTGAGTAACTAAAAGACAAAGTAAAAATGATGAAAAGAGAAAATCTTTTTGAATTTTTCGAACAATAAGAAAAAGAAAATCTTTTTGGAATTTTCTAAAAATGATGAAATTACAAAAACGGTTTTAGAACGGGTTATACACTGAAGTGTGTATAAGCCACTATTCATCAAATCACTTGGAAATCACTTTTGGAACCCATTTGAGATTGGGTCCAATGGTTTTTGAATTCTTGAAAGTCCAAATGTAAGTCTCATCGATTTGATGAATAGAGGTTGCATTCCACGGAGAACTAAAACCCGGTGTTTTAGTTGAAAAGATTTTTCGTGGAAGCAACGGTGAAAAATCATTTGATTTCTTTGAAAAACTTCCAATCTTGGTAGATTGAGTTGAAAAATGATCTTTCGAACCAAAATCATTCACTTTTTGCACGACTGCTTTCACAGGTTTTGGTGCAAGATCAAAAAGTTCCAAAATAATATTTGAATGATTTTGACTCAACTGACTTATCTTTTGAAATCGGTTTCCATTTAGATTTAGTCAATTGAGATTTTGCTTGTGAAATGTGTGATGAGTTATCCTCGAAGGATAGAAAAGACACTAAAGTAGTTGTTCCATCAAAATTTGGTTTCTTAGTGTACTTCTTTCCCTTTTGTAAGGAGTAATTAGTAAACTGAGAGACCTTTCTTTCAAAAGGTTTTGAAGATTTACCCGTGTAAACCCTCTTTGGAACATCAACTTTTGGTTTGGATGACTCAGATTTTGGAAAACTTTTAGACACTTCAATCTTGTCACAATCACACTCAACATCAGTCTGAGTTGAGGTCTCAGTGGTCTTAACAACATCACATTCAGATTGCACAGAGGAATTCACAACTTCACATACGGGACAATTTGTTTGAATGCAAACTTGAACCACTTCACATATAGAGCAATCAGTTTGAGTGCAAACTTTAACAACTTCTTTGGATGGGTCAGAAGAAATAGAACAATGATTTTGACTTTGAAAAGATTTGGTTTGTGTTTGCAATTCAATCTCAAGGTCAGAAATTTTCTTGGTCAAAGATGTTTCGTTTGACTGAAGTTGCAAACACTTGTCTTCAAGACACTTGATTTGAGCACAAAAATTTGTTCTTTCTTCTTCAACTTTGCTCTCAAAAATGGTGGACTTGTTTCGCAACTCATGGTTTAGCTCAGAAATCTTTTGTTGCCAAACAAGTTCTTTTGATTGATTGTCCAAAACAATTTTATTGAGCTCTTTGGAAGAATTGTCCAACTCATTTGTTAATTTGAAAATCTTTGATTGTAAATGATCATTTTCTTTTTGAAGACTTTCCATGTTGGACAAAATGAGATCATTTGCAGATTTGAGCTCTTTATTTTCGGATTTGAGTTGGTCAATTTCAAGTCGAAGACTTACCATAGTAGACAAATTGAGAGAATTACCAGACTTGAGCTCTTTGTTCTCAGATTTGATTCGGTCAGCTTCAGACAAACAGAGATTATTAGCAGTGTTGAGCTCTTTGTTCTCAGATGTGAGTTTCTTAATTTCAAGTTGAAACCTCTGGTGTTCTCTCACAAACGTTTCAAAAATATTCACATCGACTTTGTTTTCTTCAAAAACAACCACTGCACATTTACTCTTCTTGGTACACCAACAAATATGATTATCATGACGACGTATTTCTTCCCAACTTGGCTCTTCACCCATTAAAAAATCTATCACTCTCGCAACAAACTTGTCCGGTATTTTAAGAGACATTTTGAATCAAAACTTGTTGACAGTCTAATAAAAGAACAATTCAAGACAAGTATTTAAAAATTTAGCCCAAATGACACTTAAGTCCAAAACAAACTTTTAGTTCAAATGAAATTAGTCCAACAACTAAATGTAAGCCCAACAAATTTAAACCAAAAATCAGCCCAAATGACTAAAGAAGTCCAATTAAACTTTAGCTTAAAAGAAAATTCAGCCCATGAATAATAAAAAGACTTAAAAAAATTTTGATTTTTCTATTTGTACTGGATGCCGAGCAAAAATCTCGGCAAATGGACCAAGTAGAAATTTTGAAAATTTTAATTTTCTGCCCCACTTGAAGAATATTGATAATAAATGGTTTTGAAACAAATTTCTTGAAAATTTTGATTTGGAAATTTCAAAAACAACTAAGTGCCGAGCTTAATCCTCTGCAAATGGTGCAAGTAGCCAAGTCACAACACAAGTACTCTGATCAACAACCAATTTCAACTGAATGCCGAGCTTAAATCTCTGCAAACAGCACAACTAAGAAAGTCACTTGGTCGAAGAATCCAATTCAACTATTTGCCGAGCAAATATCTCTGCAAATAGCACAAATAGAACTTGTACTTAGTCGCAACACCCAAAAACACTTGTTTGCCGAGCTTAAACCTCTGCAAACTGAACAAGTAGCACCAGTCTCAATCAAAAATTCTTGAATCAACTATTTGCCGAGCAATGAGCTCTGCAAATAGAACAAGTAGCCTCAACACTTAACCAAAAATTCTTGAAACACCTATTTGCCGAGCAATGAGCTCTGCAAATAGAACAAGTAGCACCAATACTTAGCCAAATTATGCTGAACCACGTATTTGCCGAGCAATAAGCTCTGCAAATAGAACAAGTAAGATCAAACCAAGCCAACGACCTCTGCAATTACGAGTAATCACTACACGACAAAATAGTCGGTTACTGGTTATCTTCTTCGTTCAGCCAAACCTTCAAACGCCGAGCAGACTGTAAATCTTCGATTTCTCCTTCATTTTTGCGAATTAAAACTCGAATTTTATATCGAAATGATCAGAAAATCAATGCGCACAAATCCTCGAACAAATTAGATGCTAATTTTCACCAGAAATCAAACCCACTCGAACATGCGATTTGCCGAGCTCGATCAAAAACAACTCAAATGATGAAATTAGCTTCTGAAATTGATAACGAAGGATGATTTACTGATAATAAATCGATCGGTGAACAAATTTCGAACAGAAACACACTAAATTTGCAGAAATCACTCAAACAGTGATCTCGGCAAATGAACCTTTCAGAAAATAAGCTAAATTCAGAAAATAAGCACAAAATAAGCTTCAATTAAGCTTGTGGATCGTTCAGATATGCTGATTGTGCTCTGATACCAAATGTAAAGTATAAAATTTGAGCTTATGTGTGTGTTAGTGTGTGTAACAATGGCGGTTTGATGAGAGAGAAGGTAGAGAGAGAAAGTGTGTTTGGCAGGAAAGATTAGTTTGCATAAATGGGGTGAAAGGTTTTGTTACAAGGGTTAATGAAAATTACATGGGGAAGGAGTATTTATACTCTAATCTCATTATAACTAATACTCCTTCCACTATTGAATATTTACAAGTTTAACACCATATTTATATAACCTATACACATTTTACACTATGCCCCCTTCCATACTTAGATATTTACATTATAAGTACAAAAGATACAAATCAACTACTACTAAATATATTTCTAACACCGTGACCTATGGGTACTCTGCCAGCAGCATTATCTTGACCATCATCCCCGTCATCATCTCCATCATCATCCCCGTTACCTCCTTCTCCTTGGTTGACATCTCCTCCTATGTCATCGGCAACGTCTTCTTGGTTATCAATAACCATATCGTCGACGTGCGCTGCACCCAAACCCCTATCATCAACATCCATGTTGACTTCTTGGTTTTGTGCAGGAAAAAGTTCAGCAACGATCTCAGGATTTGGCTGAACATCCTCTTCCTGGATCAACAACACTTGAGGAGCCTCTGCTGCAGCTGGAGGTGGTTGTTCAGGTTGCTGTTGTTGTTGCTGTTGTTGTTGTTGTTGTTGTTGTTGTGGTTGTATCACTGGTGCCACTGGAGGTTGTGGAGGGACTGGCTGTGGAGCAGCAGCAACATCGCCTTCAACATCAGAATCCTCGTGCGCAAATCCATCATGTTCAGGTGCAACATAATTTGGATTAACAAGCGCCCCAAAGAGGTTTCTGTCCCTCGGTCGAGCCTGTGGTGGAAGATTTCCATGGTATCTAAAACTATCATTAAAGATACGATTAGGCATCGTCGTCACCGATTCAGTAGGACCCTCCGGAACAAGATTGGGTAGTCGAGCATTAATGATCAGCATCACGAACCTCGGATACATCAAAAACCTCTCATCATCCCTTGCCCTTATCTGCCTACACATCTCATTAAAGATATAACGAGAGAAGCTATAAGGCTTGTTCAGCACCAAAGAAATCACTTGTGATTGGGTTTCGACATTCAATGAATCGTAACCCGACTTCTTATTGCTCAAGGCAACAAGAATCACATGTGAAAAGAATTTCCATCTGCCCATCAAACAATTCTTCTGGAATGTGTTCGATTTGCAGGACCAACATACCCCATTCTTCTGAATGCTCCCAATCTAAGTGCTTGGGGATATGTGGTTGGACCATTCACTCCTCCCTCTTGGTCTTCAGTTCCCAAGTTAAGAATACCAATCAAGTCAGAGGCAGTGAACTGGAAGGTCTGATTGTTCACCCTTGCTTCAATACTTGGGACAGCACCGGGTAACAATCTTGCAGATGCCCAGAATTGACTTAAGAAAGTCAGATAGATAACTGGGTCAGCAGTGAGAACATGTCTGATCCTTGATTGCTGCAGAAACTCAAGAATCCTGACAAATCTCCCAGCATTGGCTTGATTCACATCCAGATCAATCAAGTAGTTATGATTCTTGTGAAAGTGTCTCTCAGCCATCTGCACAATGATACAGACAACAACCAAACAAACGATTAGCAACAACAATTAAAGTCGAACTTTAAAGCTCTTAACATTTTCTAAACCCCTGAAACTCATAGTTTCATCGGTTCCGAGAATGTTATCAACTTTAACAATCGACAAACTAGTTGAACGATAAAATCCTTAACATTTTCAATGATATAGAAACCATTTGTTTCTCAATCAACCAAAATGTCACCAATTTTATCGAATCAACAAGTCGTTATTAAAACGTTTAATGTTTTCCAAGGTCGCGAAACCATTTGTTTCATAACCTTCCAAAACATTCTTAGTCTTAATAAACGACACATTGAACTTTACTAAATTTAACTAAAACCATTTGTTTTTCTTAAATTTTAAAGTTCAATATTATAAGGTAATTCGTACTTTCTAATTTGACTCATTTAAAAATTTTCCCGTTTTGAAAATTTTCCGAAGTCCTAGAACAAACGAATTCCTTATGCACACACATATGGTGACAATACACACATATGGTGTTGGGTTTGACTAGTCAATGCGTGTTATGTTTCATATTTTACTTGTTAAAAATTTTTCAAATTTAAAATTTTCAAATTTAAAAATTTTCTAAGTCATGAAACACGCATACAGTGCCACAACACGCAAAATGGTGTATTTGACAATAAGAACTCTCAAATGGGAGTTGACCAGTCAAATGCGTGTTCCTTATGATGACGTCATCATCATAACACGCAAAATCTGAAGAATTTTGAAGATGTCTATCTGGTTCACAAGAACACGCATATGGTGTATGAACACGCATATGCAGATCGTCATCTCCAAAACTCAAACAGATGATTTGAACCCCAAAACTCTTAAATCTAGTACGAATAGGTTCGCATACTCCCGATTTATCAGTTTATTGGTTCCATTTCCTTATCCATTTCATTTAATTAGTCCCTTTTAGTGATTTTATAACCGAAATATAAAACCCCAAATCTTGACTATAACCCATGAAAAGTGGATTTAGAAATCATGTTAATCATATACCTTTGTTCGATATGTGTTAATGTAAGTGTTTCTTGTGTCTAAAACACGAATGAATCAAGTTCTAGTGAATCGAAAGTGTTATGTAAGAACACGCAAATAGGAATACGCAAGTGTGGAGGGTATTTTGGAAGAACACGCAAATGATTTAAAATTATCATTAAATGTGTGTTTTGTCTTCTTTATATACTCACACAAACACGCATATCCGATCACTGTTCAGGAACACGCATATTCGGCCCACTTGGCAGAACACGCAAATTAGGCCCATCAAGTAAAACACGCAACTACAAGTCCACTTGGCTAAAACACGCAAATCCAGCCTAGTTGGCAGAACACGCATGTTAATCCCACTTGACTAAAACACGCATATTTCACTTAGCCTAATTTCTTTGATTCATGTGAACCTTGACTTTCTAAAAAGTCAACCTTCACGAACTTGATTAACACTTTGAAAATTCACAAAGAATTTTCTCGAACCCGATATGATTAACGAAAAGAATTCTTTAGAGACCACGATAAAAACAAATACAAACCCTTTTTGTATTATAATTTATCGTACTTTTCTCGATAAAGAAATTCTCGATAGATGTCACAACTTAAACAAAATTACGATGTACGATCATTAAATTAAGACCCGATATGTCACTAATTAATGAATTACAAAGCACCATTGTTAGAAATATAAATATGGTGTTTAATTGTAAATTCTAGTATTGGAAGGGTATTAGTGTTAAGTTAGTGATTTGTATAAATACCCTTCCCATAAGTCATTTATGACTAACCCTTGTAACCATTGTAATAACCTTTGTATAATAAACACATAGTTAAGATATTTTCTCTCTCCTCTCCATCATCTTCAACCTCCCTCCACACACACTACTTTCACACATTAAACCCTAAATCCTCCATTAAACCTCAATTAAGCTCATTTCTGTTTATACATTTGGTATCAGAGCATAATCGGTGAATCCGAACGATCCGTAATCATATCCATAACCGATTTTGTTCGAATTTCTGAGATTTGAGCTTAATTTGATTCTGAAATTTCTGTTTCTGCTGAGTTTGTTACTGATTAATGATTCTAATCATTAATTAGAGGTGGATTAGTGTTAATTTCGTTAAATCTGGTTTTAATTCCAAATTTTAGATCAATTTAGTGAGTTCAATTGTTAGCTCGGCAAATGACACTTTCAAATTTTTAAGAAGTCATTGAAAAAGTCAAAAAGTGTCTCGTTTTCTGTTTGATGCTACAGTGATAATTCACGTGCTTTTTACACTAATTCAGAAAAAGAAAATAGAAAAGCAGAAAAAGGAAGAAAATCAACAAAAAGTGTTCCAAACTTCTCTCTTCAGATTCTTCTTTGTTGTTGACAATCATTCTGAAATTCATCAGGATTTTCTCGCGGTGAAATTCTGGTCATAATCGTCTTTTCAATTTTTCAATCGGTTGACTTTCAGTGTCGGTTACGTTTTCCGGCGACTGTGTGATTTTTCCGGCGAGCTCGAAAACAGTGTTTATTGGCGTTTGTGCGGAATGTGTTTCTGACTGTTTTGGTGAAAGTTTCGTGTTCTGAATCGAAGTATTTTGGAAGAAATCGGACTTTTAAGTTTTCCGGCGAGGTGGTTACCTTTTCCAGCCGCCGTGGTAACTGTTCACCATTATTTCTGAAAACCTCATTTGCAGAAGTCACGAGTTAGCCATTTGCCGAAGTCGTGACTCAACCATTTGCAGAGATCACCGATTCAACCTGTTTCTGATCTAAACCCGTGTTTACCGAGCTCGGCAAACACCATATATTCGTTCTTGACCTCTGCAAATTCGACCAAGACCACCAACACCGCATTTGCCGAGTCACGACCAAATCTTGCAGACTCATTTTTTGCCGTTAGTACAACTTGGACTTAGCCAAATTTTCCCATTTCAACTATTTGCAGAGCTCATTGCTCGGCAAATAGTACAACTAAGACTTAGCCAAATTTTTCCATTTCAACTATTTGCAGAGCTCATTGCTCGGCAAATAGTACAATTTAGACTTAGACAATTTTTCCCATTTCAACTATTTGCAGAGCTCATTGCTCGGCAAATAGTTCAACTAAGACTTAGCAAATTTTCCCATTTCAACTATTTGCAGAGCTCATTGCTCGGCAAATAGTACAACTAAGACTTAGCCAAATTTTCCTATTTCAACTATTTGCAGAGCTTATTGCTCGGCAAATAGTACAACTAAGACTTAGCCAATTTTCATTCAACTATTTGCAGAGCAAATTGCTCGGCAAATAGTACAATTTAGACTTAGACAAATTTTCTCACTTCAACCATTTGCAGAGCTCTGAGCTCGGCAAACAATACAAATAGACCAAATTTTCAAAAAAAAATTCAAAACTTTTTCTACTTGATTTTTATCACTTTCCCATCTTTGGTGTGAAATTTGTGGAAATTTTTTTTGAAACACCCATTTGCCGAGATTTTATGCTCTGCAAATAGTACTTTCTAGCTTCAAGTGTTGTGAGAGTGGACAAATTATTCTGTTTGTATAGTAAGAAAAAGGAACCAACCAGAAGTATTATTTTGTGGAGAGAGAGAGAGATAGACGAGAACGTGTTTTAATTTTTGTGAGGAAAAGAAATTAGGAATTTGAGATTAAGATTGAAAGGGATTCTTCACAACACTTTCTTTGGTCAAAAGGCGTGATCACCGTGTTTGTAGGAAAGCGTTCCTGAACAGTTAACACGTGTATGGATATCGTGTTCACGCGTTGTTTGTTTTGTGTCTAGTGAAAGGCTGTCAAAGCTTGTGTGAATAAAAACGTGTCTATATCCAAAAGATAACGTGTTTTTGCTATTAAAAAGTGGTGTCACGCGTCTGAATTTTTCTCATGTTGCGTGTCAAAGGGAAAAGCATCTTTCATATGGCTGTTATTTTTTTTGAAGGTACTAGCTGACAAAAAAAGGGGTATTCACGTGATTTTTTTTAATATTCAAGAGTTTTAGTTTAAATACGTTTTTTTTGAAGCTCATGTAATATTTTTTAATTTCATTTTCCTTGTGTTTTAATTTTAGTTTTGTAAGTTTGTGTGTCATTTTTATTTGTCAGACTATTTTTTTTGGGCCACTCTTGCTAGTTGGGCTTACACTTTAAATCAATTGGGTTAAGAGTGTGATTGGGCAAGAACTTGTACTAGATATTAGTTGGGCTTGTTTTTTTTTAATTGTTGGGCTAAATTTTTCTTAGTTCTTGTCTTGGGTTGTTATTTCATTGAGTTTTCAACAAGTTTTAATTCAAAATGGCTATTAAAATAACGGACGAGTTTGTTGCGAGGGTGGTAGATTTTTTAATGGGTGAAGAGCCAAGTTGGGAAGAAATACGTCGTCATGATAATCACATTTGTTGGTGTATCAAGTCGTATCCATGTGCAGTGGTTGTTTTTGAAGAAAACAAAGTCGATGTGAATACTTTTAAAACGCTTGTGAGAGAACACCAGAGTTTTCAACTGTCTTTATATGTCTTTGTGACATCGCATATCTTTGTGATATTGCCGGAACATTCGTAGTGATATCATATTTTTGATATTCCACGATGATCGAATGGAAATCCTACCAATGCTAACATTATTTCCAACGTTGAACGTAGGTCTCACATTTTCATTTATGAATTTGTTGAGTTAACGAGAAGTCTATGTGACCTCGGATTTATTTTCCCAAAGTCTTTGAGGATAGTAAGACATGGTTATCGAACGCCTTTGTGACACTGACCATGAATTACATTCTTTAAAGCAATCTATCGGTTGAAAAACCATAGACCGAACCATTTAGAGATAAGCTTTGTGCATTTCTCGATGATAATGGGAAGTCCTAAAAATAGTAATCGTATTTTTAGGCCACACCATTAATCCTTTCGATTTTTGGTTGTGTAACGGATCATTTTTATCCGGTTTTCATTTCTCTTCACACAAACACAAAGAACACAAACACCATATTAAAATCTTTTCCCAACAACGCAACCTCACATTCTAGTTCACCAATAGGTTCATTGGGAATTGGGAATTGGGTTGGGTTAATTTGCTTGCATGTTGTTTGTTTCCTCTACCGTTTATGCTATCAATCATTGTTGTATGATGAACACGTTTCACATATTCATCATAAGGGGGAGAAATGATTAAATGATTGATAGATGAATTTCAAGGTTTTAGGTAGAATTTGATTGATTGAGGATACTCGTTTTGTTTGGTTGTTCAAAGGATCGTTAGTTTAGGTGAAGAGAGTGAATAATTATCGTGATATGTTGAGAATTGAAATATTGTTTCGAGAAAGTTGAAAGGTTGTTTTGAGAAAGTTGAAAGATTGTTTCTAGAAGAGAATACTCAAGATGATTTTTTAGTTTTGGAAAGTACATGGTCGATAATTAAAAGATTTGTTGGAAAAATGACCATTGTTTGATGATTAGAAGAATTTGAGATTGAATAGAGATTGTCGTTTGTTGATGCTCCATAGAAAATTAAGTTGGATAGTTAAGTTTGTTTAATGTCTTGATAAGATTCAACATTTGAACAATGTTTGAAGAGATTGTTCATTTGAGGGGGAGCAAGAGTAAACTCATGAATTGTTAAATATGCTCCGAAATGATTGTTTGTTCGAGGGGGAGCAAGAAATTTGAAGATAATTCGTTTAGTTGATAAGTTGATCCAAGATAGTTGATTGTTTGAAGGGGAGCAAGTGTTAATTGATCAAAGGATCAAGTGCTCCAAGATGATTGTTGATTCAGAGACAAGTTAGACTAAGAAATGAAATTTCCGCATTCCAAAACCAAGCTTCCGCAAAGCCAAAAGAATTCAAAGTTAAATCAAGCTTCCGCGTTGCCAAGAGAATTCAAAGATAACCAAGATTTCGCATCCAAAAGTATTCAAAAGAATTCCAAGTCAAAACCAAGCTTCCGCATGCTACTCAAAGTTCAAGTTACTTCTCCAAGCAACATCAAGTTGAAATCAACACTCAAAAGTTCAAGTTGTGAAAGCTCAAAAGCTATAAAGATTTCAAAGATGCTTCCAAAGTATTCAAAGTTGCAAGAGAAGATCAAGTTTTAGAATGTCATCGTCAAGAATATATGTTTGTTGAGAAGATTCAAAGTCAAGGTTGATACAAGACGTTGAAGACAATGAGAAAGCTTCAAAGTCCAATCAACATTGAAGATTTTCAACATATGGGCTCATCATGTTTATTTAAAGACCGAAGACGATGCAACATTTACAATTCAACACCAAGGGGGAGATTGTTAGAAATATAAATATGGTGTTTAATTGTAAATTCTAGTATTGGAAGGGGTATTAGTGTTAAGTTAGTGATTAGTATAAATACCCCTCCCATAAGTCATTTATGACTTAACCCTTGTAACCTTTGTAATAACCCTTGATAATAAACACATAGTTAAGATATTTTCTCTCTCCTCTCCATCATCTTCAACCTCCCTCCACACACACTAATTTCACACACTAAACCCTAAATCCACCATTAAACCTTTAAGACCCGATATGTCACTAATTAATGAATTACAAAGCACCATTGTTAAGTATTTGACAATCACAGACATTGGACACAACAATGCTGTTAAATTAAATTCAAATACAACAAAAATAAAGACATAAGATTGTATATCTTGATAAACAATCTCTCCATCTATATCTTCGTCTCCGTTTGAATTTAGCTGAGTTGTTGATGTGTAAGTATAATCTGCTTCCATTTTAAGCTTGAGGTTTCTCCATTCCGGACTGGATAACCTCAATTTTTCATATACTTTGGAGATCCTTTATCTTAACGGTTGACACACATCCAGTTAAGATAAATAATTCTGCGACCACATCAGCAAACTCATGAGATCTATACAACACATGTATTCATCTCAAAGGTAAATAATTGAACTTGAAAACACTTAAACCGATATATAACAGATAATTAATGACTGATTCTCCCAATTAAGATTAGAATCAAAGCCTTTATCATGTTAGCTCACACATTAAGTATTTTTGATTCAATTATTTAAAGTAAATTGCAAATCAAAATATCTGTCAAATATATCAACTCAGTGACTCGTTTGACCTATTTTGACCGAAACCTTAAGTATTTCACTTAATCTTTCGAGCAATTTACATCCAAGACTTAATTCAAGGTGTACTAAACACCCTCAAATTAGTCTTTACTTACACTATACCCTTATCATGATACACATTTATTCAGTGTTCACACAGAACACAGCTAACTCCCCCTGGAAACCAGATACCCTAAATAACATTATCTCTCGTGCAGTAGAACCCCTTTTATTATTGGCAAGAACCTTACGGAGCATAAAGTTACAAAATCGATCACAGTAATTTTAGAATCAAAATTACTCTAACAAATCTTGTAATAGTCATGCTTAATACTGTCCTTGTAATATACCTTACGAAGCATAAAATTAAAAAATCGATCACAGTAATTTTAGAATCAAAATTACTCTAACCTATCTTAAAATAGTCATGCTTAATCCGGTATATTTGAGTGAGTTTTAGAAAGAGTAATTACTTACAAAAAGATCGGATATAGCAAATGAGTAAACTTAAATGCCATATGTTTTCTTCATGTCTCTTGCAGTAACGACTCCCCCTTAAACTGTTTTGGTACACTGAAGAGGCTTTAGAAGGAATAATTACTTACAAAGTAGATCGGATGTAGCAAATGAGTAAACTTAAATGCCACATGTTTTCTTCATTTCTCTTGCAGTAACGACTCCCCCTTGAACCATTCTTATATTTTTGTGTGCATTTTCTGAATAAAAGATGGTTCTTGAGAGATGGTAACTAAGGGTTACTCATTCCAGTCAGCTGGACTAGCAACTTGAAACGTGATCGATCAAAGGCCTTAGTGTAACCATCACAAATAAATCAACTTTGCATATTCATCATCGGATAACAACCATTATATAAATAATCATGCTATCACAAATGATTTATTAACAAGCATAAAATAAAGTAGCACTTTATATATACTCGTTTTTCCCAATACGTTCCTTTATAAACAAATTATAAATAACATACATAGGACTTGCACAATGATTTACAATGAAGTAAACACAATAGAAGTACGATAACCCACTATGTTATCTAATGAAAATGTGCCTAGGACTCAGTCACCGGTTACCGAAAATACATGGTCCTCCTTGACTGTGTCCTCCGCACAAATGAAGGGAATTAGTTTTCTTCGTCAAGAACCCAGACCCTTTTTGTCCGGATTCTTCCCGAATCATCTCGATATGCAAATTCTCCCCATCCTCCTTTACCCAAAATCTTGTTCAATTGATTTGAATCATCTTGATGCTGCTTCTTACGAAAGGCATTAGATGACTCACCAACATTGTAGCTCTGAGATGCCGATCTGAAATCACCACCACTTCTTCCAGCAAATCGATCATAATAAGTACTGTGATATTCTGTAGGCTTGGCGGATGATCTCACTTCATATGAGTATGAAGAATACATACTGCCAGAATTCTCTGATCTCCTTTTTTGAGAAGAGTGATTTGAAGAAGTCGCATGATTAGACACTTGTCTAAAATGACATTCTCCAACTGATTTCTTCACTGAATCTCTTGATCTTTGAGTAGATAGAGCATGCATGGGAATTCTTTGAGAAGAACCAACAAGGTTTCCAACTGATTCCTTGTATTGTTCTTCCATCATATCTTTTCCCTTCACTTTCTGAGAATTATTTCTCAGATTTCTCTCATTAATCCTGGATAGATTGTCTGATGAGTGACCATCACTGCTTGAGCATATCCTAGTATCTGAAGGTTTTGACCTTGCATTAGTCAAATCTCTATTCATACCTTTACTTGGACACTTACTAGCAACATGACCCTTCGTACGACATATGAAGCAGGAAATCCTCTTGACATTTTTCTTTGTATTGAATCTCCTGAGATTTTCTTCGGTAATAGGAATTCCATACTCAGTCATCTCTTCAATGCACGAGAGTCTTTCCAAAACTTCATCCATTGTTTTCACAGGATTTAATGGAGTTGACTTTGAGTGTCTCAAATGTAATGTCTCATTTTCTTCCAGAATTACTCCTCTACTTGTTGATGACTCATCAACCCTGGAGGCTTCAGGAACCAGACGAGGAACATTTTTATGATCCTTGTCCCACTCATGACATACATCATGCATTTGACTGACACTCAAAGGATTTTGACTAAGATGTTCAATATGATACACCTTGTCAAGATGAAGATTAGTGACGCTCACTTTACCATGACCAGTTGCGATCCCCTGAGCAGGTCCAGCAAAGTTCACCTGAACATCAGAAATCTTAACAAAGTCTGACAGAACACTACTATCTCCAGTGGCATGAACAGAACATCCAGTATCGATATTCCACATGTTATCAGTCCTTTTTACTGAACCTGGACGCTTTGTGATAGTCAAGTTCGTCATGAAGTTTACCAGACCATATTGTGACAACCGCCAAATTTGAGGTTAGCTAAACTTAGAAAGTTTACTATTCATGCGCTATTTATAGAAAGTTAAATTTAAATATGTGATATTTAAATTATTATGTGTCAACATGATCAAACGTCGTTATAAAATAACGATGCCGACACACATTCATCAGGTTGATGAACCGGTCAAGGAGGACCTCCATAATATGCACTTTTGTGATAGATGATTTTTATGTGATAATATGTACCTAGTTAAGATCCCTTTCGTTAGTAAAAGTGCCATATGAAATATATGCCGTTATATATTTACTAAATAATTAAATAGCGCACTTATGCAATAATAATAATTGATACAACTTATAAAAACATGAATTATAAAAACATAACATATTATTTTTAGTTTCTTAACTAAAAATTTATACAAAATAATATATATGATATTATAAAAACATATGGGCCAACTAACTAGTAATGTTAGTAGGCTAACATAATTGGTAAACCAAAAATAAGCCCATACCTCTCTAGCCCATGTAAATTTCGGATAGCCCAGCCCATGACCCAAGCCCAAACCCACTTGACTAGCTTATAAGGAATTGTAGTGTAAAAACTCCCTGCCTCTTTGCCTTCCCCTCCCCCCCACGTGACCAATATACTATTATACAAGAATGTATATAAAGGAACTTTGGCAGACAAAACAAACCCACACTCCCTGACAAACCCCTCCCCCACGTGACACTCTCTCTCTCACAAACAAAAGAAAACAATTTCCAAAAACAAAACTCTTCAACTTCATCTCCCTCCTCCCTCCTTCACTTCAACCGCCGGCCACCACCACTACTCGCCGGAAAAACGGCCGGCCACCACCAAACCACCTCCATCTTCTTCCCTCTTCAACCCTAAAACACTTCCACCACCTTCTCTCTCTCTAGAAACGCAAAACATCACACCACCACCAGTGGGCCGCCGCTGCTGCCGCTGTACAGCCGCACCACCACCACCTGGGCAACTTCTACGACCAGAAAAAGGATCCCTTCTTCATCCTCTTCAACCCCCTAGGGTTTTCTGCAACCCTAAACAACCAAACTCTCCCCCCCGCTGCTGCTGGCCGCTGCTCCTGCTGCTGCCCCGCCGCTGCTGCTGCTGACCGGAACTCCAACCACCACCTTTCGGCTCCATTAACATCCAGGAAGGTGAGGAACGTAAGTATATACCTCCTAACACAAACCCATTTCTTCTTCCTCTCTAAAAACCCTAACCGGTTTCTCTTTCGTTTTTCTTTCTTTCCCGTCGCAGCCGAGCACCACCGCACCACCACCAACCCACGACGACCCAGCAGAGAAGAGGAACGTTCCAGCTTCATATCAGGTCATTACATGGCTGCCCATGCTTAGTTATAGTGCCATAAACCTTCAAAAACGTTTTTGTAAATTTTCTCTCTTTCTCGCAGCCATCAACCACCGCTCCCCCACTACCTCACGACGGCCAGATCTGAAGGAGAAACATTCAAGCCTCACAACAGGTCGTTAGAGCTCCACCCATGCTTGGTTCTTGAGCTTAAACCCTAAAACGTTTTCCCTTGTCTTTTTCCATTATCACAGCCGTAAACCACCGTGTGCCACCACCTCCAGCCGCTGTCAACAGCCCAGGAACCCACTTCACAGGTTGTTTTAATGCCCCTAAGTCTTACATAGTGATTAAATACGGTTATGCAAAGCTTGGGTTGGTTTTCTTTATGTTTCGGTTCGAAACCGTCATGAGCCGCCACCCTTGACCACCATTCACCACCACCATGAAACACCATTGTTTTGCTACTGTTTAAGGACCCTAATGGTCGGCCTTTAGGCTGCTCGAAACAAAAATCATTTTTCTCTTTTGGCCATGAACTTCGGCCGAGTTGTAAAACCGAAATGAAAAACGACTTTTCAAATTCTCTTTACAATTGTACCTCTAGTCATGTGGCTACTGTTACACTTTGGAAAACAGATTTTTCCTTTGGTAATATTAAATTAATTTTTGGAGTTTACATAATCAATTAATTTAATTAATTATTTAGATTAATAATGGTTGTATTGCATTTAATACTTGTATGGTTCCTAGGTGGATGTTCCCTCTTCCAAGTAATACCTTTATGACATAAATCCCAACATGCATAATGATTAGCCTTTTTCTTGGAAATATAAAAGCATGCTTTAAGTATAATCATTGTTGTGATAATCCATGCTAGTGAAGTTTAACGTGCTAGTTAAATGCCCATTAAATGCCTATGTATGTATATATATATATATATATATTATATACGTATATATATATCTACTAATATAACTTGACCCACCATGCCCAAATCCTATTTAGGACGTCGGTGCAAAGTGTGCGGTGACTTAGCACGCTTCGGGTGCAAACATGACCTATATGATTATTATATTTATATATAGACCCACCATGCCCATCTTCTATTTAGAATGTTGGTGCAAAGTTGTGCGGCGACATATTATATTTTTATACTTTTAATTCGTGATTATTCCAACTCACAACCATACTTAATTGACAATTGCCCAACTCCTAATATGGAAACCGGTGCACTCGTATGGGTTGTGAGGGAGAATGATCGTGAATGCCATTTTATGATTTATTTCAACGCGCAACCATACTTCTTTGTCATTTCACGTGTATGGGTTGTGTGGGAGAATAATCATAATGTCGCTATTATAATTATTACTATTATATTGTATAAATATTATATATATTACTATATATAAACCCATGAAAGACCAACTCCATCTAGCACGTGGACAACCCTAACGATTATCACATAAGAAAACATTTTTTAAGAAAATGTATTATAACAATATTATTTGGAAGAATGAGGGAAATTCCTTAGGAACATAATAGCATAGATTGTTAAGACAAGTTTATATTTTATTTCTATAGGTTAACACATTCAAGAAGATTCTCTATTTGCAAATTGTTGCTACTCGAAACTAAGGTGAGTTCATAGCCCACACTTTCTTACTATTTTGGGTGAGATGCATGCTCTATGTTTTACATGTGGAACACAAGTACCAAACTATGTATATGATGATTGTCTAAGTCGCTTGATCCCATTAAAGTCCTCCCATCATGAATTGTTAGTTATGGATTTAAACGTGATATTATGAATAGTACTATTTGGGTTGACACCCCCATTCGGGTTGGTCGCACCAACTTGACCGGTGATGGTCGAACGAATGCATGCATATTTGGATTCCCAAGTATTATGGATCAAGTACTTGCCGAGGCACAATGTTACTTATTACCGTCGAGTTTCAATTCATGAGCTTAGTACAATATATACATTATGTTTCCTAGCATTGTTTTTGAGCAATGGCTACACGACATTGCGGGTTGGCAATGGTCGCACTTAAATCTTGTGGTTCCATGGAAAAAGTATTTTATTACACCTATGAATTCACCAACATTATTGTTGACCCGTTTTAGCATGCATTCTCAGGTACTAGATGATCGCTTTATGTGTTGGATTGACTGACGCTACATGCTATATGAAGAACTTGCCCCACCCATCATGCCTTAGGAATGTTCCGTCAATTTGCTAAAGACATGTTTCTAATTATGTTATCCTAATGACAACTTAAAGTTTTTGACAAACGATTTCATATCATATGTTGTTTCTAAATTCCTAAACAATGTTATCTTTCGATAAATATTTTAAAATGACACGTTAAGTGGTTGTTATTTCTCAAGTACAATTTCCTTCCAAATACTTCGTCTCAACTTATCAAATAACGCTATTTTATAAATGTATTTCAAACGACTCCATTTAATGGCCGTTCATTATGAACTTGTGTTGTGATCTCATGAAGGTCGCGCCCCGTACCTTTCCGCATTTTTCGGGGTGTGACAGATTGGTATCAGAGACAAGGTTATAGTGAACTAGGTTGCAAATTGATGAACCTAGACTATAACCATACGACGACCCCTACTTTTGTGCACCACCCTAGTTACCCAATCACCCATATACTTACACATGAGTTACATGTCCACCTTTGTATAATGAATGCATACTTATACTTGAGTACATGTTCATACTTTACATGAAAAGATTCTATGCATGCTACATTTATGTAAAAATTTCATGCATGCTTCTACTAGATTACAATGTACTCCAAAGGAAAGGATTAAGGTTTGCTATAAGCTCATATTGAACACCGGGTTTCCAATGGAAATTATAGTTCACTATCACACGTGCCATCTTAGAAAGATCAATTTAAATAATTAGTTATTTAAATACCTACGTGTAACGAAACCCACGAGTGAAGGAAATCTCGTTTGGGATAACGAGTCAACCAACGATCATCAAGAATTTTAGAATATTAGTTTGCATATTATAGGGCTACATACATTTGGGATAGATCATATAAGGCTCAAAATAGTAATTTGGAGCTAGAAAGTAGCCTTTCCCCCTTTATACTTATTTATGCTTGACACTTTATGCACCTTAATTATGCTTCACATGTTCCCACAATACTTCTTAGATATCAAGTTTATTTTCCTTTATTTCAAGGACCTACTACGTCGAGACCCCGTGCACATGCCTAGATTTGACATAATTAGTCTCTTTGAAGAATGTTCAACTATCAGTGCCCCCGTCTTAGAAATAAGATTTACCGTAGACCTAGAAAGAGCCATGTGCGGCTATCCCCAGAAGGTTAAGAAGAAACTTTAAGTCATGATTTAATTAATGAGAATTTACTAAGATCCCTGAGGAATTGATGAATAATAAGAACTCAAAATCAAGTAATGAGTAGTTTTTAAGGACGACCCTTCTACCCATAGCCGAAACAACGCATCAACACCGCATTATCCACAATCTTCACCGGTAGTTACTCAAATGAAGCGAGTCCCGAAGAGGTCTACTCCGTGATGGCATGCCCCACTAACATAAGAACATTCGGTGGATACTTACGTAATATTTTGAGGATAGAAGACCGTTAAAAAGCTGAAGAGAACGTCACATGAAAAAAAAAAAAAAAAAAAAAAACCACTTTGGAAGAATATATGTTTAAATTTCAAAAGTTTTGTAGCTCGTAAGCTTATGGTGTGTGATTTCATTGAACATATTTACAAGCGCATTGTTAGGGTTGAAACTTTTTGAAAAATACAAATTTTAACCTTTGGTATAGATCTTTAAACCTATGTAAATGTATAAATATTAAATCTATGGTGTAAATTTCATCAAACGTATTTGTGATGAGATTGATTTTTCTTTGACTATAGATATATGGTCAAGTGACTACCAAGTCCGAAAAAGGGCGCCTTTACATCTATCAAACCAAAATTTTGCTATATCTTCTCATTTCTAGTTTACAAAACACGCATTTTATTCATAGGCCCTCTTTCCATCCGATCATATCCAACACATAAACCGTGCGTAAATTCCAAGCCAATGAGAGATATCCTATGCCCGTTTTGATTAATCATTAGCGTGTTCGTTAGGCCTCACCCGCGTAGTCGTAAATCCATGCCTAACTTTCTTCAAGTCTTAGCTAGTCTCTCCACACGATGGACGGATAAATTATAACCATAGTTACCATTTAAGGGATTATAAGACTTCCGTACAATAAGGAAAGATTTGAAAGGTTGAATTAATTTGGGGATTAAATTTTTGTATTATGATGGATACGTAACATCTAGAAAACACAAACGAATTAGCACTTAAGTTGCACCTATAGGAAATAAAGGGTAGAATATGGCATTTTAAGATATTAATGGTGTAGTTGGATAAAAGTAGTATTATTACGATAAGATTTATTAGGGACAAAGTGAGAGAAGAGTTCAAACGCAATAGCTGAGTGGACCATCTACCATTGTACAAGATTCATACAAGGCTACCCCGTTTAGGCACTTTATGCGAGAAAGTGTAGATCGCCTATCAGTTAGATTGAAGTCAGAGATAGCCAAATCATCAACCCCAGAATCAATTATGGAGTCACCAAATAGATTATACAATTAGCAAAACCGATTGACGGCATACCGAGTCCGTTAAAGAAGTTATGTGAGAGTAAGAGGCATGCCAAGTAATAGCCAAAGTGATAGTAAAGGAATCACCAAATGCAAAAAGACCATTCGTTTTGGGGAAACGGTGGAGGATAAACCCGAGGTGCATTCGATCATTCAAGAACTTGGTAGCATACACATCATTATTCTGCTCGACGAAATTCGAATTGTTACAAGTTACACCTCGTCAACCGATTCAATGGAAACCATAGGCCAAGCGACAAAAAGGTTTAGATAAACTCATAGTTCTAACATTAGGTCGATTGAATTCGACACGAGTCCCAACCTCCAACGGATATGAAACCCATATGAAACAAACGTATCCTCCACTATTCATAAACTTCATGATTACCGACGACACGACTTAAGTTTCGGGACGAAACTTCCATTAACACGGGGAGAATGTGACAACCGCCAAATTTGAGGTTAGCTAAACTTAGAAAGTTTACTATTCATGCGCTATTTATAGAAAGTTAAATTTAAATATGTGATATTTAAATTATTATGTGTCAACATGATCAAACGTCGTTATAAAATAACGATGCCGACACACATTCATCAGGTTGATGAACCGGTCAAGGAGGACCTCCATAATATGCACTTTTGTGATAGATGATTTTTATGTGATAATATGTACCTAGTTAAGATCCCTTTCGTTAGTAAAAGTGCCATATGAAATATATGCCGTTATATATTTACTAAATAATTAAATAGCGCACTTATGCAATAATAATAATTGATACAACTTATAAAAACATGAATTATAAAAACATAACATATTATTTTTAGTTTCTTAACTAAAAATTTATACAAAATAATATATATGATATTATAAAAACATATGGGCCAACTAACTAGTAATGTTAGTAGGCTAACATAATTGGTAAACCAAAAATAAGCCCATACCTCTCTAGCCCATGTAAATTTCGGATAGCCCAGCCCATGACCCAAGCCCAAACCCACTTGACTAGCTTATAAGGAATTGTAGTGTAAAAACTCCCTGCCTCTTTGCCTTCCCCTCCCCCCCACGTGACCAATATGCTCATTATGCAAGGGAATATATAAAGGAACTTTGGCAGACAAAACAAACCCACACTCCCTGACAAACCCCTCCCCCACGTGACACTCTCTCTCTCACAAACAAAAGAAAACAATTTCCAAAAACAAAACTTTCAACTTCATCTCCCTCCTCCCTCCTTCACTTCAACCGCCGGCCACCACCACTACTCGCCGGAAAAACGGCCGGCCACCACCAAACCACCTCCATCTTCTTCCCTCTTCAACCCTAAAACACTTCCACCACCTTCTCTCTCTCTAGAAACGCAAAACATCACCACCACCAGTGGGCCGCCGCTGCTGCCGCTGTACAGCCGCACCACCACCACCTGGGCAACTTCTACGACCAGAAAAAGGATCCCTTCTTCATCCTCTTCAACCCCCTAGGGTTTTCTGCAACCCTAAACAACCAAACTCTCCCCCCGCTGCTGCTGGCGCTGCTGCTGCTGCTGGCCGCCGCTGCTGCTGCCGACCGACTGCCAGCCACCCCCTTTCGGCTCCATTAACATCCAGGAAGGTGAGGAACGTAAGTATATACCTCCTAACACAAACCCATTTCTTCTTCCTCTCTAAAAACCCTAACCGGTTTCTCTTTCGTTTTTCTTTCTTTCCCGTCGCAGCCGAGCACCACCGCACCACCACCAACCCACGACGACCCAGCAGAGAAGAGGAACGTTCCAGCTTCATATCAGGTCATTACATGGCTGCCCATGCTTAGTTATAGTGCCATAAACCTTCAAAAACGTTTTTGTAAATTTTCTCTCTTTCTCGCAGCCATCAACCACCGCTCCCCCACTACCTCACGACGGCCAGATCTGAAGGAGAAACATTCAAGCCTCACAACAGGTCGTTAGAGCTCCACCCATGCTTGGTTCTTGAGCTTAAACCCTAAAACGTTTTCCCTTGTCTTTTTCCATTATCACAGCCGTAAACCACCGTGTGCCACCACCTCCAGCCGCTGTCAACAGCCCAGGAACCCACTTCACAGGTTGTTTTAATGCCCCTAAGTCTTACATAGTGATTAAATACGGTTATGCAAAGCTTGGGTTGGTTTTCTTTATGTTTCGGTTCGAAACCGTCATGAGCCGCCACCCTTGACCACCATTCACCACCACCATGAAACACCATTGTTTTGCTACTGTTTAAGGACCCTAATGGTCGGCCTTTAGGCTGCTCGAAACAAAAATCATTTTTCTCTTTTGGCCATGAACTTCGGCCGAGTTGTAAAACCGAAATGAAAAACGACTTTTCAAATTCTCTTTACAATTGTACCTCTAGTCATGTGGCTACTGTTACACTTTGGAAAACAGATTTTTCCTTTGGTAATATTAAATTAATTTTTGGAGTTTACATAATCAATTAATTTAATTAATTATTTAGATTAATAATGGTTGTATTGCATTTAATACTTGTATGGTTCCTAGGTGGATGTTCCCTCTTCCAAAATACCTTTATGACATAAATCCCAACATGCATAATGATTAACTTTTTCTTGGAAATATAAAAGCATGCTTTAAGTATAATCATTGTTGTGATAATCGATGTTGGTGAAGCTTGGAAAACGTGCTAGTTAAATGCCCATTAAATGCCTATGTATGTATATATATATATATTATATATATTATATACGTATATATATATCTATTAATATAACTTGACCCACCATGCCCAAATCCTATTTAGGACATCGGTGCAAAGTGTGCGGTGACTTAGCACGCTTCGGGTGCAAACATGACCTATATGATTACATTATATTTATATATAGACCCACCATGCCCATCTTCTATTTAGAATGTTGGTGCAAAGTTGTGCGGCGACATATTATATTTTTATACTTTTAATTCGTGATTATTCCAACTCACAACCATACTTAATTGACAATTGCCCAACTCCTAATATGGAAACCGGTGCACTCGTATGGGTTGTGAGGGAGAATGATCGTGAATGCCATTTTATGATTTATTTCAACGCGCAACCATACTTCTTTGTCATTTCACGTGTATGGGTTGTGTGGGAGAATAATCATAATGTCGCTATTATAATTATACTATTATATTTATAAATATTATATATATTACTATATATAAACCCATAAAAGACCAACTCCAACTAGCACGTGGACAACCCTAACTATTATCACATAAGAAAACATTTTTAAGAAAATGTATTATAACAATATTATTTGGAAGAATGAGGGAAATTCATTAGGAACATAATAGCATAGATTGTTAAGACAAGTTTATATTTTATTTCTATAGGTTAACACATTCAAGAAGATTCTCTATTTGCAAATTGTTGCTACTCGAAACTAAGGTGAGTTCATAGCCCACACTTTCTTACTATTTTGGGTGAGATGCATGCTCTATGTTTTACATGTGGAACACAAGTACCAAACTATGTATATGATGATTGTCTAAGTCGCTTGATCCCATTAAAGTCCTCCCATCATGAATTGTTAGTTATGGATTTAAACGTAATATGATGAATAGTACTATTTGGGTTGACACCCCCATTCGGGTTGGTCGCACCAACTTGACCGGTGATGGTCGAACGAATGCATGCATATTTGGATTCCCAAGTATTATGGATCAAATACTTTCCGAGGCACAATGTTACTTATTACCGTCGAGTTTCAATTCATGAGCTTAGTACAATATATACATTATGTTTCCTAGCATTGTTTTTGAGCAATGGCTACACGACATTGCGGGTTGGCAATGGTCGCACTTAAATCTTGTGGTTCCATGGAAAAAGTATTTTATTACACCTATGAATTCACCAACATTATTGTTGACCCGTTTTAGCATGCATTCTCAGGTACTAGATGATCGCTTTATGTGTTGGATTGACTGACGCTACATGCTATATGAAGAACTTGCCCCACCCATCATGCCTTAGGAATGTTCCGTCAATTTGCTAAAGACATGTTTCTAATTATGTTATCCTAATGACAACTTAAAGTTTTTGACAAACGATTTCATATCATATGTTGTTTCTAAATTCCTAAACAATGTTATCTTTCGATAAATATTTTAAAATGACACGTTAAGTGGTTGTTATTTCTCAAGTACAATTTCCTTCCAAATACTTCGTCTCAACTTATCAAATAACGCTATTTTATAAATGTATTTCCAAACGACTCCATTTAATGGCCGTTCATTATGAACTTGTGTTGTGATCTCATGAAGGTCGCGCCCCGTACCTTTCCGCATTTTTCGGGGTGATTGTGACAATTTGTCTTTTGATCTTCGACTTTGTTTGAACTGCTTACAACTATTGATTTTCAGGGTTCTTGAATGGTCTAGTGTCATCACTTTCTGAAATTTCTGATTCAGAATCTGATGACGCAACTGAACTGATCTCAGCCAAGTAGGCATTGTCGGCTTCTTCAACAATTGAGCCCCAGTCATATGAACCTTCCTGTTGTTGAACCACCAAAACTCTTGACCCATTTTGGTTATTAGAGTTTGGACTTTCAACTTTGGAACCTTGATAACTGTTTTGCTGAGAAGAGTTACTAGCATTTGAACTTGACCCTTGAAAATATCTTCGTTGTGAAGCACCTGAAGGAGTTGCTGAGCCACCTTGGTTAAAGTTTTGACGAGTCACAATAGACCTATCATCCTTCTTAGGTCTCTGGCATTCCCTAGCAAAGTGTCCAAAGCCCTCGCAATTGTAACACTTTATCTTTGACTTATCAAAGCCAAGCTTGGAACCCACGACCTTTCGCCCTGTTCTTGATAAGAACCGTTTAGCCCGAAGAGTTAGCCAGCCATTTGCTATTGCAGATCCATCTCTTTTAAGTCCAAAGGATCAATCTGCTCATAGTCTTCATCTATAAGACTCGGATCTTGAACCTTTCCTTGGATAAATTGTTCATATGATGTCACAAATGATGCAAGAACGGATAAGTGACTTTCCGCACATTTGACACTTATAGGCACGGTGGAAATAGCACTGGAGGTAGGATATCCACGATTGCCTAAATTGTCGCTCTGACTTGAAACAAGACATATGTTCCCCTCAGAGTCAAACGAGATCTTTTGTAAGTCAGCATCTTCACTCAGGAATGCCCTTGTGCTTCCTTCAGGGGAACCTGGACTTACATTGATCGTAGGCCTACCGTAATAAAGCTCGGGAATCTGAGCATTATTATATCCTGCTTCCCTCCTTTTTAGTTTCATTTCTTGTCCCCTAAACTTAGCAACTATCTGAGTCAAAGACATATCAGAGAAATCTGCTTTTTCCTGCAAAGTAGTAATATAATTACTCCACTTTTCCGGCAAGGAACTCAAAAATTTCTCGACTTTTTCTTCCTCAGAATAGGTAACTTCAAATGCTTGCAACTCTGCTAGCAAATGATAATACCTTGTAATTAGTTGATCTAAGTTTTCACTTCTTAACCCATTAAATACATTATACTGATGCTTTAGAAGGTCTCTACGATTCTTTTTAAGTGTTTCATCCCCTTCACAATGATTTTTTAATGCTAACCAAAGTTCTTTTGATGTATTGAATCCATTAAATAAATGTAATATTTCTTGTGGCAGTGACATTTTTAAACATGATAGTGCCTTTTTCTCTGCCTCATACATTTTTTTATTAGATTCAGTCATATCTTGGTAAGCATAAACTTTGTTAACACCACTATCCTCATATGTTGGGGCACTATATCCTTCAGTCATACAAGTCCACATTCTAATGTCCGTGAATTGCATAAAGGATTCGAATCGACCTTTCCAAGAAAAGTATTGGTCAATGATCATCAGTTTAGGTGGTGAATTACCCTTACCGGTCTCATGGTCTATTAGTATTAATTGGTTAAGATAGTTTGCTGCCATTGTGTATGAAGTTTAACTTATAAACACTCAAATACACAAGAACACGCAAAAACAGGAACACTCAAATGAAATGAGCAAAAGTGTAAGAACAAGAAAACCACAAGAACTCTCAAAACCTAAGAACTCTCAAAATAAACGCGCAAAACACTCAAGAACACGCAAATTTCAAGAAACACGCAGATCTGGGAATTTGTACTGAAACACGCACACTAAGAACACGCAAAACACGAGAAAACTAAAATTTTCAATCTTTCTCAGATCTATAACCCAATATTGTTACTTGATCAACGAAACCTTGAAAAAATAGTATCTAGGATTGAGATATGTCTTATTTTGGTGTCAAGTTTGAATCTTTATTTCAAACGAACCCGAAAACACAATCTCCACCTAAAAACACGCAAAAAAGAGATATCCAAACCGTGATCAATCTCGAACCAAGGTTGTTGATAACCTATGGCTCTGATACCAGTTGTAAGTCCCCCGGGTCTTACCGAACCGAGATTGACTTAAGGATATGTCGAGGTGCGGAATTCCTCGAGATAACCCACAGTTTCTATATCTACCTTTTATGATATATATATATATATATATATATATATATATATCTTTTGCGTGAATATAAACACTCTTATTTGGTTACTATAGTGAAACGGCTCTCCGGACAAACTTTACCAACCAACGTGGTAATCTAAGTCTACGAGCCGTCCAAACCGGGTGTGTGTTTGCGGTTCGTGTGTGAGTCGAGTACCACCCACAAGATCTACCCGTGCGTGTTCTTAGGTTTCTCTCTCTAGGTTTTGCTCGTTTCTCTCTCTACACTCTTGTTAGAACACGCATGGACACACACCCATATATATAGGCATGGCCAGGAACACGCAAAACCCTATGGGTTTGCGTGTTTCTTTGGCCCAAGCCCATTAGGGTTTTGGCCTGTTTGTGTGTTTCCCAGAACACACAAACTGTTTGAGAGTTCTTATGGACAAGCATGCTTTTGCTTGTTTCCACAGAAACTCTCAAAACCATTTGAGAGTTCTTATGAACAAGCAAACTTTTGCTTGTTCCTCAGAAACTCTCAAATGACCATTTGAGTGTTCTTTCCACAAGCAAACTTTTGCTCGTTCCCAAGAACCCTCAAATGACCTTTTGAGTGTTCTCTCCACAAGCAACTAATTGCTCGTTCCCGAGAACACTCAAATAACACTTAGGAATATTTGAGTTAATGTTTTAACTGCTGTCAAGACGCAGAACCAACATTAACTCAGCCAATGTTTATACTGCTGTAAATATACGCAGAACCAACATTAGCTACGACAATGTTTCTACTGCTGTAAATACGCAGAAACAACATTGTCTATATTACCTATTGGAAGTATTCACTAAGTTAATGTTTCTCCTGCTGTTAATACGCAGAAAAACAGTTAACTTAACTTCCCTTTGGAAGTACATTAAGTTAATATTTCAACTGTTGTTAAACGCATAAACAATATTAACTTAATGACTCTTTACATGTAATGTCTAGAACCTGCAAAACACAAATAATAAACACACATATTAACATAAATGGATCCCAATATGATCAACAATATATGCCAAGGTAATATTATTGACAAACGGTAATTACAAGATAAATTACAAGACTTGAATATATATAAATATATGTAACACATCTAGAATGCTTTTGTCACCGAGAAACAGCACCAACAGTTTATTTCGTGCTCTGCCGACGTCGACGCCCTATTGGCATTCCCGGGGGCCTGTGGTGTCCTTTGGTTCGAGGGGGCAAAGCCCGACCTATTCTGTCCCTGAAGAGGTGTGAGTACGAACTCGCTCTGACTTTGAGGTGGCGTTGATGCAGGCCTATGTAAACCTTGATCTGGTGGGATCACTGTCGACCTACCTGCATTCTGACCCTGAGGGGTTATCACAGATCTGAATAGGCCTTGACCCTGGGGTGTCATTATAGATCCATCTGGGCCTTGGCTCTGTGAGACGGGTCTTTCTAGGCCTTGGCCCTGCGGTGCA
>CM067168.1:77283280-77297135 GCA_034093135.1 Erigeron breviscapus
CAAGGCAAAGATAAACTGCAGCATGGTATTAAGAATGAAACTTTTAAGAAAATACTGTTAAAAATTCATCTGCTGAGTCTGTGAAAAGAAACTTTAATGAGAGTTTTGAAACTGGGTCTAGTAGCAATGATAAAGGAAAGGGAATAGAAAATGATTCCGAACTAGATTTTGATCCTAGTGAAGTTATGTACTATACTCTAAAAGACAGTGATGAGGTATATTTTGATAGAGAAGTACTTGTAACTAGTATTAAGCCAAAATCTAGGATAAAGTCTGGTGTGTAGAAGATAAAGAAAGATGGTTAGAAGAGCAAATCCCTTATAAAGATAGGCACTATGAACCTTTTAAGCCTGCCTATACTATGGAAGATGCAATTAAGAGACTTGATACAATGGCAGAAGAAAGCTTATGGTATACCAATCCCAGAGGTAGCATATGACCAATCTACGAAGAAGAAAGTTAAACCATGCTTTACTTGTGGTGGATGTGGTCATGTGACTGGTAAATGTCCACTTAAGAAATCCAAAGGTCCTAGGGATAGATCACCAATTAATTCTAAGGAAAATGTTGGATCTTCTGAAAGTCATGGGAATGGTAGATTAGTTGAGCAAGTTAGCACAGTTTTTAAGTGTATTCAAACGAAAATACTATGAGGATTATGCTAATAAACATCCAGATGATGTAAATGCACAAAACTATGTAAATTTTATTAGGGCAAAGTCATATGGGAGCTCTAAAAGATCAAATCAAGATTTGAGGAATTCATCTCCTCAGTCTAGGAGCATCTCACCTAAAGAAAAGTTTTGGAAGTCTAGAAGTATCTCACTTCGAGATAGATCTAGTTATAAAAACTCTATGTATGATTTAAGGAAATCGCCTCCCTATAGAGTTAAACCAAATAGTGCCTACTATGAAAAGTTAGTAGCTCAAGCTAAGACAAATTCGAATGAAAGACCCAGAGCCAACAAGGCTAAGGGCCCTTTTGAAAACTAACCAGTTTGTGAATGTGCAGGAGCTGCTAAGGAAAACCACAGGTTTATGGTTTGTCAATAGCGGAAGCTCCAGGCACATTATGGAAGACAAGGGTCTATTGACGGAGTTTACTCCTGTCAAAGGATCATATGTCTGTTTTGTAGATTCCAAAGGCGGAAAAATTTCCGGGATTGGAAGAGTTGTAAAAGGAAGTATTTTAATTGATAAAGTTAATTTTGTTGAAAAATAGGATCAGAACCTTTTGCCAGGAGTATTAATGTCTAAGAAGGACTTAGAAAAGGAAAAAGTCGATCTTATTCATTTTACATTAAAAGGTAGTGATCGAGTTTTTACCGAGAGGGAATTTTCAAGATTCTGTTTTCCTCGGGTTTTGATAGATAAAGTGTGGAGTGTTGAGGTTAACCAGGAAGATCGAAGTACTGATTATCCAAAGGTTGTGCCTTTAGTGTTGACTCCTGAACAAGAAGAGATTTGTAGGACTCATGAGCAAGTAGTCAAGGATTTTGAAGATGTGTTAGATGGAAGAAAGAGAAAGATCCATGAAACTCATGATCATTGTTCCAAGAAGACTTGTTTTATGTAGTTTATTTTCTTTATTTGTGTACTAAGACAGATTACTGTAGAAGATCATGTCTAAATGATGATCTATAGTAAAGTGTTTTGTTGATTTATTTTATTGATGTTAATATATTGTAATTAATTCACAGGGATGAAAGAATAAGTGGATGTCTTCGGGAAGAGATTGGAATACATGACAGCAAGTGAATGCTTGTTCACAGGCTGATCTGATTAAGGTTAGTATTTCCTTTGTACTTTCATAAAGATAGACAATGAATCCACCATATCCATTACCAATAATCCTGTTAAGCACAGTAGGACTAAGCACATAGACATAAGTCTGAAAAGACCAAGTGACTTTAATTTAGCTGATCTGTTCACTAAGGCTTTCGACCGAACTCGTTTCGAGTTGCTAGTCCAATTGATTGGAATGAGAAATCTATAGTGACAGTGTCTCTCAACAGGAACTTTGTAAAATGTGTCAGTGTTTGTGTCGTTATGTATGTGTGTCAATAGTGTCAGAAAAACAAAATAAAAATGAGAAAAACCCAGAAAAGAAAAAGAAAATAATAAAAAGAGTAAGGTCATTGCATTAAGATGATTAGACATGACGATACTTTAGCTTTTAAGCCTACTTAATTGTACTTTAAAATGCTCAGTTCAGTGATACCATTATATGATGTATCGATAGGCACAAAGTACCAAGGTTTCCTTATAATCTGAACTTAAATGTATACAATGTTCTTATGGGAAACGTATTCAGATATATGGCTGAGAATGCCTATTTTCAAATGATTAGATCTGGTCCTTAAATCTTACGAAAGATCTAGCATTGTAATTTTGTATATTTGGTCGTTACATAGAAGGTCTCGGATACATATATATGTGTGTATTGCTTTTCGGATGTATATTTGTGACAAGATATCTAATATCTTACTAATCTTTTGAAAATTATGGAGCTAATGTGGCCTTTGAGATTCGGACAAGTAAGTCCTTGGGGTGTCTTTGTATACCTAGCCTACCTAAAGCTTCTAACTTGGGATAGGTTGTCAGAAAGTTCGCTACACGGGTCTCATCGAAAGTCACGTGTTTTCATAAGCGCTTTAAAATGATGTCACAAATATGCAAGTACTTAGCATTATGCAATGTTGGGTATATTTCCGTACGTGAGTCAAGTTAAGTCGCTTTGCGTGTGAGAAATCACCGACCTGTCACCGCTGACTTGATTCTTAAAGGCCGTCTCCCTGTAGTTGCCAAATGTCTTAATCTTAGTGCTTGTGTCGATTGTGAGAGTATATCTGAATGTGGGTCACTTAAGTTCGCAAACTTGATTAAGTGGCATATTAGGCTACTCGGTTACATGGTGACTGTCCTTGGCCAGGGTATGTCGAAAGTGTCACAAACCAAAAGGAAACTGGAAGTACCGAGTGTTTAAGAGGACAAACATATTGGTAATCGTCTTTGGATCACTGTTCATAACTAATAAATTGTAGGCTTATGTAACATGCTAATCTGATCTAATCAGCAGTAACTTTAACTCTTGTAACTATGTTATTCGTTTATGTTCAGTGTGTGTGTGTGTGCGTGTGTTATGTTTTTCGTGAAATGTGTAATTTTTATTTTTCTCGTTGTTGTTGTAAAATAAATTGATTTTCTTTTTGTTGTTGTAAAATAAATTGATTTTCTTGTTGTTGTTGTAAAATAAACTAATTTTCTTATTGTTGTAAAATTAAAAGTTCCTATTGCACGAGAGACAGAGTCAGAATAGAATCTAGTTTCCAAGAGGACTCAACTACGTTCTTATGGAACACTGAATAAACGAGTAGGGTAGTTAAGCGATAGTGTTGTGATCAAAAGCTAAAAGAAAGTGTGTCTTAATATAGGTTTAAGGAAAAGAACACAGAGTTGTTGCATTTCAATAAACAGATATTAAGTTAATGTTTATGTGTCTATCTTAGAAAGAAGATTTTCATAAGAATGAACACCAAGTTGTTCTATCTTAGAAAGAAGATTTTCATAAGAATGAACACAAAGTTGTTCATAGTTTTGAATTTGATCTTTGAAAGATTTATTTTATTTTGATCTTTAGAAAGAAGGTTTTCAAAGAATGAACACAGAGTTGTTCATAGTTTTGAAATTGATCTTTGAAAAGAATTTTTATCTAAATCAAAAAGATTTGAAATCTTTATTTCGAGACTGAAAAGGTTATTTCAAATAATTTTGACTGTATATGTGCAAGTGTTGAAAGTGCTTAACGGTGAATTATCAGACCTAAAGTAACTTAGGTTAATAATAGATTGTTAAGTATATTCATTTTATCTTGCTATTTATTCATTTCTTCAGATTGTATGTTATTACTTTGAGAAGATTTGATGTTTTTGTTGAGATGTGCAGGACAAAGGACAAAAGTTTGATTTTGTAGGTTGTCAAGCAAGATCTCACAATGAAAGCAAGAAAGACAAGTGCACCGGGTTGTACAGGTCATTTTATGCAAAACAAAGATAAATACCTCTATGATTTCACAATGGTAGTCATAAGGACAAGTGCACCGGGTTGTACAGGTCAGGTATTTATAATTGTTATCCAATTTAATCAAGATGTAATACTCTTATGATAAGGTAATCAAGTATTACATATGATTTGTAATTTTGCCAAGGATTTTAAAATGGGATGAAACATGAAGATTTGAAGTTTGGTAGCGTTCGAAAATTTTAGGTCAATTTTCATCCGTTGTCGACGCGGATTTGGCGAAAATTTTTAGGAATTATCAAATTTTTCCTATGATCATGATATCCAAAGTTTACATGGAATTCAAAGTTTCATGAGAACATATTTTGACGGCAAAAATTATGATTTCTTTATGCAAAAGTATAAGTGATTAGGTTTCAGTTAGATGTCTTTACAGTGTTAAAGCCAAGTAACTTAAGAAACAAAATCTATATATGTTTGCATGTTAGATATTTGGAAGACCTTAGAATAGGTTATCCATAGATATCAATAGAATGATAAGACAGAGATCTTAAGATTCTAGATTTTGATAAGATTGAATGATAAGACTGAGATCTTAAGATTCTAGATTTTGATAGGATTGATGGACAGACAATGAGTTTGTAGGTCAATAGATTAAACAATAAGACAGAGATCTTAAGGTTTAGATGATTAAACAATAAGACAGGGATCTTAAGGTTTGTCAATGTTTTGTGATAAATTTGTAGTTCTTAGACTAAGATAATGTCATATAGGTTTATGACTTATAATAGTAAAGAATAACAAAATTGGAGAAGAAAATGAAAAATGTAGTTCTAGATTAAGTCATTGCTATGGTAGTAATGAAATAATGAAAGAATAACATTTCTATTATTTTTATCTCTTTGTTTGTTTTTTTGAGCTTGGTTGTGCAGGTGTTAGCACAAGGAAGCTAAATGGAAAGTCTATAGGACTTATATCATGTTTCTTCTGAGACAGAGGACAAATAATGCTTTGGAAACAGGTTCCATGTTCCTGAAGTTTGAGCTTCAAAGTTCAAAGTCTCTGGTTTTCATGGAAGTCAACTAATTCAGGATTGATTGTTGGAAATTTTACCTCTCTATCACATGCCGGTTAGGCAAGGCGAGCAGGGACTCGAGATATGCTTAATTCGGAGGGATTTATTGTTGAGGGGGAGAACTACAACAAGCTTTGGTGCATTAGTTGATTTTTATGACGATACAGAAAGTTTGAAGTTTGCTGATCAAATCTGAAGTTTCAGAGGATCAAGTTTCGGGTATGGCAATTATATTTGTTGTCTCAAAATTATTTTTCAGTGTATTTGCAGAGAAGTCGATCCAAAGGAAGGATTTCTGAGCAAAAGACTGAAGTTTTGGAAACAAGGCTAAGATCATCAGGTTATTTAAGGTGTTATTTTTATGATACAGTTTTTAACAAGATGATTATAGCAATGTTTTATGTATTAGTTGAAGATCTTAGATATAGAAATTTTCATTTGAATATGAAAGATTATCAACTATTTATGTTAAATCCTGAGACATAGACATAATGTAAATGTAAAAGGTTAGGTAAAACCTTTGACATAGACATAGTGTGAATGTAGAGGTATGTAGTAATTTTAAGTATAGACTTAATGAGAATGTAGAGAGTTTCTAATAACTTTTGACATTGACATTAGGTGAATATAAGGCATTATATAGTAATTATTCTATATACCTTAGAAATAGAAATGTATATATGAATGTGAAAGGTAAACTTTACTTTAGACATAAGTGCTATGTATCGATATCTAAAGTTAAATCGAAACATAGATATATATGTTAAAAGTGTAAAAGGTTGGTTATCTAGATCATATAGTTATGAAAGGTTTTCATAAAAATATGAAGTATTTAATCAATATTTTGTTTGAAATTTATATGATATAATGAGATTTTATATTATAAGAATTTCTGAGAATTTTTTTTAAAATCATAGTTAAGTATCCCAGTCATAAATGAGGGGGAGTACATAAGAATGATTATTACTCTGATTTTGTCATAGTTATGTATCCCAGTCATAAATTGAGGGGGAGTACATAAGAATGATGGTAGTTGTATTGATTGATCATAGTTATACTTCCTAGTCATAAAATTGAGGGGGAGTGTAAGAATGAAGAATCAATTTTATAACCTTTTTACATATAAGTGTTCACAAGTGGTACAGATCACAAGTGATACAGATTCGGGAAAGCTCTTTTCGAGAATGTTTTGGAAAGATTGATCGTGGAAAAGTTAAAGAATTTTGTGTAAGTTTATTAACTTTTCAGGTTAAGACGAAGATCGAGGAAAAGATGAAAATTTGATGCCTACAGGTTTGGTACAGGTTTGGTCATTTTAAATTTTCATATTTCCAGGAAGTTCGTGGTAAATTTTGATCAATTATTCAGAAACTTTGACGAAAATTTGATTTTAAAGTGTGCAGGAGGTAATTACGACCTCGTAATTGAAGAGCAGAATACGACCTCGTAATTGGTCAATTGAGCCTTGTATCAATACGACCTCGTAATTGGATGGGCCGGGTCGATCCAAGCCCATTCGGGTCGAGTGGGTATATAAACCCAAATAACCCTAATATACGACCTCACAATTAAAATCAATTTCAGAGCTTTACGACCCCGAAAATACTTTGCTACCCCGTTTTAGATTCATATACAATTAGATCGAGTGTTTTTGAGTGATATATTTGTGATCCTCGTGAAATACTGAATCTAGGTATATAATCTAATCGTCCAGTAGTTAACCATGCAACAAGAAAATCAAGAAAAAGGGTTTCGAAATTTTCGAATTAGGATTCCATATTTTCTTCGATTTTGATGTTTTCTGGGTAAAACTAAGGGTTGGGGTATGTTTATCGTTTGAATACGAATGTATAGAAACGATTTTTACAAGTTTTGGTTGGGTAAATCGTAAAATCGCGTTGGGGAAGATGAACAGTGCGACGACCTCGTAAAAGTGGGTTTGCTAGCCCAGATTTACGACCTCGTAAATGTCAATTTATTTTGACTGGTTTGACTTTCGGAATACGATGTCCGATTTACGACCTGGACCAAATACGATGCCAAATTGGAAAATACGACCTCGTATTTTAGAGTTTGGTTGACCGTATTTTGACCTTGAAATACGACCTCGTACAGAGATACGACCTCGTATTTGACTTAACAGATTTTCAAAAGTTTATTTTTATAAATATTTGAAAATGAGTTAATTTTGTATTTAACTTAATTACAGGGTTAATTAAAGTTAATTTAACAGATTTTCAAAAGTTTATTGTAATAAATATTTGAAAATGAGTTAATTTTATGTTTAACTTAATTACAGAGATAATTAATGTTAATTACTGTTTAATTAGATTACCGAGATAATCTATGATGTTAATTATAAATTACAGGGATAATTTATTGTTGATTAACTAAATTACAGGGATAATTTATGTTTAACTTAATTACAGAGATAATTAATGTTAATTATTGTTTAATTAGATTACCGAGATAATCTATGTTGTTAATTATAAATTACAGGGATAATTTATTGTTGATTAACTAAATTACAGGGATAATTTATGTTAATTGTTTTTGACTAGATTACAGAGATAATCTTAGTTGTTTATGTTATGCATATGAATTTTTATGTCTATTTGGGTAATTAATTGTTCGTTATTGATTACAGAAATGGCAAGAAATTCATAGCAGGGCATAATTACTTGATGAACTTCGATGATAATCAGGAAGGGACTGCTTATTATCATGAGATATTTGCGTTCTTCCGAAGATCAAGGATTCATCACGTGTTGACTCATGCGCCCATTATATATCTGAATTATTTAAGAGATTTTTGGGCAAATGCTAATACTGTTCGTGCTGGAGACGAACATATTTTTCAGACCACTGTCGCTGGGCAGCAGATACAGTTCACTGCTGCAGATCTCATTGATATACTTTGGTTAGGTACTGTTGAACAGGAAGGTGGTGCTACAGGTCTCACCAAGTTCCGGCATGAAGTGATTCAAGGTGCTTTTCGAAGGATGGGGTTTGCTGCAGATATGTCAAGTAAAACTCTATTTAAGAAGGGTTTTTATGGCAGATGGAGGTATCTTGCACATGTGTTGCTGGTTAGTTTAAGCAACAAGAAGTCTGGTTATGATACACTTAACCAGGAAGCCCAAGCACAGATGGTGGGCTTGGTGTTTAACAAGCCATACAGTTTCTCTAAATTTTTCTTCAATGAGATGCAGAAACAGATCACGGCCACGGGAAAAAGAAGATTTTTATTGTATCCCAGGATTGTGATGATGATAATCAATGCTAGACTTCCAAATCTACCTGCTGGAAGGGAAGTAAAGGAAGTGAGCTCTATTATCACACGTGGCTATGAAGAGTTTCGTCGCAGATATCCTAATGATCCAAATGCACAAGATGTTGCATTATTTGGTGCTATTATTAATGCCAACTACGTTGCACCATTGGATGGGGTCATATCTGCTTATGAAGGGCCTCAGCCAGATGATGGTGAAGCTGCAGGGAATGTTGAGCTTCCAGAGCAGCTACATGACGTAGAAATTCAGGCAGATGTGCCAAATGAGCCTGAGATTGTTATGCAGGTTGCAGATGATGTGATTAACCTAGCTGGAGCCAATCCTGAGATTGTAGATGATGTATTGGAGCAAATGGCCGATCCAGAAGGTGATATCGCACAAGTGCAACGCTATAATGCCAATGTCGATGACCCAGAAGATACAGATCTAGACAGGGATATAGATGAGTATGTTGCTGGAGCTGCAGGAGGTTCCAATGCAGCTGGAACAAGTGGGTCAGGCACTGGGCAAGCTAGTGGATCAGGTGTTGATGCTGGAGATAGAGGAAAGGCTGTTGTTGATGTTGAATCAGACAAAGAGCCTTCTGACCATTCTGATGATGATTCTAGCAGTGACGGTGATGATGATCCTTACAGATCTCATGTATTCGTCAGAGTTGGATCTAAGATGGTTCCTAGATCTCAAGTTGAAGCTCAAGGAAGAAGAAGAGGTAGAGATTCTGATGAAGATTGGGAGCCAGAGCAGCCGTTGGTCAAGAGAAGTAAACTTGTCAGGGCACAAGAGACTTCTGCTGCTGCTGGTGAATCAAGAAGTGTGCCAGTCACTGTTGTTCTTGAGACTTACAATTACAGTCACAGCCACGAACAACTGAAGAGGCTAATGTAAGCCTTGCTGATCTGCAGAGACAGTTATCTGAGCAGAAGGAACAGCATGAAAAGGCTATGAATGAAATGAGAAGCCTAGTCAGAGGTTTGGTTGCTGATTTAAAGGTTATAAGTGACAAGAACACGGCACTTGAAATCAAGATGGGTCAAGCCGAGGAGGTAGTGCCCAAATTGAATATTAAGTTTTTGGAAGTTGAGGATAAGGTTATCAATGTAGCAGATGCAATGAAAACGGGAGTTCAGATCCAGATGAAAAGATGCATGAGCTAATTGATAACTATCTGAAGCTAAGAGCTGAGAGAGACAGCTTAGGGTGCAGAGGTGATGAGTTAGCTAAGGCAGGGCATGATGATGATCATGAAGATCCTGATGCAGCCAAAACTACTCAAGAGCTAGGAGGTAGTTCTATTTTGAGAACAGAGACTCAAGGAGAGTCTAGTCAGGCTGGTGTTGCTGGCAAGACAACCTCAGAAGCTCCACAAGCTCAAGAACAGGTGTCTACAGAGATAAACACTGTAGTTGAGCTTGAGGCACCTCAGACCAAACTCCTTACAGAAGATGTTGACGTTGATCGATTAGATAAGGGTAAGGGTTTGGTAGGGCAATCTGATGCTGTTTCTCTTGATGTTGATAATGCTAGTGCTCAAGATAGTGAGTCTACCAAGACCGATTCTACCAACACTACTTCTACTGATTCAGATTTGAATCCTGCGATTGTTCGTAGACTGGAGAAGCGTGAGGGTTATGATCCACAGGCTCATATGAGAGCTAGGGCAGAGATTGCGGATTGGTATTATGATCCAGGATCTATGAGGGATCAAATGAAGGAAAGGTTAGGGTTAACTCATACTCCTTCAGAGTCAGAGTCAGATTCAGACTTTGAGAATGAGACTAAGACTAAGGGGGAGCAGAGCAAGAGCAAGAAGAAGCAGAGGAAGTAGATTAATGACAAAGACAAGACAAAGACATAGGTATGTTAACGTCTAGAAGCTATTGCCAAGGGGGAGTCTGTAAGTGCACATCTATGTCAATAGCAGTCTAGATTGTTTGGGCTTATATTGTAATATGTCTTTGTATTGTGATTGTCATTAATGAACTTGTATTATGCATAGAATACTAGATTAAGTTGAAGTATTGAATGTATAATTAATCTGCTTAAGGATGGAATACGACCTCGTAATTGCACGAGGTACTATGGGAATGCGACCCCGTATTTGCAGGGACAAATACGAGGCTAGAGCACAATTACGAGGTCGTAATTGAGTCGAGCTGGGCTCTGAAATGCGACCCCGACGTGCTGAAGCCTTTTATGTTTTCCTATAAATACCAGACCCTAACAGAGATTAGGGTTGAACATTTGTCGAATTATCAAGCATATTTGTGCAGGTTAATAGGTCAAAGGTTGTTCCGCTAGCCCGAAGAAGATCTGCGAGGCAGCAAATGATCTAGGGGCTTTGTTGTGAATCACCAAGTTATAGAGAGGGATTCCGCACCTCTGAATTGTAACACCCGTTTCGTAAAAATATGGATTTCCAAAAATTTTCGCCTAACGGCGTTAATAGAGCGGAAACAGTTTATGAAAAACCTCAACTAAAGAAAAACAGTTGAGAAACATTGGTGGTGTTACTAATAGCATCAAATCAGTAATAAAAGAAATCCATAAGATTGCCCAACATAAAGCAACCATAACATAGTCATTACAATAGTTCCATAAAGGAAATCATTAACATTAAGTCTATGCGAAGTTATTGGGTAAACTAAAGCCATCCTGATCATCTACCCATCTCTCGCCAAAGCTTCACACGACATCTCACTGCTTAACCTGAGGGGTGTCAACACATAAGAAGAAACAAGTGTTAGCTATAAAGCTAAGTAAGATAACACCAGGTTTAAGCAAAACATTTCATCCATTAAACACGTCACTTTAAAACATTACATCATTTGATTTAGGCATTTATATCACCACATAACGTATCCATATCACATATAAGCATAGAGTCCATGACCCTAAGTGTGCCTAATCAATTTCGTCATTTCATCTCATCTCATTAAGTTGTGACTAGTCACCGTTAAGTTGTAACCGAAGTTACCGTTAAGGAAAGACAATGTCGATCCATGAGTAGCACGTTATGTTCACGACATTAGGTGGGTCATCAGGCCACCCGGAACTACTCGC
Source organism: Erigeron breviscapus (assembly GCA_034093135.1). Lineage (NCBI taxonomy): Eukaryota > Viridiplantae > Streptophyta > Magnoliopsida > Asterales > Asteraceae > Erigeron > Erigeron breviscapus. Next base: position 77,294,729 of record CM067168.1, read on the forward strand.
CACATATGACTTGTTGCAAGGAGCCACCCGAGCAACCATTTTAACGTACCCTCCCACATACGGGCACTACGTACTCTCCCACATACGAGCACGACGTACTCTCCCACATACGAGCACGATTTATACGTACCTATTACCACATCAGGCACGGGTTATGCATAACACTTAACATCTAATTAGCTCGAGCATTTACCACGTTTAGTTTAGGTTTCCACATTAATCCTAAACTAATTCCACATCTATCATCTTTTCACGTTAGGGCCCTTAAAACGTGCACGTGTCATGGCAACCTAAAAAGGCCTAGTGTTCTAGATGAACAAGCCACATATACATGCACATATCAACATTACAACACGTCATTAACCACCGTTCATTATATCATATCACATCATATCATATCGTTAAGCATATCATCATCATTGCATATCATATCAAAACCATGTGTACGGGGAAGCATTTTAGGCATAAACATCGTCATCATTAATCCCCGAGTACCTCCCATATCAACCCAACCACCTATGAGTTATACATTACCGTTTTGGAGGTTATAGTTTACAAACCATTTTCGTTGCACCCTCAGCGTGACAAAAGTAGTGTATCTTACCTCGTAGTAGTGTACGCGAGCAAACAGAGAGCTAATAGTGCTTAATAGTAATCCCCGACACCTATCGTACATTAACATATGAAATATAAGTCATTTGGGACCTTAAAACGACTCTCGTATGACCTTAGGACTGACTACGTAAAAGTCCAGATTACACCTTACGAAGTTAGGCCTTAACTTCGTTTACTCTGTTCTTACGAACTTGAGTATTAACTTCGTTACTTTACAACTTACGAATTTAGACCATAACTTCGTTTGGCTTCATTTTACGAAAATAGATTACAAACTTAATATTCGTTGGGTTTACTTCACGAAAAAATGGCTTAAACGAAGATAGTTTTTAACTCACGAATTTAACAAAACTCCTTCTTACGAACTTGGCCAACGAAAATAGCATTAGAACGAACCTAACATAACTTACGAAGATAGTCATAAAACGAAGATTAACTTCGTTCGAACACTGGTTCGACTGTTTTTCAAAAACGACTAAGTTCTCGATTTTTCAACCTTGGATTCATCTAGGCTTTTCCCAAAACATGATTTTGACACAATTAAACACATTTTGATCATCCGGATCGATTACAAACTCGTTTGACACCATTTTGTACGTTAACTCACCAAAACGCTTCTTTAACCTTAATCCTTTGACAAAACCTTTTGAAATCAGTTTTTGACTCACAATAAAACAACCCTAAATCTGAAAATATGATCAACAAACCGATCATTACCTGTAATTAACAATGGCCGATCGAAATCAAACCCAAAAGACACCAACAATCTACGTAAAACTTGAAGAGATGCTTTAGAATTTCAAGAAGGATTGAAAGGTTGTTTAGGTTTTGTTCTTTGAAGTGATTATGGCTGCTAAAGGAAGGAGATTAGGCTAATCCTAGCCCTAATCCCGTTTTTCAACTTTCACTTTTGTCAAGTTTAGTCCCTGGACTTCATATTAGCTTTATTACACCTTTAAACACCTAATGGGGATATACATAACACATGGAAGCACTTTCGCACACTACATAGACCTTTTACACATCATTAAGTCTACTTTATTGTCACTCATTAAAGATAATTAAATCTCACATATAGGGCACATAAACATATAAACACACATATTTTCCACATAAACATATCACGGACTTAGAATTTGACCTAACGACGTTAGTCAACATATACGTTTAAGTTTTGGGATGTTACAATTACCTCCCCCTTAAGAGGATTCCGTCCCGGAATCACTTCAGCATCAAAAAGGTGGGGATAGGTCTCCCGCATTACGGACTCGGTCTCCCAAGTCATAGTTTCGCCGTGATTGTGTTTCCACTTAATGAGAACTAGATCGATAGTCTTTCGTCGTAACTTCTTTTGTTTCTTTCCCATTATAGCAACAGGTTCATCAACAATCTGCTTGTTTGGATCAATATTTACGTCCTCGAGTGGAATGACATCCGCTTCATTTGCATAGCATTTACGTAGATAACACACATGAAATGTGTTGTGAATTCCGTGAAGTTCTGGAGGTAATTCCAGTTGAAATGCCTGTTCATTAACCTTCTTAATGATCTTAAAAGGTTCAATGAATCTAGGGCTTAGCTTTCCTCGTTTGCCAAATCGTAATACACCTTTCCAAGGCGACACCTTGAGTAAAACCATTCACCTTCTTTAAAATCAAACGGCCTCCTTTTCTTATCGGCATATGACTTTTGCCTTTCGCGAGCAATACGCAAGGATTTCTTTGCAACATTAACTTTATCGGCCGTAATTTGTACTACTTCGGGTCCAGCAAATTGCTTTTCCCCGGGCTCA
>CM067168.1:77298135-77311164 GCA_034093135.1 Erigeron breviscapus
TCTAATCAATCTTTGAATTACAAGTGATCTATACTTGCTAAATAAACTCCTTTGATCGATATACTTAGAGTTGTGAAGTATAACTGTTTAGATCGAGAGTATTTAAGCAAGTTCACCAATTTGCTAAAAAGTGATTTTCTCAAAGAAATGACTTTGTATTTATAGGCAACAAATTCACCAGTGAATTTTGTGCCGTACAAATATGGTTGGATGCATTTAATGAACCGACAAGAACATTAAATGCATTGTAAAGTTACAAGGATAAAGTCACATCAATATGACTTTATTCTTTTTATCCAACCACCTTAACACACGTATACTTTGGTAAAGAACAAGTGGGTTGTTCTTTGGAAAGTGTGTAAAGGCCTAAAGTCAAATCCTCGATATCAGTGTTCAGACTTGTAAGGTCTAGAACACTGACAATCCTCCAGTGTACAGATCTGGTAAGACTTCCAGTGGACTCCGCCATTTGTCAGTCTTCTTTATTCTGACTTCAGTCTTTGACTTCAGTGAGAACGTCTTCAGTAGAGTTGATCTAGACTGGGGTGAAGTCCAGTGAGCTAATCTGGAGAATACTCCAGATTTCCTATACAAGTATTTGCTCACTGGTCTTCCATTATTTCTGAACAAATCTTCAGAGGGACTCCAGATTCCAAGTCTGGAGCAGTCCAGTAAATCTGGACCTAACAAATTCATTTGTTTAGAAATAATGCGAGGTCGCATTCTTAGGCATCGTATTTGTCCCTGCAAATGCGAGGTCGCATTCCTACTGTGAATTGCGAGGTCGCAATTCACACTTAGAAGATTATTATACATTCAATACTTAAACTTAATCTAGTATTCTATGCATAATACCAAGTTCATTAATGACAATCACAATACAAAGACATATTACAATATAAGCCCAAACAATCTAGACTGCTATTGACATAGACGTGCACTTACAGACTCCCCCTTGGCAATAGCTTCTAGACGTTAAAATAAATGTCTTCGTCTTGTCTTTGTCATCAATCTACTTTTTCTGCTTCTTCTTCTTGCTCTTGCTCTGCTCCTTCTCAGTCTCAGTCTCAATCTCGAAATCAGAATCTGACTCTGACTCTGAAGGAGTATGAGTCAACCCTAACCGTTCTTTCTCTTGATCCCACATAGATCCTGGATCATAATAATAATCCGCAATCTCTGCCCTAGCTCTCATATGAGCTTGTGGATCATAACCAAATCTCTTCTCTAGTCTATGCACAATAATAGGATGCAAATCTGACTCTGTAGAAGTATTTGTAGTAGAGTTGGTTTCGGTAGACTCATTATCCTGAGCACTAGCATTATCAGCATCAAGAGCAATAGCATCAGATTGCCCTACCAAACCCTTACCCTTGTCTAATCGATCAATGTCAACATCTTTTGTAAGGGTTTTGGTTTGAGGTGCCTCAAGCTCAACTACCATGTTTATCTCTGTAGACACCTGTTCTTGAGCTTGTGGAGCTTCTGAGGTTGTCTTGCCAGCAACACCAGCCTGACTAGACTCACCTTGAGTCTCTGTTCTCAAAATAGAACTACCTTCTAGCTCTTGAGTAGCTCTAGCAGCATCTGGATCTTCATTCTGATCATCATCATGCCTTGCTTTAGCCAGCTCATCACCTCTGCAACCTAAGCTGTCTCTCTCATCTCCAATCTTCAGATAGTTATCAATCAGCCCACCCCACCCCCCCCCCGCCCCCCCTCTGTCTCCCAGCTCTCAATTTCAGATAGTTATCAATCAGCTCATGCATCTTTCATCAGGGGATCTGAACTCCCTTTTTCATTGCATCTGCTGCCTTGACAACCTTGTCTTCAACTTCCAAAAACTTATTATTCAATTTGGACACTACCTCCTCGGCCTTGCCCATCTTGTCTTCAAGAAACGTGTTCTTGTCACTCACAACCTTCAAATCATCAACCAAACCTCTGACCAGGCTTCTCATCTCATTCATAGCCTTCTCATGCTGTTCCCTCTGCTCAGATAACTGTCTCTGCAGATCAGCAAGGCTTAGACTAGCCTCTTCAGTTGTTCGTGGTTGTGACTGTAATTGTGAAGTCTCAAGAACAACAGTAACTGGCACACTTTGTAATCCACCAGCAGCAGCAGAAGTCTCTTGTGCCCTAGCAAGTTTACTTCTCTTGACCAACGGCTGCTCTGGCTCCCAATCTTCATCATAATCTCTTCCTCTTCTTCTTCCTTGAGCTTCACAAGAGATCTAGGAACCATCTGAGACCTAACTCTGACAAATGCATGAGATCTGTAAGGATCCTCATCACCGTCACTGCTAGAATCATCATCAGAATGAACAGAAGGCTCTCTGTCTGCTTCAACATCAGCAACAGCCTTTCCTCTATCTCCAGCATCAACACCTGATCCACTAGCCTGCCCAGCCCTGACCCACTTGCTCCAGCTGCATCAGAACCACCCGCAGCTCCAGCAACATACTCATCTATTTCCCTGTCTAGATCTGTATCTTCTGGGTCATCGACATTGGCATTGTAGCGTTGCACTTGTGCGATATCACCTTCTGGATCGGCCATTTGCTCCAATAAATCATCTACAATCTCAGGATTGGCTCCAGCTTGATTAATCACCTCATTTGCAATCTGCACAACAATCTCAGGCTCATTTGGCACATCTGCCTGAACTACTACGTCATGTAGCTGCTCTGGAAGCTCAACATTCCCTGCAGCTTCACCATCATCTGGCTGAGGCCCTTCATAAGCAGATATGACCCCATCCAATGGTGCAACGTAGTTGGCATTAATAATAGCACCAAACAATGCAACATCTTGTGCATTTGGATCATTAGGATGTCTGCGACGAAACTCTTCATAGCCACGTGTGATAATAGAGCTCACTTGCATCACTTCCCTTCCAGCAGGTAGATTTGGAAGTCGAGCATTGATTATCATCATCACAATCCTGGGATACATCAAAAATCTTCTCTTCCCTGTGGCTGTGATTTGTTTCTGCATCTCATAGAAAGAAGAACTTTGAGAAACTGTACGGCTTGTTAAACACCAAGCCCACCATCTGTGCCTGGGCTTCCTGGTTAAGTGTATCATAACCAGACTTCTTGTTGCTCAAACTAACCAGCAACACATGAGCGAGATACCTCCATCTGCCATAAAAACCTTTCTTGAACAAGGTTTTACTTGTCAGATCAGCAGCAAACCCCATCCGTCTGAAAGCACCTTGAATGACTTCATGTCTGAACTTGGTGAGACCTGTAGCACCACCTTCTTGTTCAACTATGCCCAGATTAAGAATGTTAATGAGGTCAGCAGCTGTGAACTGTATCTGCTGCCCAGCAACAATGGTATGAAAGATATGTTCGTTCCCGACACGAACAGTATTAGCATTATTCCAAAAATCTCTCAGATACTCAAATAAATGACCAGAGGGTGAGTCATAACATGACGAATCCTTGATCTTCGGAAAAATGCGAATATCTCATGATAATAAGCAGTCCCTTCCTGATTATCATCGAAGTTCATCAAGTAATTATGACCTGCTATGAAGTTTCTTGCCATTTCTGTAATCAATAACAACAATTAATTACCCAAATAGACGTAAAAATTCATATGCACAACATATACATCTAACTTAAATTATCTCTGTAATTAAGTTAAAATACAATTAACATAAATTATCCCTGTAATTTAGTTAAACAATAATAAATTATCCCTGTAATTTAATTTAAAATTAACTCATTTTCAAATTTTTATAAAAATAAACTTTTGAAAATCTGTTAAGTTAAATACGAGGTCGTATCTCTGTACGAGGTCGTATTTCAAGGTCAAAATACAAGTCAACCAAACTCTAAAATACGAGGTCGTATTTTCCAATTCGGCATCTATTTTCCAGGTCGTAAATCCACATTGTAATCTAGAAGTCAACAAAGTCAAAATAAATTGACATATGCGAGGTCGCAAATCTGGGCTAGCAAACCCACAATTGCGAGGTCGTCGCACTGTTCATCTTCTTCATCGCGATTTTACGATTTACCCAACCAAAACTTGTAAAAATTGCTTCTATACTTTCGTATTCAAGCGATAAACATACCCCAACCCTTAGTTTTACCCAGAAAACATTAAAATCGAAGAAAATTAGTTTTACCCAGAAAACATCAAAATCGAAGAATAAGGAAACCTAGTTCGAAAATTTCGAACTATTTTCTTGATTTTCTTGTTGCATGGTTAACTATAGGACGATTAGATAGTATACCTAGATTCAGTATTTCACGAGGATCACAAATATATCACTCAAAAACACTCGATCTAATTGTATATATCAAATCTCAAACGGGGTAGCAAAGTATTATTTTCGGGGTCGTAAAGCTCAGAATAGATTTTAATTATGAGGTCGAAAAAGGTTTGGTATTGTAACACCCGTTTCGTAAAAATATGGATTTCCAAAAATTTTGCCTAACGGCGTTAAATCATGCGGAAACGATTTAGGAAAATACTCAACTAAGGAAACAGTTGAGAAACATAAGTGGTGTTACTAATAGCATCAAATCAGTAATAAAAGAAATCCATAAGATTGCCCAACATAAAGCAATCATAACATAGTCATTACATAAGTTCCATAAAGGAAATCAATAACATATGGTTTATGCGAAGCTATTGGGTAAACTAAGCCAGCTTGATCATCTACCCATCTCTCGCCAAAGCTTCACACGTCATCTCATTGCCTAACCTGAGGGGTGTCAACACATTAAAAGAAACAAGTGTTAGCTATAAAGCTAAGTAAGATAACACCAGGTTTAAGCAAACATTTCATCCATTTAAATCGTCACTTTAAAACATTACGTCATTTAATTAGGCATTCATACCACCGTATAAACATATCCACATCACATATCCACATCACATATAAGCATAGAGTTCATGACCCTAAGCGTGCCTAATCAATTTGATCACTTTGATTCACCTCGTTAAGTTGTAACCGAAGTTACCGTTTTTTAAGGAAAGACAATGTCGATCCATGAGTAGCACGTTATGTTCATAACATTAGGTGGGTCATCAGGCCACCCGAACTACTCGCCACATATGACTTGTTGCAAGGAACCACCCGAGCAACCATTTTAACATACCTATAACCACCGTCAGGCATGACGTACCTATTACCACCGTAAGGCACCATTTATACGTACCTATTACCACCGTAAGGCACGATGTACCTATTACCACCGTAAGGCACGATGTACCCATTACCACCGTAAGGCACAATGTACCTATTACCACCGTAAGGCACGATGTACCCATTACCACCGTAAGGCACTATGTACCTATTACCACCGTAAGGCACAGGTTATACGTACCTATTACCACCGTAAGGCACGATGTACCCATTACCACCGTAAGGCACGATGTACCCATTACCACCGTAAGGCACGATGTACCCATTACCACCGTAAGGCACGATGTACCCATTACCACCGTAAGGCACGATGTACCCATTACCACCGTAAGGCACAATGTACCTATTACCACCGTAAGGCACGATGTACCCATTACCACCGTAAGGCACAGTATGTACCTATTACCACCGTAAGGCACAGGTTATACGTACCTATTACCACCGTAAGGCACAGGTTATACGTACCTATTACCACCGTAAGGCACGATGTACCCATTACCACCGTAAGGCACGATGTACCCATTACCACCGTAAGGCACAATGTACCTATTACCACCGTAAGGCACGATGTACCCATTACCACCGTAAGGCACGATGTACCCATTACCACCGTAAGGCACAATGTACCTATTACCACCGTAAGGCACGATGTACCCATTACCACCGTAAGGCACGATGTACCCATTACCACCGTAAGGCACGATGTACCTATTACCACCGTCATCATATCATATCATCATATATCATATCATAAACGTATTTACGGGGAAACATTTTAAGCATAGGCACCGTCATCTTTAATCCCCGAATACCTCCCTCATCAACCCAACCACAATATAGGTTATACATTACCGTTTTGGAGGTTATAGTTTATGAAACCATTTTTGTTGCACCCTCAGCGTGACAAAAGTAGTGTATCTTACCTCGTAGTAGTGTATGCGCGTAAACAACAGCTAGTAGTGCTTAACAGTATTCCCCGACACCTATCGTACATTAACATATAGAGTATAAGTCATTAGGGACCTTAAAACAACTCTCGTATGACCTTAGGACTGACTACGTAAAAGTCCAGCATTAAACCTTACGAATTTAACCCAAAACGAACTTAGAAAACGAATTTGAACATCAAACGAACTTAGCCTTCGTTTTTAGATTCAAACGAAGATGATCTTCGTTTTGTCAAACGAAGATAGTTTTCCAGAAAACGAATTTAGGCTCAACGAAGATGGCTCAAACGAACTTAAGCCTAAGTTCGTTCAGTATTCAGAAACGAACATGTTCTTCATTTTTTCCAGAAACGAACGACTATGGCTTTTCCAAAACACGATTTTGACCTCGTTTAACATAATTGAACATCTCTTTGATCATAAAGATCGATTATAAACTCGTTTAACACCATTAGGAACATCAATTGACCAAAACATCTTTTAAACTCTAATTAATTGCAAAACCCTTTTTAAATCAGTTTTGAATCAATATTAAAACATCTTTTGATCTGAAAATACAAATAACAACCCATTGATTACCTGATTGTTTGATAGCCAATTGAAAGTAACCCAAAATACACAATCAATTCAACCAAACTTGAACAATTGCTTTTTGAAATCGGTTAAGGGGCTGAAGAAGCTGTGCAGGTGTTATTAATTAGGTTAATGATCCTAGATTAGGTTAATCCTTTTCCTTAACCCGTTTTTAACTTTTCTCCATTGGCAAAACTAGTCCCTGGACTTCATATCGACTTTATTTCACATTCAAACACCTATTGGGGATACATACAACACTAAAGCACTTTCGCACACTACATAGGCCTTTTACTCATCATTAAGTCCACTTTATTGTCACTCATTAAAGACATTTAAGTCTTACAATTAGGGCACATAAACATATAAACACGTATTTCCACGTAAACATATCACGGACTTAGAATTTGACCTAACGACGTTAGTCAACATATACGTTTAAGTTTTGGGATGTTACATTTATTCCCACTCGACCCGAATGGACTTGGGTCGACCCGGCCCATCCAATTATGAGGTCGTAATTAAACTTGGCCCAATTGACCAATTTGAGGTCGCATTCTGCCATATTCAATTACGAGGTCGTAAATACCTCCAGCACACTTTAAAATCAAATTTTTATCAAAGTTTCTGAATAATTGATCAACGAACTTCCTGGAAATATGAAAAATTTAAAATGACTAAACCTGTAGGCATCAATTTTCATCTTTTCCCTGATCTTCGTCTTAAACCTGAAAAGTTAATAAACTTACCGAAATTCTTTAACTTTTCCACGATCAATCTTTCTAAAACTTTCTCGAAACAAGCTTTCCCGAACAGTACCACTTATCTGTATCACTTGCAAAATTCACATTTTAAAAATAATCTGTACAACTTGCAAAATTGTACTACTTGTGAAATATACATAAAAAGTTATAAAATTGATTCTTCATTCTTATATCTCCCCCTCAATTTTATGACTAGGAAATATAACGATGACTAATCATTATAACAACCATCATTCTTATGTACTCCCCCTCAATTTATGACTGGGATACATAACTATGATCAAATAAAGCACTATAATCATTCTTATGTACCCCCCCTCAATTTTGAAATGGGATACATAACTATGATTAAGCAAACATACTCAGAAATTCTTATAATATAAAACCTCATTATATCATATAAATTTTAAACATAATATTGATTAGAACTTCATATTCTTATGAAAACAGTATTTCATAACTATATGACCTAAATAATCAATATATTAACAAACCTTTCACATTCATATACATGTTTCTATATCTAAGTTTCAAAATCATTTGACAACTTTTCATATTCAAACAAAATACTATGTCTAAGGTACAACTTCTTTCACATTCATATAAACGTTTCTATTTCTAAGATTTCAAAATATATTTGACAATCTTTCAAATTTAAACGATATATCTATGTCTAAGGCATTCATAGTCAATAACCTTTTACATTCACATTATGTCTATGTCTAAGGTTTTACTTAACCTTCTACATTCACATTATGTCTATGTCTAAAGTTTTACAAAAAATTGATAATCTTCCATATTCAAATTAAATATTTCTATATCTAAGATCTTCAACTAATACACCTAGCTATCATCATCTGTAATTACTATATAAATAATATTATAAAAACCTGATGATCTTAGCTTTGTCTTGAACACTTCAGTCTTTTGCTCAGAAATCCTTCCTCAAGATTGACTTCTCTGCAAATACACTGAAAAAGATAATTTTGAGACAACAAATTTAATTGCATACCCGAAACTCGATTTCCTGAAACTTCAGATTTGAAAAGCAAACTTCAAACTCTCTGTATCGTCATGATAATCAACTAATGCACCATAGCTCGTTGTAGTTCTCCCCCTCAATGATAAATCCCTCCGAATTAAGCATATGCAATCTTCCTTCTTGGATATATTGCTCGAGTCCCTGCTCGCCTTGCATAACCGGCATGTAATAGAGGTAGAATTTCCAACAATCAATCCTGAACTAGTTGACTCCATGAAAACCATAAACTTTGAAACTTGAATCACAAACTTCAGGAACATGGAACTTGTTTTCCATAGCAATACTATTAAAGTCTCTATATCTTCATAACTCTGAATGTTTCTTCTGATTACTTGCAAAGTCTTCAGACAAAATATATAAAATACAGCTTCTTGTGCTAATACCTGCACATATAAGCTTGAAAATACAGATAAAAAAATGATAATGTTATTCTTCATTACTTAATCTAGAACTACATTTTTCGTTTTCTTCTCCAAATTTTGTTATTCTTTACTATCATAAGTCATAAACATATGACATTATCTTAGTCTAGAACTACAAATCAAGACCTAAATCTGTTTATTCGTCAACTTATCAAAAATCTAGAATCTTAAGATCTCTGTCTTATCATTCTATGGATAACCTACTAAGGTCTTCCAATTTATATCTTCAGCATGCAAACTATATAAATTCCGTTTCTAAGTCACTTGGCTTTAACACTGTAAAGACATCTAACTGAAACCTAATTACTTATACTTTTGCATACATAAAACATAGGGTAAGCTCCCGGAGAAGACTCTTATGTTGCTATAATCTAGTCATGCAAAAACCATATGTAATACTCTTATGATTGCCTCATCATACTAGTATACATCTTGGTTTCACATTGAGTGACCTATACCATCTCTGTGTATTTGTCTTTCTTGCACTTTAACTTCACAACCTACAGAAAACTTATCTGTTCGTTGTCCTGTTAATCTGCACATCTCAAAAAACATCAAATCTTCTCAAAGTAATAACATACAATCTGAAGAATTGAATTTGCAAGATAAAATGAATATACTTAACAGTCTATTATTGTCCTAAGTCACTTTAAGATCAAATAATTCACTGTAAAGCACTTTCAGAGATAAGCAAAATCATTTGAAATAACCTTTTCTTGAAACAGAGATTCCAAATCTTTTTGATTTAAACATCTTTAAAGATAAATTCAAGACTATGAACATCTCAGTGTCCACTCTTATGAAAATCTTCTTTCTAAGATAAAATACATAAATAATTCTTCTAGATAAAATTCAAAACTATGAACATCTCTGTGTTCATTCTTATGAAAATCTTCTTTCTAAGAATCAATGCAAAAGCATTAACTCAATATCTGTTTATTGAAATCAACAACTCTGTGTTCTTTTCCTTAAACCCATATTTTGTTAATTATGACACACTTTCTTTTAGCTTTTGATCACAACACTATCGCTTAACTACCCTACTCGTTTATTCAGTGTTCCATAGAACTAGTTGAGTCCTCTTGGAAACTAGATTCTATTCTGACTATATCTCTCGTGCAATAGGAACTTTTATTTAAACAATACAATACAAAAAACACACACACACACATACATACACTAACATAAACAAATACAATAGTTACAAGAGCTAAAGGGTACTGCTGATTAGATCAGATTAGCAATTACATAAGCCTACTAGTGAGAAATAATTCTCTTATTATTAGTTATGAACAGTGATCCAAAACGATTACCAATATGTTTGTCCTCTTAAACACTCGGTACTTCCAGTCTCCTTTTTGGTTTGTGACACTTTCGACATACCCTGGCCAAGGACAGTCACCATGTAACCCGAGTAGCCTAATATGCCACTTAATCAAGTTTGCGAACTTAAGTGACACACATTCAGATACACTCTCACAATCGAAACAAGCACTAAGATTAAGACATTTGGTGAGTAAAGTGAGAAAGTCTTTAAGAATCAAGTCAGCGGTGATAGGTCGGTGATTCCTCACGCGCAAAGCGACTTAACTTGACTCACGTACGGAAATATACTCAACATTGCATAATGCCAAGTACTTGCATATTTGTGACATTATTTTAAGCACTTATGAAAACCCGTGACTTTCGATGAGACCCGTGTAGCGAACATTCTGACAACCTATCCCAAGTTGGAAGCTTTAGGTAGGCTAGGTATACAAAGACACCCCAAGGACTTACTTGTTCGAATCTCAAAGGCCACATTAGCTTCTTATTTTCAACAGATTTATTTGATATTTGTATATCTTGTCACAAATATACATCCGAAAAAGCAATACATACACATATATGTACCCGAGACCTTCTTTATAAAGACCAAATATCATAATTATAATGCAAGATCTTTCATAAGATTTAAAGGACTTGTCTATTTTAAGAACAAGCATTCTCAGCCATATATCTGAATACGTTTCCCATAAGAACATTGTATACATTAAGTTCAGATTATAAGGAAACCTTGGTACTTTGTGCCTATCGATACATCATATAAAGGTATCACTGAACTAAGCATTTTAAAGTACAATTAAGTAGGCTTAAAAGCTAAAGTATCGTCACGTCTAATGTCTTGATGCAGTGACCTTACTCTTTTTATAATTTTCTTTTCTTTTCTGATTTCTCATTTTTATTTTGTTTTTCTGACACTATATGACACACATACATTACGACACAAACACTGACTCATTTTACAAAGTTCCTTTTGAGAGACACTGTCACTATAGATTTCTCATTCCAATCAATTGGACTAACAACTCGAAACGAGTTCGGTCGAAAGCCTTAGTGAACAGATCAGCTAAATTAAAGTCACTCGGCACCTTTTCTAGGACTATTAATTTCTTTTCAGCACAATCACGTATAAAATGAAACCTTATGTCTATGTGCTTAGTCCTACTGTGCTTAACAGGATTATTAGTAATGGATATGGTGGATTCATTGTCTATCTTTATGGGAGTACAAAGAAAATTCTGACCGTAATCACGCAGTTGTTGCTGAATCCATAGAACCTGTGAACAACATCCACCAGCTGCCATGTATTCCGTCTCGCAAGACGAGATCGCAACAGAAGTCTGCTTCTTACATTGCCATGAAACCAATCTTCCCCCTAAGAACTGACATCCACCTGAAGTCGATTTCCTATCAAAATTGCAGCCTCCATAGTCAGCATCTGTATAAGCCACGAACTCAAATTCTCCCCCAATTGAATACCAGAGACCTAGTACTGGTTGCCCTTTGACGTAGCGAAGAATTCGCTTAAAAGCTTTCATGTGACTTTCCCTGGGACATGACTGAAAACGAGCATACAAACAAACCGCAAACATGATATCTGGTCTTGATGCTGTAAGATACATCAATGAACCTATCATGGCCCTATAACGAGTAGGATCAACTTCTGGATCATTGAAGAAAACATCCCAAGTTGATGGTTCTTTTGTATAGGAGTATCCATAGGTGAAGTATCTTCCATGCCAAATCGTTTCAATATATCTTGTGCATACTTCGTCTGATGAATGAAGAATCCGTCCTTTTTCTGTTCAACTTGCAGACCTAAAAAGAAGTTCATCTCTCCCATAACACTCATCTCAAAAGTCCCTTTCATAATCAGCTCAAATTCCTTGCACATCTTTTCGTCTGATGATCCAAAAATAATATCATCCACGTAAACTTGTACAAGTAGGAAATCCTCTCCCTTCCATTTGGTAAACAACGTACTATCAATCAATCCTCTTTCAAAACCATTCTCAAGAAGATGCTTTGACAGTTTGTCGTACCATGCCCGCGGAGCTTGATGTAATCCATACAAAGCCTTATTCAATCGATAGACTCTATCAGGATGATCTGGATCTTCAAACCCTGGCGGTTGGGTAACATACACTAATTCCTGGACAGTACCGTATAAGAACGCACTCTTGACATCCAACTGATATACCTTAATGTCCTTGAAAGCAGCAAATGCTAAAATAAACGAATAGCTTCTAGCCTAGCAACCGGTGCAAACACCTCAGTGTAGTCTAACCCATCCTGTTGAGCAAAACCTTGAACAACTAGCCGAGCCTTATTACGTGTCACAATGCCTTTTTCATCCTTTTTGCACCTAAAACCCATCTGGTGCCGAAAGGATACTCTCCCGGAGGTAAATCAACAAGCTCCCAGACTTGGAGTTTGTCAAATTGAAGTAGTTCCTGCTGCATTGCTTCAACCCAAGATGGATCTTTTAAAGCCATTTGAATATTATTTGGTTCTTCTTGAGATACAAAGCAGCTGAACATACATTCATCAACTATACCGGTTTCTTTCATCTCTGCGAATAAACCAGATAGCTTATTGAATTGAGCTCTTGTCTTAACCCTTGCACTTGGTTCACCAATAATATCCTCAACTGATGATACTTTGTTGATGCATGTTGATGTGACAACAGCAACTTAGATTTGATTATGTCTTATTCATTTATATGTAATTGATAGATTATGGACTTCGTGTTTTAGTAATGATTGATTACATGTTTTGGTGTTATTTATAT
>CM067168.1:77312164-77317164 GCA_034093135.1 Erigeron breviscapus
CCTAATCTCTACGACCACGCATGGGCCACCATTCTGTAACACCCCAAGCCGAGGCTCGGAATATCACGGAAATCATATAGCGCAAGGTGGAATTACAATAGAACAAACTAAATGCAAATAAAGATTCAGTGAATCCATTACAATATGAAACAAGTACCAAAATACAAAAGGAGCAATAACCATCAAAGTTACAAAGGAGCATTCAGAAGATGGCAATTAATCCTAAGTATAATGCAAAAGAGAAGGTCGATGAATCCTTGATTCATAAAGTCCAAAGCCCGGGTTAACAGCAAGCAAGCAACTAAACTCCACGTTCGGGGAGAACCTGATTACCTGAAAAGTGTACTAAGCATAGTCAACACAAGGTTGGTGAGTTCGTAGTAATGGTCCACAAGGAACCATAAACAATAATCATAATGTACAAGTAGAGGCTAGACGTGACTTACAGTGAGCCTCTAAGTAACACAACAATATCCAATCAACAATATTACATAAGTACGAAAATGTGTGTAAATGAATGCTCAATGATATAAATATCAAATGCAAGTACCAATGCATAAATAAGTCAACATGCCTATCTTATGCGTGAACGCCAGTCGCCAATGCAACGATACCCTTCTGTCATCACAATGAACAAGGCTGTATCTCAAAATCATCGAGATATATATGTCTATATACTCGGAGTCAGGAACTACATCCAAAATGGGTGCATACATCTATACACCAGGATGTCGGCAATCCCCTGCCGAGGGTCATCAACAATGTATGCAATGCTTACAATCAAATGTAAATGCATCAATCATGAACCAACAATCAATATACGATGAACCTGAGCCAACCATCAATATTCGTCAAACGATACCCAATAATCACAATACAATGAACATGAACCAACAACCAATATTAACTCCAATTCTATACGTACATACACTTAAGAGGATTCTACTTTCTTCAAGTCCCAGATGCTTATATATAGGGTCACCCGCAGCCTTCCCACCACATCTAAAACCCAATGAAGGCATAACCGATTTCCATGTATGTACGTCTATCCTAATATTAATGAAATACTTAACAAACATAAGCCAAGTCATTCAAACGTGATAAACCGTCTCATCAATCCAACATTTAAACCAAATCAATCAATCAATCAACACACAAGTAAACACACAAGTTTACACTTTTCAGCCCGAATCTCAAGCGAGTAGGGAGATACGAAACTCACCTCGATTGGTTAAGAAAAGCTAAGATTGATATAAAGTCGAGTTATCGCCGTACAAAGTTCACCTCACGTCCATCACCTAAATATCGACCATATACATTCACATCAACAACATAAACACATATACGTAACAATCAAAAACTCGGCAAAACCCTAATTAGGTTTCCAAAGTGTTTCTCGACGTTAAATGACTTCTAAGACTCTTAATCAATGTTATATAAGATAAGAAGTGAATTAGATTAAGGCTCGACGCGTAAAAAGGTCCAGAAAGTCAAACTAGGTCAAACAAGGAAAGTTCAGGATTACAAAGGCCGTAACTTACGGTCAATTTGGGCGTAAGGTACGGTGGCATTTTTACAACAGGCGTAAGCTACGGTGGCAAGGGGCGTAAGCTACGCTGGGCAAGTTTTGACTGGGCGTAAGGTACGGTCAATATGGGCGTAACCTACGGTCCTCTAGAAATGCCATTTTTGGCGTCTGGAGTGGCGTAAACAGGAGGATTTTGGCGTAAGGTCAAAATTGAAGATGGGGGTAAGCGTAAGCTACGGCCCAATGGGCGTAACCTACGCCCAAGAAAATTATAACTAGCGTAACCTACGCCCCATAGGGCCGTAGGTTACGCCCCTTACTGGGCAGCAACACAACCAGCAGCATCAAGTGCAGAAAATCAAGAACCCAAAACCCCCAATTTTGACCCAAACCATACCAAAACGATTTGTAAAGACTTGTAACCCATTTTGAAGCATAACCAAACATCACTAACCATAAATACACATAACCCAACCCACAACTTCGACCAAAACATCACAATCACTCACAAATCATACAAACCCTAATTTCCATTTTACCATTTTAAAGACTTGGAATCACATCAAAACGACTAGAAACATATAAACAAGCATAAATGGAAGTAAAAGAGTTGAATTAGACTTACACAAACTTTTCCTTGAGCTAGAACCCAAATTTAGGTCAAAATGGGTAAAGGTTGAACTAGAACTTCAAGTTATGATTTAATGAAGGTTATGAGGCAACAATGATGATGATTCTTGTACTATGGTAGCTCCAAAACACTAATTTGATGCAATGAGGGTGAAGAATGGAGATGGCTCTTTTACTTGAGAGAAGTAGAGAAAGATAGATAGATAGAAATGAAAGGATAAAGGGGGAATGGGTCACTAGTAGGCTCATGGGTCAAGGACAACCCATGGGTCGACCCGTTTCCCTTTATAAGCCACATTACAATCATTAGGCATTTAAACACCAATCAAAACATATTATCGACCCGAATAACAAACCACGAAGTCATATTATCACAAAATGAACCCAATTATTTCATTCAACAAGATTGTTAGTCAAATTACACATAAGGTCAACGGGTCAAAATTCACGGATGTTACAGTTCTGTTTTATATATTGTACTTTCCTCTTCTTCTAAACATTTTATTAAACTATTTTCATATTCTTCTTCATTTTCTGTATCATATATTGGTTCTGTATCATAATCTATTATAGCCATATAACTATATTCTGTCTCTGTATTATTTTCATCTTTAGGAGCTTCTTTTGTAAAATTAACAAATCTAAGACTCTGTGATCCATTTAATCCTTCATATATAATACTTGTTTTTGGTACTAAAATCTCATTATTCTGTTCTTTTAATTCATCTAAATTCCATTCTAGTCCTGCTAATTCTTCAGGATCTATTTTTGTTGGATTTATCATTTGTATTGATTTTGAAGTTATAGTATTAACTATTCCTTCAATATTTATTTTATATTTCATACCTGATCTATTACTTGCTCTTCCTAATACTCCTATACTAACTACAAGATTATCACCTTGGTAATTTTCATAACCTTTAGTTTGTAAAGCTATTTTAATATTCTGTAAATCTTTTATATTTTTTAATATATCTGGTGCACAATAAAATAATGCTGTATTTTGGCTAAGATCTACTTCCATTCCTGAAATTATTGCCTTTTTTAAATCTGTTGTCCAACTTTTATCTAATAATAATGCTAATAATTTTGTTCCTAAATTTTTTCTACCCAAAGCTTTTATTCCTATAACTACTAATCCTATATGTGAAAAATGTTTTCCTGACTGTTTTATTTTTTGTATAGTATCTGGAGCAAACAAATCTATAGTAACTGTCCTGTCAATTACTCTCAAACTTTCTTCTCTAGAGCTTTTTATTAATGATGTATTTATCTGTAACCTTCCTATTTGATATAATACTCTTGGATTTAGTATTTCTAATTGATGTTGATTATATAGATTAATATTTCTGTCTAAATCTATTTCTTCTTCTAATTGTACAATATTTTGATTACTGTTTGAATTTGATCCTCTTCTAATAATTCTATTTATCAATGATTCTGATGAAATAGTATCCTGTATATTACTAGTTGAAGCTCTAGCTTCCTGTATTGTACGACTTCTTCCTAAAAAAGATCTATTATTATTCATTTCCTTGGTAACCAATGTTTATAGGGCTGTTGCTTTTTCTCTATTTTAATATCGTTAATTTTTAGTTTATTTAATGCGTTTGTGAGTTTGTCAACTTCACTATCTAATTCTTGTCTAGCTTCCTTGTTTTTAACTAATTTGTCTAATCTTTCAATTATTTGATTATCTTTATAAAGTAATTTATTTAACTTTTCAATAATCTGTAATAATAAACTAATTATAAAATTAACAAATCTAAGACTCTGTGATCCATTTAATCCTTCATATATAATACTTGTTTTTGGTACTAAAATCTCATTATTCTGTTCTTTTAATTCATCTAAATTCCATTCTAGTCCTGCTAATTCTTCAGGATCTATTTTTGTTGGATTTATCATTTGTATTGATTTTGAAGTTATAGTATTAACTATTCCTTCAATATTTATTTTATATTTCATACCTGATCTATTACTTGCTCTTCCTAATACTCCTATACTAACTACAAGATTATCACCTTGGTAATTTTCATAACCTTTAGTTTGTAAAGCTATTTTAATATTCTGTAAATCTTTTATATTTTTTAATATATCTGGTGCACAATAAAATAATGCTGTATTTTGGCTAAGATCTACTTCCATTCCTGAAATTATTGCCTTTTTTAAATCTGTTGTCCAACTTTTATCTAATAATAATGCTAATAATTTTGTTCCTAAATTTTTTCTACCCAAAGCTTTTATTCCTATAACTACTAATCCTATATGTGAAAAATGTTTTCCTGACTGTTTTATTTTTTGTATAGTATCTGGAGCAAACAAATCTATAGTAACTGTCCTGTCAATTACTCTCAAACTTTCTTCTCTAGAGCTTTTTATTAATGATGTATTTATCTGTAACCTTCCTATTTGATATAATACTCTTGGATTTAGTATTTCTAATTGATGTTGATTATATAGATTAATATTTCTGTCTAAATCTATTTCTTCTTCTAATTGTACAATATTTTGATTACTGTTTGAATTTGATCCTCTTCTAATAATTCTATTTATCAATGATTCTGATGAAATAGTATCCTGTATATTACTAGTTGAAGCTCTAGCTTCCTGTATTGTACGACTTCTTCCTAAAAAAGATCTATTATTATTCATTTCCTTGGTAACCAATGTTTATAGGGCTGTTGCTTTTTCTCTATTTTAATATCGTTAATTTTTAATTTATTTAATGCGTTTGTGAGTTTGTCAACTTCACTATCTAATTCTTGTCTAGCTTCCTTGTTTTTAACTAATTTGTCTAATCTTTCAATTATTTGATTATCTTTATAAAGTAATTTATTTA
>CM067168.1:77322164-77352244 GCA_034093135.1 Erigeron breviscapus
TCCCTTTTGCATTATACTTAGGATCGTTTGCCATCTTTGGATGTTATCTTGTTAACTTTGATGGTTATTTGCTCCTAGTGTATTTTGTTACTTGTTTCGTTTTGTATTGGATTCACCGAATCTTTAATTGCATTTAGTTCTTGTTCTATTGTAATTCCACCTTGCGCTATATGATTTCCGTGATATTTCGAGCCTCGGCTTGGGGTGTTACATTAAGCATTTAAGTAATTTTCAAGATGTTATATAAATTAACTATAAAATTTGGATTTGCTGCATCCATCCATGTAATGTAAAAATAGTTCAAGTACGCTTAATTACCTGTTATGTGTATATAAAATTGGTTTAGTTCATTTTAATTAATGTCTAAAAAATGTAAACTTGTAAAATGTATTAGTATTTCTTCAAGTTGATCAAAAGAACTAAAAAGCAATGTTTATGTGATTTATAGAGAGAAGACATATACCATTTAATATAGTGTATATTAAATTTTTATAAGATGTTATGATATTAAAATAATAATTTTGTAGATATATACTTCTTTTAGATACAGCGTATCAAACTTTCTATACGTTAAAATAATATATGATATTTATTTATTATTATAGTCTATATTTAAAGGTAAGTTAGATAAACATAATATTGAACTCCCGTTTGTATTAAAGTTATAATTGTTTTTTAATTATATTAAAATAGTGGATTAATAAGGAGGGATGATTAGACTCAAAGAAGGGGATTAGGGGGTGCCAAGTGTACCCCCAACCCCCTATTTTAGTTATATTATAGATTATAGATGTATGATAAATAAATAAGTTCCACTCTTTATTTATTATCCGTTACCTACATTTGTTTTACGAATAAATCAATTATTATAACTTGAAGAACTTGTACGGAAAGAATTTAATTGTTGTTGTTGTTGTTGATATTCTTGGAATATGATCACGTTAAATAAACGCATGTCTGGAAATGTTTAAGCCTACGGGGTCACACGCGATGACACTTAGATATCCGTTAATATGTATATATTGTATCTACATATTTATAATCACCAAATTGAGAGAAATAATAATTGGACATTATTAACTAGATATGTTAATTAGAATTATTTATTAATTAATAAATATGATTATTAATTATTAAATATTAGTTAATAATTAATGTAATTATTAATTAAATCCTAGTCCAAGTCAAAGATGTTAGCTTGAAAGTTAAGTTATTAATAAGATATTTAACAGCTATTTATTGTGTAACATCCGCGAATTTTGACCCGTTGACTTTGGTGTAATTTGACTAACAAACTTATCGATTGAAGTATTTGGGACCCATTTATGATTTTATGACTATGTGGCATGCTAGTCGGGGCGTCGTATGTGTAGTCGGTATGTAATTGTGCAACTAATGGTATTGTGGTTGAGAAGGGAAACGGGTCGGCCCGTGGGTAGTCCATGACCCACCAGCCCTCCCCAAGACCCATTCCCCTTATCCTTTTCTCTTTTCCCTCATCTCTCTCTTTCTCTTCTATCCTCTCTAGTAAAAGAAACCCCCCATCTAATTTCCATTTTATTCCATCTAAATTGTGTTTTGGAATTGCTATAATACAAGAATCGTAATCATCATCTCCTCATTGTCGCCATCTTTGAAGAATCAAAGGCCAAGTTCTAACCTTTTACCCATTTTGACCTAATTTCGGATTTGAGCACTAGGAAGAGTTTTGGTAAGTCTAAATCAACCCATTTACTTCTATTTATGTTCATTTACTTGTTTCTAGCTAATTTGGTGCAGTTGCAAGCCTTGAATCGAGTCGAATGGCGATTTTGGGTAATTAGGGTTTTATTTAGGGTTGGGACGATTCGGCATGATTTTGATGTTAATGGGCGGATTTATGGTATGGGTTAAGTGTGGTTATGTGTAGCAATGCTTATTGATGCTTCAAATTATGTTGCAAACGCTTACAAATCGTTTTGGGTTGTTTTTGGGGGTGTTTGGGTTCGTTTTGCTGCACTTGCAGCTGCTGGTTCTGGTGTGCAGGTTGTCCCACTGCGGCGCAGTGGGAGGGCATTAGCTCACTGCGGCGCAGTGCTTTGTCTCGGGTCCTGGTTCAGTTTAGCCACTGCGGCGCAGTGGGCATGGTCCTTGCTCACTGCGGCGCAGTGCTTTGTCTCGGGTCCTGGTTCAGTTTAGCCACTGCGGCGCAGTGGGCATAGTTCTGGCCCACTGCGGCGCAGTGGATGGTCACTGTGTTTATATGTGTGTCGAGTTTCAACTTGTTTGGGAATGTATAGTTGACATCACGATATTATGATGGATAATTATAGGTTGTGGACGTGTGGACCCCATTACTCGTTTGTAATCCTTTGCTAGCTTCTTTGCCAATCAAGGTGAGTTTCGTATCTCCCTACTCACTTGAGATCCGGGCTGAAAAGTGTAAACCTGGTGTGTTTACTTGCAATTGATTGATTGATTGTTTGATTGATTGTTTTAGTTGTTGGATTGGTGTGATGGTTCCTGTCGTGAGATTGGTTAAATTGGTTCGAGTATTGAATTGTTGAGACGATTATCATGTTTGAATGACTTAGTTTATATTTGTTAAGTATCTGGTAATAATAGGATAGATGTACATACATGAAAGTCGGTTATGCCTTCGTCGGGTTTTAGATGTGGTGGGAAGGCTGCGGGTGACCCTATATATAAGCATCTGAAACTCGAAGGAAGTAGGATCCTCTGAAGTATATGTACGTATAGTTGGTTTAAGTTGTGGTTGATGGCTTATGGTTGTCGAATGATGATTAGTGGGTTAAGATTGACGATTATTGATTATTAGTTTATGGTTCAGCATATGTCGATTGACTTGGTTAATATTTTGGTTAAGTATTAATGGCTGATGTTGAGGAATGGTGATTATTGGTTTATGATTGACGATTATCGATTGATGGCTCAGATTTGGCGAATATTGATTATGGATTCATATTCACCGTATATTGATCGTTGGCTTATGGTTGTCGTATTTTGATTGTTGGGTTATGTTTGAGGAATATTGGTTTGGTGGCACAGGTTCATTGTACATTGATTGTTGGTTCATGAGCATGCATTTACATTTGATTGTAAGCATTGCATACATTGTTGATGAGCCCTCGGCAGGGGATTGCCGACATCCTGGTGCATAGATGTATGCACCCGTTAGGGATGTAGTTCCTGACCCCGAGTATATAGACATATATATCTCGATGTTTTTGAGATACAGCCTTGTCCATTGCGAATGGCAGAAGGGTATCGTTGCATTGGTGACCGGCGTTCACGCATAGGATAGGCATATTGGCTTATTCATGCATTTGGCATTTGCATTGATACTCATATCATTTATGCATTCCTCATTACACATTTACTTATCTTGTGTAATCTTGTTGTTGGACGATGTTGTGTTATGTAGAGGCTCGCTGTAAGTCATGTCTAGCCTCTATTCTTATATTGTGATTATTGATGTTGGTTCCTTACGAACCATTACTACGAACTCACCAACCTTGTGTTGACTATGCTTAGTACACTTTTCAGGTAACCAGGTTATCAGGACGTGGAGTTGATTGTTTGCTTACTGTTGAACCCGGACTGGACTGATATGGATCAAGGATCCATTTACCTTGTTGCATTGTATTTAGGATTGATAGCCTTCTTTTGTTGTCGGGTGTAATCTTGATGTTTACTCGCTCCTGTTGTATTTTGAGACTTGTTCCCCTTATTGTATGGATTCACTGAATCCTCTAATTGCATTTAGTTTGTTCTATTGTAATTCCACCTGGTGCTATGTGATTTCCGTGATATTCCGAGCCTCGGCTTGGGGTGTTACATAATATCATCAACCTAACTAATAACTAAAAATATATTATCTTCTCTCGGTCGAACAAAACTAAGAATCAAAGTACTTGAGTTCGACGAAACAAGAGTGTAAGCAAACTATGAGTTTTAGGCTTTTGGTGATTCAAGATCTAGCAATCTTCGGGTATTGTTCGACGTGTCGTGTGTGCGATCGTAGAGGGGTTTTACTTTAAACCCTAATAATAATTATCATTATTATTATTTATTGTAAGCTAAGCTAAAAGGTACACATCCGATTCTTTACTTTGTTAATTAATTATATTGCATATGATTTTTTCCGCTGCGTACTCGCGTAATTGTTCTTGATAATAGTTATAAATCCTAACAGTGGTATCACGAGCCTAATATGTGATATATTAGTTACAAAGTTCAAAACTTGAGGGGGGTTTAGGGTTGGTTCGATTTATATAATTAAATATTATTTATTTATTTATTTATTTATTTTAATAAAAATCGAATTTAATAAAAATAAAATTAGGGTTTTGTTTTTATTATTAATTCAACCTAATTAAGTTAATGGTTAAATTAAACCCTCTATGCAAGTTTTGATTATGTGAATTGTCATGTTTATATGATATAAATTGCATGTTTTATGTATCTTTATTTAATGTTGTTAAATAGAAGTAAAAATCATAAGGAATTCATGAAAAATTCTTTATGATTATTACTTAGATATTTAGACATAAATTGCTTAGTTTAATGGTCCAATAATCAGGGTTAATTATTTGATAATTGTGTGACTATGTGAATTTTTCGTGTGATTTTTTCTGCTTAACACCAGTTCACTAAAAAATTCATATAAAATCAACCGTAATGTGTTAGGAGCTGTCCTTTGGACTGTAGATGCACGACTCATAGGGCTACAACTTTGTAGTTCTGGTCGAAGGCTGATTCGGACTGAAAACATAGACGGAACTTAGTAGGGGCAGGGAGGGGCTCTCCAAAATGTCCATTTGTTTTCGAATATATAATAGATTTGGCAAAGATTTCAACAAAGTTTGGTTAGTCCAGCTGGTGATTCAGGCTTATGCAATGTATTTTGCTTGCTTTAGGCGGAGGTTCAAAACATACTACGTCCTTTTATTAATACTTTTTTATCTATTCCGTAACTGGCTCCTTATTTTGATAATTCTTTTATCTGTCTCATTACTGCCTCCTTTCTATTTTAACCTTTTTTATTTATAGTTTACTATCTATATACATGATGATTGATGATAAATTATAAAAGTATATGTAATTTTATAATCACATACTATAAGACATATACTTAACTTGTTTAGTTATACAAATATTTATCTAAAGTGATGGTTATACAAATATAGATATAAATACTTAACTTGTTTAGTTATACAAATATTTATCTAAAGTGATGGTTATACAAATATAGATATAAAGTGATGATGAATATATCAATTAAATATAAAAAGTATACTTAACTTTTTTATTTACTATCTATATACATGATGATTGATGATAAATTATAAAAGTATATGTAATTTTATAATCACATACTATAAGACATATACTTAACTTGTTTAGTTATACAAATATTTATCTAAAGTGATGGTTATACAAATATAGATATAAATACTTAACTTGTTTAGTTATACAAATATTTATCTAAAGTGATGGTTATACAAATATAGATATAAAGTGATGATGAATATATCAATTAAATATAAAAAGTATACTTAACTTTTTTATTTACTATCTATATACATGATGATTGATGATAAATTATAAAAGTATATGTAATTTTATAATCACATACTATAAGACATATACTTAACTTGTTTAGTTATACAAATATTTATTTAAAGTGATGGTTATACAAATATAGATATAAAGTGATGATGAATATATCAGTTAAATATAAAAATAATCGTATAATTATGTTTAATATGCGATACATAACACACAAAAATCAAATGATGTTGACCCCTCCAAAAAAATATTTCAAATTCCGCCACTGACTGAAAGTAGGACTAAACTGGTCGTGAAGTTGCTAGAAATTTCCAGTCAGCATGTTTATATGTATTTATTTGATAATTATTTGTTTAAAGGCTTACGCAATCAAGGCAACTTGATGTATGTGGTTCTCTTCTTTGAAGAGGGAGCCGACTTAAACATATACATTAACCATAGTGACCATGATTTAGGTGGCCTACCATAAATCGTTGCTTGATTAATTTGTTAATAGTTAGTAAGTTTATTATTTTGCTTTTATTGTTATAAATGGTGATGCAAAATTGTTTTTATCGAAAAGAATAAACTTGACTAAGAATTATCGAAATATGATTTTGTTTTAATAAAATTGGTGTCTTACAATCAAGAGATACACCGGCTCACCCATTTGAACAAACTCTAAGAGAGGTATAAGTCGGAGTGCGCTAGCCTTCTAAAGGAGCGGGTTTTTAATTGCGTATATCGCAAACCTTTGCTCCTGCGCTTCTTTGTGCGTTCAAATGGAGCTACCGAGCTCTTTTGTGTTGTTAAGACAATAAAATGATTTTATTAAACATTATGTTATGAAGATGTGTATGAGTCTTCATACATAAACTTTTGATTCACATCAATGGCATTACCCAATTAAAGTTAAGTCTTTGGCACCCACTTTGCTAATAACACTTGTTTGGGGTCAGATTTTCTATAACTATGATCCTGATTAAAGATATTACTAACATATGATTTTGTTGTACACGATAATGCTTTTATGTTTTGCAGGATCCTGAACTAAGGATCATCATTCAGGATATTCTGGAATTGGCTAAGGGTCGAAAATAAGTGTCTACATTCATTCAGCCTCTTGAGCAAGAAAATAAACGTGCAATCCCGAGGATATCGCAACAAACTTGAAGAATAAACGTGTCAAGAAAGACTCAACGTCCACTTTTCAACTTCAGCACGTTGAATATTATCACACGGAGGATCCCAGATTTTTCGGATAGTTAGTTAGGAATTTATATTATAATAAGAGGTGATTGATCGAGGATAGGATATCTGCTCTGACACTTGTATTCTCACACACAAACTCACTACATACTTACTTTCTTTTTCATTAGCTTGATCAAATCACTCTCACCCTCATTGTATTGTAGCCAACCAAAATAATAAAAGAACTAAGGAAGGGTCGATTGAATCCTCCCGGGGTTTTTACCTAAGATCACTTAACTGGATCAAGGGTTTTTCCCCGTCAACAAAATTCTGGTGTCGTCGTGCTTTTCTATTTTACTTTAATATCCTAGTGTTAATTCGCAGTACTTTATTTTTATCTTCAACAGTTTTCTTAATTACTCAAAGTATTTTTGTCTCAAAGGCTTTCTTAAGACTCTTTTTAGTTAAAATTATTAGTTTTAATCATTATTGTTAAGGAAACTTTACTTTTATTTGAAGATCCTCAAACACCAAACCCCACTTACAAATCTTAGGTTCTTGAGTTTTCTAAAATCCTATCTAAAATTATCTTAGGTAAATTTTGACCTAAACAATTTGGCGCCCACCGTGGGGCAAAAAGGTGTTTTTGCAATTTAATCACACTCCTAGATTTTCAGTTTCAAAAACTTTCTCAAATCGATTTGCAAAAAATGTCGACTTCTCAAAATGCTTCCTCTGCTGCTTCTGGATCTGTAACTTTGAAGAATTTAATTAATATGCCTCCAAAAAATAATAATAAAAATACCGGGAAGGCTATTGATGATTCGTCTGCAGGATATGATCCGAATCGCCCGATGCCTCCAATGCCACGACCATATCCAGAATCATCTCTGGATTCACAGGTAAAAACTACTCATCATGAATCCAGTGCTGACACAGATGTTTTTTCTATGTTTAGGGTTCTTCAGGAACAAATGAAGAAGGCACAATCGGAGAATCTTTCCAGATTCGACATCTTGGAATCAAGGATGATGGGAAGCAGGAATCAAGAGCCTAGAAATCGAGAAGTCAGGATTCACGATCTCGAGGCACCAGAAGAATCTCCTATAAACAACAGGAGCGTTAATTTTGGAGGAACAGGGACTTCAGGGACTCAGTCAATGGGTCATCTATTCTCTACCCCCCCTCCAAAACCTGGATCAGCTTCCTTCTTTCATGCAGGAAATAACTCAAATAATAATAATGAACAAACCCCTCCATCATCTTCAGGGGTTCCAGGTTTCACTCCTCTCTCCTTTAATTGCGAAAATAATGCTAACCAAATGCAGGATAATGTGGCAAATGCATATTTGGCGAGAGAATTGCAGAAAATCAAGGAACTAATTTCGACAGTTTCGGGATGTTGTCAGCCAATCCCAGAAGCAGATCCATCTTCATACAGAATTTCCAGATTTGCACCAGCCATTGCTAATGTGGAAATTCCCAAGAAGTTTTCAGCGCCTCATATGAAAACATATGATGGAACCACAGATCCTCAGGAACATGTGGCTCAATACTTGGAGAAAATGGAGACAGTTCCAATCCCGACAGACTTAAGAGAAGCATGCTTGTGCAAAGGTTTTGGGGCTACATTATCAGGAGCAGCCCTAAAGTGGTTACTTAATTTACCCACTGGATCTATATTTTCTTTTGCGCAATTAGTTAATCAATTTAATTTACAGTTTTCATGTAGTATGGTTTTTGAGAAAATAACGGGTGATCTTTATCAAGTCACTCAGAGAACTAATGAGTCTTTAAAAGAATATCTTAACAGGTTTACGAAATAGTCCTTAGAAATCCCGAAATTAGATATGACCACTGCAGTCCAAGCTTTGAAAATGGGATTAAGCAAGGATTCTCTATTCTATCAAGATCTTGTTATGACGCCTTGCAGATCTTTAGATGAGGCAAGGAATCGTGCTTTAAGGTTTATTAGACTCGAAGAAGACGAATTGCTAAGAAAGAGGATGGAAACACCTTCAACATATGATCGTCCAAATAGAAGGGCAGAAACTCCAGTGTTCCGTCCAAGCAAAAATAAACCCTATACAAGGGCTGTGCAGCAGAGAGCAGCAGAAAGACAGGGAGATCCTCAATACCCTGAATTATCAAAATATTGTTTTCCTGTTGATGTTGCAGGAATAGTGGCGGCAATGAAGAATCTTGGGGACAAAGCCAGATGGCCTCCCAGGAATCCAAAACCAGACGCAAACAAAGACAAATCAAGATGGTGTGCCTACCATGAAGATTTTGGGCATACCACAGAAGAATGCTATGCCTTTAGACGAGAAATTGGGATACTCCTTAGTAAAGGATATCTGACAGAACTCTTTGGAAGAAAGAAAGCTCAGGATATTGATGTCAAAGATTTGGGCAAGCAGAACCAACAACAACCCCCAAGACCCAAATCACCTCCAACTAATGCTCGAATAATTAATTATATTGCAGGATGATCAGAGGTGTGTGGCACATCTTTTTCAGCAGCGAAAAGAAATGCAAAGGAAGCAAAATCTGAAAGAGGAGATAAGCCGGTCCAAAGATCCAGTGTGTTACGCATGGATAAAGTGACACTTGAAGAAGATGATATGGACAACATTCAGGATCCTCATCATGATGGTTTGGTTGTAATCTTATATGTGGCTAACCATTTTGTGCGTAGGATCTTGATCGATAATGGCAGTTCAGTCAATATCATAAGATTGGAAACATTGAAAAGGATGGGGATCTCTGAAGAAGAAATTAGGCGGGAAATCCACAGTTCTCGTTGGTTTCAGTGGTGAAACGAAAAATACTTATGGCGAAATTAAATTGCCAGTTTATGTCGAAGGGGTAAATTCGATGCAAAAATTTTGTGTCATTGATTCTTTACCTGGCTGTAATATTATTTTAGGTAGGCCATGGATACACGAGATAAGAGCCGTACCTTCAACATACCATCAATGCATGAAGATCCCAACTCCTTGGGGGGTTGTGAAGATAAAGGGAGATCAGCAGGATGCTAAGGAATGCTATATGGCGTCGATGAAATCTACAACCAAGCCTGCTGAAGCATAGCAATCAAAGAAGAACATCTTTGATGTCGAGGAGTTTAAAGATCAAGATTTGAAGGAAATGTCATTATCAAATGAAGATCCTGACATCAAGGTGTTCAATAGAAAGAAGATACCAGAGGATCTTGAAAAAGATCTTATTTGGTTGCTGAGCAGAAGAAAATCTACGTTTGCTTGGAAACAATAAGACATGACAGGTATTTCTAAAGATATTATTACTCATAAATTAGGACTTGATAAAAGTTTCAGGCCTATTCAACAAAAAAGAAGAAAATTCGCACCGGAAAGAAATGCGATTATTCAAGAGGATGTTGAAAGACTCTTGAAAGCGAAGATGATCAGAGAAGTGAAGTTCCCAGAATGGCTTGCAAATGTTGTAGTGGTGCAGAAAAAGAATGGAAAATGGAGGGTCTGTGTAGATTTTACAGATCTCAACAAGGCCTGTCCTAAGGATCCTTTTCCTTTGCCACACATAGACGCAATGGTAGACGCTACAGCTAGGCATGAAATGCTGACATTCATGGATGCATCTTCAGGATTTCAACAGATTCAAATGGATCCTGAAGATCAAGAAGCAACAGCTTTCATGACTCCCACAGGTATATATTGTTATACTGCTACGCCTTTTGGATTAAAAAATGCAGGTGCAACTGATGTGTGAAATCTAGTTTAATAATTTGTAACAAGATCTACCGCTTACTGACTACCACACACTTACGGGCAGTGTACCCGTTCGTATGTAATATAGTTAATTGGTAAGACCAGGATCGAACACAAGGACTGAAATGAGTACTTAAGGTTGTTAAAAAATGAATCAAGAAAAGTTTGGGGTGTGACCGAGTTGTCACGTTGCGTTTCGAAAACTGATTAATGGACAAGTAAAATAAGTGCTCAACCGGTTTTAATCGAGAGCACGCTGAAAAAGATTTGTGGTAAACAATAATTAAAAAGCCATCTATGTCGAATCCGCTACGCAAAAAGTCTAGGTTGCATATGTTTAAGCTCAAATTCCAAAATGTGTTGGTGATAATAATCGTGACAAGAGAAAAACACAACCGGCGTGCACTCCGTTTGTAAAATCGACTCAATCACCTAATCAATCCAAATCCTTGCAACAAGTGGTACCACCAACCCTATTACAATTCCTTGAACCAACTAGTTTGTTTGACTATTTAAATAACAATTTTTATCTTTGTGAAGAAACGTGGTACCACCAACCGTTAGATTCACTTACCAAAGTAATTTCTATTAAATTCGTGTCTTTTACTATCATACCATGACCTAGCAAAAATTGTTCATAGACAAACAACTGAAATAATAGATGTATTTGACTAGTACCACTATCGAAGAACACAAAAATTACCAAAGACACAACATTTAAATATAAGAAATCAATTCAATAAGATCTTGACAAAAATGTTAAGTAAAACCAACTTGGATTAAAAATATTATGCAACCATGACCAATTGTTTCACTTCATCTTCATAGATGTATAAGAGTTTAGCTACTCATAATAAAAAGAACAATGAGATCTGAAATAAAAGAGAACATAATGTACCGAATCGAAGAAATAATCTCAAAACGATGTTCTACAAAGCAATAATCACTAATTAAAGCCAAAATGGATCTTCAAATCTTCCAAAGGATTGAATGATGAAAAACCCTTGAAAAAGATTGCAAAAGTCGGCCCTAATGAAGTGTGGAGGCTCTGGATGTAAAAAGTTACGTTTAGGGTTGAATGGGGGTTGGTATTTATACCCCAGGAGAGAGAAAGTCGAGATGTCAGCTATTTCTCGCGCTGCGACCTATTTTCCTCACGCCGCGATTTCTTTTTCTGAGCAAAACTGGGCCAAAAGCTGCATAACTCGCGCCGCGAGCAACCTAAGTCGCGCCGTGAGTTTCACCTGGTTTTGTCATTTCAGCTTCGTTTTCGATCATGCTTCATCCGTTAGTGCATATAGACCATTCTTCAGCTATTTTCTACCATTTGTGAGTGAATTACCTGCTATAGACCTGAAACCACTAGCAAACAACATAACGCACCATAAAACATGCATAAACGGCTATAAAACGAGCATAATTCATCCAAATAAGATGTGGGAAATATGTATAAATTAAGACACATCAAACCTCCCCACACTTAAACCTTGCTTGCCCTCAAGCAAGTATGCACTTAAACCAAACTTCAACCAAACAAATTAGAATTCCTCAAAACAAAACAATGCAACTACATTTACGACTCATGAGCTAAGTTTTAGACGAAATCAGAAAATTCTACTAATCTAGAACAAAACCATCTTTCAGTTACAATTAGAATCCTCCCTATGCTTGTGTTAACCACTTTAACATTTCTATCACCCCATTTGACCTTAAGCTCGTTCCTACTAAACACTCAATCTACTAGCAGGCAACAACATTATTATTGGCAACATAAGCAATATTCCACAATGATTATTGGTATGTTTGTCCACTTAAACACTCACGATCTTGGTTTTCCATAAGGTTTTCATTACGGTATACTTGAGAGTCACTTGACAAAACATACTCCTACGGTCTAGAATTGCGACTCTATCCACACATCAGGTGATCATACGAAAGTGTACTTTAAGCGTCAAGCCAGCGGTTCGCTACGGATACGTGAGTATCGTTAAGAGACATACGCCATAACTCAAGGTTGGGTTGCATATCCAGAGACCATGCTCTAAACACTAACATATACGAGAACAAAAAGTTTATAATTTAATACCCGTGAGTTTCTATGAGACCCGTGTAGCGAACTTTCGGATAACTCATCCCAAGTTGGAAGCTTTAGGTGAGCTAGGTAAAACAAAGTTACCCCAAGGACCTACTTGTTCGAATCTCAAAGCCCACATTAGCATAAGACTGATGAAAAATGTTTTGTGCGTGTTCCCGCATGTGCCACCCGTTTGATGCCGAAGCACCCCAGACACCCCGATATAAAGATCAAACATAATGACTAGAGCCACAACCTATAACATAAGAATTAAGGACCGGACATCCGGTGTGCAAGTCAAATTACCACAAGTATATTAAATACTTTTCAAATTTTTCATGCACACAAGTTGCAAAATTCAAATAGAAAACCTCAAGCGGTGCCTACCAATACATCATCAAGTGAAGCTATTATTCACATTTGATTTCTCATTAAGGTACAATTTTGCAAGCAAACTAGATTAATTGAAGTTCGGAACAAGCCTACGACCCCATGGGACAATAAAATGCCACAAGCACTAGGAAAGGAAAGCCAAAGGTAACTAGTCTCAAGTTCTATCCTAGATTAACAAAATTCAAGTTCCTCATTTCTCGTCTTTGCACAAAACTTATAGCTCAAAAATTTAAAATTTTAACTAAAATGCAATAAAGGAAAGAAAACTTCAAGATTTTTCATTTTTCCAATTTACAATCCCCCTCCCCACACTTAAGTTGTACATTGTCCCAATGGACGAATAACTAAGGCAAACAATGGAAAAAGGGAAAAATGCAAAATGTAGAAAGGAACAATGAAAAACCTCCGGGTGAAAGCACGAATTCACCAATGCAAAGTTGAAGCCGATAATTAAGTGGGTGCTGAACTGACTGCCAGCATTCCCGCTTGTTTGAGCCATGAATTCCAGAATTAATCTCGACACATTCAACTTGCCAAACTTGAAACAATCACCTGACCAGCATCACCTCGCGCCGCGATCCAGGTGACCTCGCGCCGCGATCCAGGTGACCTCGCGCCGCGATCCAGTCCAGCCACTCGCGCCGCGATCAACCAACCTAGCGTACGCGAGAAAATCTTCTGACCTGGCTAGCCTCCAACTCGCGTCGCGAGTCCCTATGGTCGCGCCGCGACCTTGCCCAGTTGCTCGCGCCGTGAGGCTTCTTGCTCGTGCCCGCGATTTTTCTCTCTGACCTCATAACCCCCAGTTCGCGCCACGAGCTTCTGCTGCTTCTCCGATTCTTGACTTTTTAACACACATTTTCACTCAAGGGTTTAACCTAAACGACCTATCAGCTGTAAATCTCAACAAAAACACATAAAATAGAAAGCAAAGTACTAAAAACAATAAAAATAATAGAAACACACGGGTTGCCTCCCGAGAAGCGCTTTGTTTATTTACGAGTCATTAGCTTGACTCGATCAAACCTCAAAGATTTACCAAGTTGGGGCCTTTAACCCCCCTCCCCACACTTAAGTTGTTGGGAGTCCTATCCCTAATCGGTGGGAAGCAATCATCTTTCATCTTCTTCCGAATCCAATCATTTGCTTGACCAAAAGCATCCACCTCCAACATCAACTCCTCTTTCTCTTTAGTTGACAAATTCGAACATAGTTCTTTCGACAACTTCGCATTACAATGATTAACCGCGGACTTGACACGATCGTACAATTTACGGATCTTGGCACTTCGGCTACTTGTGGGTCGAGAATTAATCACTTGTGTTATCTTCCCCTCATTTCCCTTTTTCTCTTCTTCATCGTCCGACCATTCCTCAATCTGAGAGTAACTAGAACTAACACAAACAGCCTCAATAGAATTAACAACGTTAGGTGAAGAAAAAGAAGTAGTGTTCAAGAATTCTACCGATTCATCCCCCGTTCTCAATGTAAGCTTACCACGCCCGACCTCAATGGTAGCATCGGCCGTAGCAAGAAATGGTCTTTCTAGAATAAGGGGTACGTTTAATGCTTCACCCACATCAATAATGACAAAATCCACAGGAAAGACCAAACCACCCACTTTGACCAACACGTCTTCTAAAATACCCATAGGTCTTATAACGGATTTATCGGCCAATTGAATTTTCATGATGATAGGTTTAGGTTTTCCTAAGTTCAGTTTAGCATAAATAGATGAAGGCATTAAATCAATACTAGCACCTGAATCTGTCAATGCCTTACTCACAGTCAAATCACCAATCTTGCAAGAAACAGTAAAACTACCTGGATCCTTACGCTTTTCGGGCAACTTACCCGCCACTACCGCCGAGCAAACATTCTCCAAAATTTTAGTCTCCACCTCAGCCAACTTTTTCTTGTTCATCAAAATTTGCTTCAAACATTTTGCATATCCTGGCATCTGCACAATTGCATCTAAAAACGGAATATTGATATGCAACTTCCTTAGATCACTTACAAACTTATCCATTCGCTCCTTCATCTTTTCCTTCATCAATCTCTGTGGAAAAGGAATCTTCGGTTGGTAGGGTTTCAACACGGGTTCCTTGATCGGTGTGGCTTTAGGAACCGAAGTGCTCTCCATCGGTGGTGACTCCATCTCTAGCTCATCATCCAATCTTTCATCCAATTGCTCAACCTGTGTAGAAATGTTAGAAGCACAAGAGTTATCACTAGGAGGAACAATTACCTTGCCAGATCGCGTAGTTATGGCTTTGACGGTTTCGTTCCGGTGTTGGGGACGTTTGTATTTGTCATCCCCACTCCTCCATGAGCCCTTGTCTTGATTCGGGTTTTGTTGGGTGTTGCTTGGAAGAGTTCCTGGTTGCCTTTGTTGAGTGCCCATTCTATCAATTCTCTTTTCCAAGTTGGAAATCAAGGCATGGGTGTTGCGGTTGCTAACATCTATCTTGTCATGCAAGCCTCCAATCTTGTCATTCAAAAGCTTAGAATAATTCTCCATTGAGATATTCCGCTTCTCTTGAGCCTCCTCTCGTTTATCTTGCTTGTCAAGGAACTTGGCCATCATGGCCATGAGAGGTGATCCTTCGCCCTCGTCTTCTCTCGCCTTGGAGGTGATGGTGGTGCTTGTTGTTGTTGAGGTGCTCCATGATAATCATCCTTTTGCCACCTATTATGAGAATTTCCACCACGATTGTTAGAATGAAAAT
The DNA here is from genome assembly GCA_034093135.1 of Erigeron breviscapus. Lineage (NCBI taxonomy): Eukaryota > Viridiplantae > Streptophyta > Magnoliopsida > Asterales > Asteraceae > Erigeron > Erigeron breviscapus. The sequence goes on from CM067168.1 coordinate 77,337,851, forward strand.
TAGAAGAGTTAGAAGGGTTACCTTGGTGTCGGCCTTGAAAATTTCCACCACGTTGAAAGAGAGGTTGATATTGTCCTTGACGTTGATTTTGCACAAAGTTCACGTCTTCATTAACTACCGAATCACACTTATCGGGATGGTGTGGTCCGCCACAATGAGTACAACCTCCGACCATAATCTTCACATCTCGCTCTAGTCCACCAAAGTTGTTCTCCACCATTGAGAACCTTTCATCCATTCGGTTCGAGAGTGCCCGAATTTCAGAAATCACCTCGGATGTTTCACCTTCTTCAACTCTAGCTACTACCTTACGCGACCTCCTATCTCTATTTGAAGACCTAGAGACTTGAGCTTTTACCATATCCTCAAACATTTTCCAAAGCTCACTTGAGGTCTTGTAACTAATACTACCTCCACACGTCATCACCATCTTCTCATAGCTCTCCCTATTCATCCCATCTAAAAATATACCTACTAACTCGGTATCATTCACTCCATGCCCCGGGATTCCCACAAAAGATCCTTCATTCTTAACCAAGCTTCAACTATTGTTTCATCCTCGTCTTGCCTAAAAGAACGAATGACAAGTCTAAGTTCTCTTTCCCGATTAGCCAGAAAGAATCTCTCTCAAAGCTTCTCTACGCACCCCAAGTAATCAAACTATCCGTGCTAACCTTTCAACCATTTGAGCCTCTCCCGTGAGAGACATGGGAAAAAGCTTCATCTTGAACGTTGTTGGCCTGATTTTCCCCATAGTTGAACAAATTGCATATCATCTCAAACTTTTCAAGATGCTCATGAGGATCCCTTTTATGTCTTCCGTCAAAGCACAAGTCCTTAACCATTTGCAAATGGTTGCCTTTCACCGTGAAAGTGTCAATCTCGGGTGTTCGGATCGCCGATTGGCGGGAGGTGGGTATGGTTCGAGGAATGTCCTCGATTTTGGTGTGAAAAAGGTCATTTTGTTGACCGGCCATGTTGATGTCCGGTTTTGGTGATTCGGGTGGTGTAGGTGTTTTGTCGGAAAGTGGTTCTTCTTTCTCGGAAAGGTAACCCCACTCGTTACTTCCTGACTCGTAATAAGTCTCGTGAAGTATGTAGTTGGGTTTGGGTCTAGGGGTGGTGTCTATGTAAAATGGTGTCGGATGTGCGCATATCGCTTGCGCGTCCTCGTGCGTGATTAATAGACTCACTTGGTGGTAGCGCTGTTATCTTCGCTGCTCTTGCATACAAGGGCGTGCGCGTTTTTAAGTTTATTTTAGTGGCCTTGGCTAATGGTTTCCCAGAAGCTCGAGTGTTCATCCACTACCTGTAAATAATCTGCGAACACACACAACAAACAAAAACCTTAATAGCACCTGCGGTACAATTAAAAGAAACTGAAATAAAATAAAACAAGTAACTTCTCTGTGCAATGCACGAAAAAGGATCGACTTACAGAATCTCAACAAAAAGTATTGAAAATCAGTCCCCGGCAGCGGCGCCAAAAACTTGATGTGTGAAATCTAGTTTAATAATTTGTAACAAGATCTACCGCTTACTGACTACCACACACTTACGGGCAGTGTACCCGTTCGTATGTAATATAGTTAATTGGTAAGACCAGGATCGAACACAAGGACTGAAATGAGTACTTAAGGTTGTTAAAAAATGAATCAAGAAAAGTATGGGGTGTGACCGAGTTGTCACGTTGCGTTTCGAAAACTGATTAATGGACAAGTAAAATAAGTGCTCAACCGGTTTTAATCGAGAGCACGCTGAAAAAGATTTGTTGTAAACAATAATTAAAAAGCCATCTATATCGAATCCGCTACGCAAAAAGTCTAGGTTGCATATGTTTAGCTCAAAATTCAAATGTTGGTGATAATAATCGTGACAATACAAAACACAACCGGGTGCACTCCGTTTGTAAAATCGACTCAATCACCAAATCAATCCAATTTCTTGCAACAAGTGGTACCACCAACCCTATTACAATTCCTTGAACTAACTAGTTTGTTTGATTATTTAATTAACAATTTTTATCTTTGTGAAAGAAACGTGGTACCACCAACCGTTAGATTCACTTACCAAAGTAATTTCTATTAAATTTGTGTCTTTTACTATCATACCATGACCTAGCAAAAATTGTTCATAGACAAACAACTGAAATAATAGATGTATTCGACTAGTACCACTATCGAAGAACACAAAAATTACCAAAGACACAACAAGTTTAAATATAAGAAATCAATTCAATAAGATCTTGACAAAAATGTTAAGTAAAACCAACTTGGATTAAAAATATTATGCAACCATGACCAATTGTTTCACTTCATCTTCATAGATGTATAAGAGTTTAGCTACTCATAATAAAAAGAACAATGAGATCTGAAATAAAAGAGAACATAATGTACCGAATCGAAGAAATAATCTCAAAACGATGTTCTACAAAGCAATAATCACTAATTAAAGCCAAAATGGATCTTCAAATCTTCCAAAGGATTGAATGATGAAAAACCCTTGAAAAAGATTGCAAAAGTCGGCCCTAATGAAGTGTGGAGGCTCTGGATGTAAAAAGTTACGTTTAGGGTTTAGTGGGGGTTGGTATTTATACCCCAGGAGAGAGAAAGTCGAGATGTCAGCTATTTCTCGCGCCGCGACCTATTTTCCTCGCGCCGCGATTTCTGTTTCTGAGCAAAACTGTGCCAAAAGCTGAATAACTCGCGCCGCGAGCAACCTAAGTTGCACCGCGAGTTTCACCTGCTTTTCCAGCTTCGTTCTTCATCATGCTTCATCCGTTAGTGCATATGGACCATTTCTAAGCTATTTTCTACCATTTATGAGCGATGTACCTGCTGTAGACCTGAAACCACTAGCAAATACCATAACGCACCACAAAACATGCATAAACGGCTATAAAACGAGCATAATTCGTCCAAATAAGATGTGGGAAATATGTATAATTTGAGACACATCACCAATGTACCAAAGGTTGGTTAATATGATGTTCAAAGACCAACTGGGGAATACGATGGAAGTCTATATCGACGATATGGTGGTAAAATCAAAGAAGGCAGAAGATCATCTCAAGGATCTTGAAGTTGCTTTTGACATACTGGATCGCTACAATATGAAGTTAAATCCCGCAAAATGCAATTTTGGAGTAGGTGCAGGAAAATTCCTAGGTTACTTGGTAACCAAAAGAGGGATAGAGGCGAGTCCAGAACAGATAAAGGCAATCATGGAGCTGAAATCCCCTACAAATGTAAAAGATATTCAAAGATTGACCGGCAGATTAGCAGCTTTGAACAGATTCATATCAAGATCATCAGACAGATGCAAGGAGTTCTATGATATGTTAAAAAAGAATAAGAAGTTTGAATGGGGAGAAAAACAGGAAGAAGCGTTCCAATCATTGAAGACGTATCTCTCAACTCCACCTTTGTTGATGAAGCCAGAGAAAGGTGAGATACTCTTTCTGTATCTCTCAGTATCTCCAGAGGCAGTAAGCGCTGTGCTTGTAAAAGAGCACGAAGGTAAACACCATCCTGTTTATTATGTTAGTAAAAGTTTACTAAATGCTGAAACTAGGTATTCACACTTAGAAAAGTTAATATTAGCATTAATAATGGCCTCAACTAAACTTAGGCATTATTTTGAGACACACCCTATCCATATAAAAACTAATTACCCAATAAAAAATGTGCTTAGGAAACCAGAATTATCGGGTAGAATGGCTAAATGGTCTGTGAAAGTTAAGTGCATTTAATATAACTTATGAACCTAGAACTGCTATTAAATCTCAAGCCTTAGCTGATTTTGTGGCTGATTTTACTAGTGATTTACAACCAGAAGCAGACTTAGAAGTTAAAATGTTAACTGAAAATAATGAAAAATGGACCTTACATACTGATGGTGCGGCTAATGTAAGAGGAATAGGTTAGGAATCATACTAAAATCGCCACAGGGGGATATGCTACCTCAGTCTATTAATTGTGAATTTACTGCTACTAATAATGAAACAGAATACGAAGCTTTAATACAGGATTAGAGTTAGTAAAATATGGGTATTAAATCCTTGCAAGTTTATGTAGATTCTTTGTTATTAGCAAATCACTTTAATGGGTCTTATGCAGTTAAAGGTGAAAAATTAATGGCTTATCTAGAAATAGTAAAAAGTTTAGCCAAGAACTTTCGATTTCTTTAGCATAGAACAGGTCCCAAGACAGGAAAATATAGAAGCAGATGCCTTAGCTTACTTAGGATCCTCACTTAATATTCCACCTGACACTAAAATACCAATAAAACCGGCTATAGAAACTTTGCAAGTTAAAGCAGTTGATGATCAAGCATCAGAAGAATCTAGCTCTGGGGACAATTCAAAATCTTGGATTGAGCCAACTATGAAATATTTACAACGAAGAAATCTGATGGAAAGCTTGCTCCTAAATGGGAAGGTCCTTACTTTATACATTCGGAAGCAGGTAAAGGATCCTATTGGCTTCAAGAGCCATAAGGTAGAATGATACAAAGAGCTTGGAATACAATTCATCTTAAAGCATATTATCAATAAGTAGTTGTTGTTTTATTTAAATTATTATGACGATAATACTGACTTGAGCGTCGGAGTGGCATTAGCCAAAAGGGCTAATGTCTATCCTTGGTATATGTTTTATTGGTCTAATGCAGGATTGTTAGCATTTAGGATCTCGGTGGATGAAGATCACAAGCTATTATCCAAGGTACGGATCCTGAATCAGAACAGTTTCTTCTAAGTCTAAATCCTACAAACGGATTACAGTGGATTGAACTAAAACTTCAATCCTAGGTTGAAGGGATCACCTTCTCGAACGCCGAGGTTAACATTAACACCTCATTTCGCCCGGGACGCACGTCATAAAAAATTCTTGATTGTGGGTAGACCCTCATGGTTAGGAATTTTCAAAGGGTTGTTGATTTTGCAATCAACTCATTTGGTTATGACCACAAGTGATAAAAACGGTCATCAAAAAGAATAGGGATAATCTCTCTATTAAATACAAACGGTTGACAAACGATTGAATTGGACAATAAACTAACAAATGGGTTAATAAATGAATTTCTTTTTAGTGTTTATTTTCTTGAAACAGGAAAATAAGATTCGATAAATGTTAGTCGCCACAAAAGTATGTGTTTTAAACTCCAAATCTTTGTGAATTGTGCAGGATATGCTTAAGGAATGGAAGTAAAGGTACGCTTACACAAACCAAAAAATTGATTTCATTTAGCACTAACTAAGTAGCAGTTTACAGAATATCTATATATACAAACTACTACTATTAAACTAGGATTAGTGGAATCAAGTCTTTTCGTCACATCTATCATTGTCCACACCAAAACCTAGAAGCCCTAAAAATACGACCCGCCTCGGAGGATGTCATCTGCAATGCTGTCGTTGACGTCGGGATATTTCTTCTTCAAGATCGACACTACAGATTTCAAGTATTCCATGTCGTTCTTGGCCTCCTCAGTTCCTCACGAGTGCGGTTGATTTCATCATAGGTTTGAAGGATCTCTCCTCTTAGGGCCTGGAGATCATCGCCCCATTTGCTGATAATCTCGATGGTGAGTTCTTGATGGGATGAGCAGATGGATTTGGACGCCATGAAGCAGGAGAGGATATTCGTAAGAAGTTTGTTGTTTAGATTTGATTGTTCATCACATCGCTGGATGATGTGTCTCAATATATACATATTTTCCACATCTTATTTGGACGTTTTAGCATGTTTGATAGCCGTTTATACATGTTTTGTGGTGCTTTATGGTAGTTGCTAGTGATTTCAGGTCTAAAGCAGGTTTGTCGCTCACAAATGGTAGAAAACGACTTAGAAATGGTCCATATGCGCTAACGAATAAAGCATGGTCAAGAACGAAGCGAAATGAGCAAATCCTGAAGAAACTCGCGGCGCGAGTAGTGGTCATCGCGACGCAACAATTCTGCTCATTATGTTCTCATCAAATTATGGTGAAACTCGCAGCGCGAGAAAAGTACCTAGCGGCGCGAGCCATCCCAGTCGCGGCGCGAACAAAAGACCTAGTGGCACGATTTTTGATGTTCGTCGACCAGAATTGCTCAAAAATACTCCTAGCGGCGCGAGGAAAGGTCCTAGCGGCGCGAGATCGAGCTGACATCACCATTTTCTCTCTCCTGGGGTATAAATACCATCATCCACTCAACCCTAAACCTAGTCTTGGATACCCCAGCCTCCATATTTTCTCTCCAGTCGATTTTAAGGGTTTTTCAAGGGTTTTTCATCATTTTAATCCATTTGAAGATTTGAAGATTTATTTTGGCTATTATCTAGTGATTGTTGCTTCACTAGAACATCGATTAGAATTATTACTTCATATTTGGTACACTATGTTCTCTTTAATTTCAGATTTATTTGTTTCTTTCATTATGAGTAGCTAAACTCTTATACATCTATGAAGATGAAGTGAAACAATTAGTTATGGTTGCATAATATTTTGAATCCAAGTTTGTTTTACTTAACATTTTGTCAAGATCTTATTGAAGTGATTTCTTATATTTAAATCTTGTGTCTTTGGTGATATTTGTGTTCTTCGATAGTGGTACTAGTTGAATACACTTATTGTTTTAGTTGTTTTTCGATGAACAACTCTTGCTAGGTCATGGTATGATAGTAAAAGACATAAGTTTAATAGAATTTACTTTGGTGAGTGAATCTAACGAATGGTGGTACCACGTTTCTTTCACAATGATAAAAATTGTTATTTAAATAGTCAAACAAACTAGTTGATTTAAGGAATTGTAATAGGGTTGGTGGTACCACTTGTTGCAAGGAATTTGATTGATTAGGTGATTAGTTGATCTCATAAACGGAGTGCACCCTTTTTGTGTTTTTATCTCGTCACGATTATTATCACCAACACATTTTGGAATTTGAGCTTAAACCATATGCAACCTAAACTTCTTGCGTAGCGGATTCGACATAGATGGCTTTTTAATTATTTGTTTACAACTCAAACTCTTTTCGTGTGCTCTCGATTAATACCGGTTGAGTACTTAATTTACTTGTTAATTACATAGCTTTAAGAAAAGCAAAGTGACAAATCGGTCACAAACCAAACCTTTTCTTTGTTTCACATTTTTACAGCCTTTAGTACAACAATCAGTCCTTGTGTTCGATCCTGGTCTTGCCAGTTAGCTATATTACATACGAACGGGTACACTGCCCGTAAGTGTGTTGTAGTCAGTTAGCGGTAGATCTTGTTATAAATTTTAAACTAGATTTCACACATCAAGTTTTTGGCGCCGCTGCCGGGGATTGATTTTAAGTACTTTTGGTTGAAATTCTGTGAATCGATCCTTTTTCGTGCTTTGCACGGAGAAGTTACTTGCTTTATTTTATTTTATTTGCTTTAATTGTACCTCAGGTGCTATTAAGGTTTTTGTTTGTTGTGTTGTGTTCGCAGATTATTTCCAGGTAGTGGATGAACACTCGAACTTCTGGGCGACCATTGGTAAAGGCTACATCTAATCCCGAAAAACTTAAAAAGCGCACCAAAACACAATCATTACAACCATCAACATCCGAACCGTTTTACGTAGACACCACTCCTAGACCCAAATCCGACTACATACTTCACGAGACTTATTACGAGTCGGGAAGTAACGAGTGGGGTTACCATTCCGAAAAAGAAGAACCACTCTCCGATAAAACACCTACTCCACCCGAATCACCGAAAACAACCGTCAACATGGCCCGTCAACAAAATCCTCCATACCTTTTCAACATGAAAATCGAGGACCTTCCTCGAACCATACCCACATCCCGCCAATCGACGATCCGAACACCCGTGATCGATACTTTCACGGTGAAAGGTAACCATTTGCAAATGGTTCAAGATTTGTGCTTTGACGGAAGAAGCAAAAGGGACCCTCATTAGCGTCTTGACAAATTCGAGATGATTTGCAATCTATTCAACTATGGAGAAAATCAAGGGGACAACGTCAAGATGAAGCTTTTTCCCATGTCTCTCACGGGAGAGACTCATAAATGGTTAAAGGGTTTGGCACCGGATAGTTTGATTACTTGGGGTGCGGTTAGGGAAGCTTTGATTGAAAGATTCTTTCCACCTAATCGGGAAAGAGAACTTATACTTGTAATTAGATCCTTTAGACAAGATGAGGATGAGTCAATTGTTGAATCTTGGTTAAGAATGAAAGATCTCTTGTGGGAATGTCCCGGGCATGGGGTGAGTGACACCGAAATTGTGGGGATATTCATGGATGGGATGAATAGGGAGAGTTACGAGAAAATGGTGATGACGTGTGGTGGTAGCATTAGTTACAAGACCTCAAGTGAGCTTTGGAAAATGTTTGAGGATATGGAAAAAGCTCAAGTATCTAGGACATCGAATAGAGATAAGAGGTCACGTAGGGTAGTAGCTAGAGTTGATGAGGGTGGAAGTTCCGAAGTAATTTCTGAAATTCGGGCACTTTCAAACCGAATGGATGAAAGGTTCTCAATGGTGGAGAATAATTTTGGTGGACTTGAGCGTGATGTGAAGATATGGCCGGGGGTTGATTGTGGTGGACCACACCATCCCGATGAGTGTGATTATGACACAAGAAGATGTGAACTTTGTGCAAAACCAACGCCAAGGGAATTATCAATCTCTCTTCCAACGTGGTGGCAACTACCAAGGCCGCTACCAAGGTAACTCCTCGAATCCTTCTAATTTTTATTCTAACAATCGTGGTGGAAATTTCAAGGTAGGTGGCAAAAAGAGAATAATCATGGAGCACCTCAACAACAACCATCATCACCTCCTAGGAAGGAAGAGAATCAAGGTGAAGGCTCACCTCTCATGGCTATGATGGACAAGTTTCTCGATAAACAAGACAAGAGGGAGGAGGCTCAAGAGAAGCGAAATGCTTCAATGGAGAATTACTCCAAGCTTTTGAATGACATTATTGGAGGGTTGCATGACAAGTTAGACATTAGCAACCGCAACAACCATGCTTTGATCTCCAACTTGGAAAAGAGAATTGATAGGATGAGGAATCAACAAAGGCAACCGGGAACTCTTCCGAGCAACACACAACAAAACCCAAATCAAGAGAAAGGCTCATGGAGGAGTGGGGATGACAAGTACAAAGCACCCCAACACCGGAATGAAACCATCAATGCCATATCCACACGGTCCGGGAAGGTAATTACTCCTCCTATTGATAACTCTTGTGTTGCTAATGTTACTCCTCAGGTTGGACACTTTGATGAAGAAGTTGATGATGATGAGTTAGAGATGGAGTCACCGCTGGTGGTGGCTACTCCGGTTCCTAAGGCCTCACTAACCAAGGAACCCGAAGTAAAACCATACAAGCCCAAGATTCCTTTTCCTCAACGCTTGAGGAAGGAAAATATTCAAGAACAATACAACAAGTTCTTTGAAATGATCAAGACGGTAACCATCAATGTACCGTTAGTTGATCTCAATTCGGGCATGCCTAACTATGCCAAGTTCATCAAAGAACTTGTGACGGACAAGAAGAAGCTTGATGAAGCGAAGGCAACTTTTCTAAATGAAGAATGCTCGGCGGTTATCCGAAACAAGCTTCCACCCAAGCTTTCGGATCCAGGGAGTTTTCTTATCTCTTGTACTTTTGGTAGAAAATTATCTTGTAAAGCGTTGGCCGATCTTGGGGCAAGCATAAATTTGATGCCATATTCACTTTTTGCTAAACTTTCTTTGGGGAAATTGAAGCCCACCAAAATGAGCATCCGCCTTGCGGATCATTCTTTTCAATACCCATTGGGGGTGGCCGAAAACTTGCTAGTGCAAGTAGGCCAATTTGTTTTTCCGGTTGATTTTGTTATCTTGGAAATGGAGGAGGACACCAAGGTACCTCTAATTTTGGGCCAACCATTCTTATATACCGCGGATGCTATCATTCGGGTAAAGGACAAGGAAATTTCCTTGGTGGTCGGGGAAGACCGGATTGTAATTAAAATTGAAAAAGCCTTGCAACATTCTTATTCTTCTGATGACACTTTAAGATTGATGTTATAGATAATGCGGTTGAATTGGAGATGTTGGAGCTTGTTGGAATTGATGGTGAAGACAATGATGATAGCTTGGCTAGCATTGGAGAGGGAGATGTCACTAGTGACCAAATTGAAGAAATTGAAGAGATTTTGGAACTAAGCATGGATGATACCCCATTGGAGGAAGAAGTTTTTGAGGAAATTGAACGAATTCCGAGTAATAAGTTGCCCACCTCCATTGACAATCCTCCCACCGATTTAGAGCTCAAGCCATTACCCGATCACTTGGAGTATGCATTTTTGGAAGGTACATCTCTACTCCCGTTGTTATCTCCTCATCACTTTCGGGTGAGGAGAAAGCTAAACTCATGTCCATTCTAAAGGCCCATAAAAAGGCCTTTGCATGGAAGACATCCGATATACCCGGAATAAGCCCCGATTTTTGCAAACACAAAATCAATTTAATTGAAAATGTGAAACCGGTATTCAAAGGCAAAGAAGGCTTAATCCTAACATGAAAGATGTTGTGAAAAAAGAAATTGTTAAGTTACTTGATGTGGGTATTATCTTTCCAATATCGGATAGTCCATGGGTTAGCCCGGTACATTGTGTGCCAAAGAAGGGTGGAATGACCATTTTCACAAATGAAAAGAATGAATTTGTTCCAACTAGGACGGTAACCGGTTGGAGAGTTTGTATTGATTACCGTAAGTTGAATGAGGTCACCAAAAAGGACCATTTTCCTTTACCCTTCATGCACCAATTTTGTTTTCTAGATGGTTTTTCCGGGTACTTCCAAATACCCATTAATCCTAATGATCAAGAGAAAACAACTTTTACTTGCCCTTTTGGAACATATGCTTATAGCCGCATGCCTTTTGGTTTATGTAATGCACCGGGACTTTTCAAAGATGCATGTTGGCTATTTTCCAGATATGATTGAAACTTCCATGGAAGTTTTCATGGATGATTTTTCGGTGTTTGGTGAATCCTTTGATAGTTGTTTGACAAACTTGGATAAAATGCTTGAAAGATGTGAGAAAGCACATTTGGTGCTTAATTGGGAAAAATGCCATTTTATGGTCAAAGAAGGCATTGTGTTGGGTCACAAAGTGTCAAGGGCGGGTCTTGAGGTTGACAAGGCTAAAATTGATGTCATGACAAAATTACCTCCACCAACAAATGTGAAGTCGGTAAGAAGTTTTCTAGGTCATGCCGGGTTTTACCGGCGGTTCATCAAAGATTTTTCTAAGATCACAAGGCCTATGACTAGATTGCTAGAGAAAGATGTCCCATTTGAGTTTAATGATGAATGTCTTAATGCTTTTTCTCTTTTGAAGGACAAATTGACAAATGCTCCAATAATGACTTCACCTAATTGGTCTCAACCCTTTGAACTTATGTGTGATGCTAGTGACTTCGCTTTGGGGCCGTTCTTGGCCAAAGGGATGAGAAGCATTTTCGGCCTATCTACTTTGCTAGCAAAACCCTAAACCCCGCCCAACAAAATTACACCGTGACCGAAAAAGAGTTGTTGGCGGTGGTGTATGCTTTTGATAAGTTTAGACCTTACTTGGTGTTGAATAAGACCATTGTGTTCACCGATCATTCGGCATTGAAGTACTTGTTCTCAAAACAAGATGCTAAACCCCGTTTGCTTCGTTGGGTCTTGCTTTTGCAAGAATTTGATATTGAAATTAAAGACAAAAGTGGGGCTGAAAATGTTGCCGCCAACCACTTGAGTAGGCTCGAAAACCCTCACCTTGAGGAGTTGATGGAGCATGAGATTAATGATCTTTTCCCGATGAGTTTTTGATGCAGGTGGAGGATGAAGAAGCACCTTGGTACGCCGATATTGCTAATTATTTGTGTGCATGAATTTTGCCCAAGGGATGGTCCTCTCAACAAAGAAAGAAATTCTTTTCCGAAATCAAGCATTATTTTTGGGAGGAGCCATATTTGTTCAAGGTGTGTGCGGATGGGATGATAAGAAGGTGCATTTGGGGTGGTGAGACTAGAAAGATTTTGGATGAATGCCACTATGGACCAACCGGTGGGCATTATGGGCCATCGGTGACGGGAAAGAAAGTGTTTGATGCGGGTTTCTATTGGCCCACAATTTTCAAGGAGGCTCAAACACTAGTAGAGACATGTGATGCGTGTCAAAGGCAAGACACGATCACCAAAAGAGATGAAATGCCCCAACAATCCATTCAAGTTTGTGAAGTCTTTGATGTGTGGGGAATCGATTTCATGGGCCCATTTCTGCCATCTAACAAATGTCTCTACATTTTGGTCGCGGTTGATTATGTCTCGAAGTGGGCCGAAGCAAGCCTTGACCAACCAATGATGGTAGTAGTGATTGATTTCTTGAAGGCTTTATTTAGCCGATTTGGTATGCCACGTGCTTTGATTAGTGATCGGGGCACTTATTTCGCCAACCATCAATTGGAGAAGGTTTTGAAGAGATATGGGGTCACTCACCGTTTCTCGACTTCTTATCACCCACAAACTAGTGGGCAAGTTGAGAACACGAATCGTGCTTTGAAGAGAATCCTAGAGAAGACCGTGGATGGGAATCCAAAGTCATGGTCAAAGAAGTTAGATGATGCCCTATGGGCGTTTCGAACTGCTTTCAAGACCCCCATTGGCACCACTCCATATAGACTTCTCTATGGCAAGACTTGCCATTTACCGGTGGAGATTGAGCATAAGGCATATTGGGCCTTGAAGCAATGCAACATGGATTTGATAGAAGCGGGTGAAACTAGGATGTTGCAACTTCATGAACTTGACGAGCTTAGACATGGTGCCTACGAAAATTCATTGTTGTATAAAGAAAGGACAAAGGTGTGGCACGACAAGAAGCTCAAGAGAAAAGACTTCAAAGCGGGGGATAAAGTGTTGTTGTTTCTCTCCAAGTTCAAAATCCACCAACCAAAGCTCACATCTAGGTGGAATGGACCGTTTGTCGTCAAGCATGTATATCCCTCGGGATATGTTGAGTTGTTTAGAGAAAATGGAAGCTCGTTCATTGTGAATGGACATCGGTTGAAGCTCTACCATGAAGAAGAAGTTGGCGAGGGAGCTTTGTTAAAGGCCCCAACTTGGTAAATCTTTGAGGTTTGATCGAGTCAAGCTAATGACTCGTAAATAAATAAAGCGCTTCTCGGGAGGCAACCCGTGTGTTTTTAATATCTTTAGTCGTTCTAGTACTTTTTCTTCCGGTTTTGTGTGTTTATGTTGAGATGTACAGGAGATAGGTCGTGGGGGAACCAATATGTGTAATATGCGTCAAAAGGTTCAAAAATCTGACAAACAACAGAAAATCGCGGCGCGAGATATCTTCCTAGCGGCGCGAGTTTAGGGGGTTCGAGATCAGAGAGTTTTTTCGCGGGCACGAGCAAGGAGGTCGCGGCGCGAGAAACTTAGCGAGGTCGCGGCGCGAGGAAAATAACTCGTGGCGCGAGTTTGAGGGTATCCAAGTCAGAAGAAATTCTGGCGGACGCAAAATTAGTTAGTCGCGGCGCGAGTAGCTGAGTATAGTTGCGGCGCGAGTTCATTTAGTTGCGGCGCGAACAGGTAAGGGCCAGGTAATTATTTTCTTTTTTTTTTAATAAAATCAATAATTAGAATAAAAAGGGATTAAAACAAGACACCAGCCAACCCATTTTCTTTTACTTTCTCTTTTTCCCTCTCAAAACACTCTTTTTCTCCAAAAACACACACACACACCACACACACACACATTTAGGGTTTGTGATTTCTTCTTCCTCTCTTCAAGATCTTCTTCTCTTCATCCTCATTCCATCATCATCATGTCAAGAGGGGTATGTTTCTCATCTCTTTCTCTTTAATCTTTATTTCAATTTAATTAGGGTTTTATTTATTTATTTAATTTTCTTTTAATTAATGTTAGTATATTGTTTAATTATGTTTATATTATTGTTTATTCCATTTAGGATTGACTAATTTTGTGATTAATTTAGAAAACCCTAATTAGGGTTCATGTAACTATGAATTGGGGGTTTTTAATTCAAGTCATCCTTAGTTTCTTTTAATAGAAGTTTGTACTACATTGTTGTTTTGAGTTAATTCCCACCAGAAAAACTTAAAAAAAAAAAAATCGAAATAGGTCGCGGCGTGAGTAGAACCCCTCGCGGCGCGAGATTTTGTGCAGTTAGCCAGTTTTGTCGTTTCTTTTCCTTAGCTTTTCGTTATCACTCCTTAGTATCTCCTTTTACTTATTAAGTATATTTTTGGTTGTTTTTGCAGAGGCAACATGGACCACAAAGGTATGAGGGCAATGTTTGGCCACAAGATTATGAGTTTGACTACGTGGATGAAACCTACAAGGCAC
>CM067168.1:77353244-77440073 GCA_034093135.1 Erigeron breviscapus
ATATATAATAGATTTGGCAAAGATTTCAACAAAGTTTGGTTAGTCCAGCTGGTGATTCAGGCTTATGCAATGTATTTTGCTTGCTTTAGGCGGAGGTTCAAAACATACTACGTCCTTTTATTAATACTTTTTTATCTATTCCGTAACTGGCTCCTTATTTTGATAATTCTTTTATCTGTCTCATTACTGCCTCCTTTCTATTTTAACCTTTTTTATTTATAGTTTACTATCTATATACATGATGATTGATGATAAATTATAAAAGTATATGTAATTTTATAATCACATACTATAAGACATATACTTAACTTGTTTAGTTATACAAATATTTATTATCTATATACATGATGATTGATGATAAATTATAAAAGTATATGTAATTTTATAATCACATACTATAAGACATATACTTAACTTGTTTAGTTATACAAATATTTATCTAAAGTGATGGTTATACAAATATAGATATAAATACTTAACTTGTTTAGTTATACAAATATTTATCTAAAGTGATGGTTATACAAATATAGATATAATAATTAATGTAATTATTAATTAAACCCTAGTCAGTCAAAAGATGTTAGCTTGAAGGTTAAGTTATAAAGATATATATATACAGCCTATATATAGCCTAATAATTTAACCCTAACTAATAACTAAAAATATATTATCTTCTCTCGGTCGAACAAAACTAAGAAATCAAAGTACTTGAGTTCGACGAAACAAGAGTGTAAGCAAACTATGAGTTTTAGGCTTTTGGTGATTCAAGATCTAGCAATCTTCGGGTATTGTTCGACGTGTCGTGTGTGCGATCGTAGAGGGTTTTACTTTAAACCCTAATAATAATTATCATTATTATTATTTATTGTAAGCTAAGCTAAAAGGTACACATCCGATTCTTTACTTTGTTAATTAATTATATTGCATATGATTTTTTCCGCTGCGTACTCGTGTAATTGTTCTTGATAATAGTTATAAATCCTAACAGTGGTATCACGAGCCTAATATGTGATATATTAGTTACAAAGTTCAAAACTTGAAGGGGGGTTTAGGGTTGGTTTGATTTATTTAATAATTAAATATTAAAATCGTTTTTTATTTATTTATTTTAATATAAATCGAAATTTAATAAAAATAAAATTAGGGTTTTTGTTTTTATTATTAATTCAACCTAATTAAGTTAATGGTTAAAATTAAACCCTCTATGCAAGTTTTGATTATGTGAATTGTCATGTTTATATGATATAAATTGCATGTTTTATGTATCTTTATTTAATGTTGTTAAATAGAAGTAAAAATCATAAGGAATTCATGAAAAATTCTTTATGATTATTACTTAGATATTTAGACATAAATTGCTTAGTAATGGTCCAATAATCAGGGTTAATTATTTGATAATTGTGTGACTATGTGAATTTTTCGTGTGATTTTTTCTGCTTAACACCAGTTCACTAAAAAATTCATATAAAATCAACCGTAATGTTTTAGGAGCTGTCCTTTGGACTGTAGATGCACGACTCTAGGGCTACAACTTTGTAGTTCTGGTCGAAGGCTGATTCGGACTGAAAACATAGACGGAACTTAGTAGGGGCAGGGAGGGGCTCTCCAAAATGTCCATTTGTTTTCGAATATATAATAGATTTGGCAAAGATTTCAACAAAGTTTGGTTAGTCCAGCTGGTGATTCAGGCTTATGCAATGTATTTTGCTTGCTTTAGGCGGAGGTTCAAAACATACTACGTCCTTTTATTAATACTTTTTTATCTATTCCGTAACTGGCTCCTTATTTTGATAATTCTTTTATCTGTCTCATTACTGCCTCCTTTCTATTTTAACCTTTTTTATTTATAGTTTACTATCTATATACATGATGATTGATGATAAATTATAAAAGTATATGTAATTTTATAATCACATACTATAAGACATATACTTAACTTGTTTAGTTATACAAATATTTATCTAAAGTGATGGTTATACAAATATAGATATAAATACTTAACTTGTTTAGTTATACAAATATTTATCTAAAGTGATGGTTATACAAATATAGATATAAAGTGATGATGAATATATCAATTAAATATAAAAAGTATACTTAACTTTTTTATTTACTATCTATATACATGATGATTGATGATAAATTATAAAAGTATATGTAATTTTATAATCACATACTATAAGACATATACTTAACTTGTTTAGTTATACAAATATTTATTTAAAGTGATGGTTATACAAATATAGATATAAAGTGATGATGAATATATCAGTTAAATATAAAAATAATCGTATAATTATGTTTAATATGCGATACATAACACACAAAAATCAAATGATGTTGACCCCTCCAAAAAAATATTTCAAATTCCGCCACTGACTGAAAGTAGGACTAAACTGGTCGTGAAGTTGCTAGAAATTTCCAGTCAGCATGTTTATATGTATTTATTTGATAATTATTTGTTTAAAGGCTTACGCAATCAAGGCAACTTGATGTATGTGGTCCTCTTCTTTGAAGGGGGAGCCGACTTAAACATATACATTAACCATAGTGACCATGATTTAGGTGGCCTACCATAAATCGTTGCTTGATTAATTTGTTAATAGTTAGTAAGTTTATTATTTTGCTTTTATTGTTATAAATGGTGATGCAAAATTGTTTTATCGAAAAGAATAAACTTGACTAAGAATTATCGAAATATGATTTTGTTTTAATAAAATTGGTGTCTTACAATCAAGAGATACACCGGCTCACCCATTTGAACAAACTCTAAGAGAGGTATAAGTCGGAGTGCGCTAGCCTTCTAAAGGAGCGGGTTTTTAATTGTGTATATCGCAAACCTTTGCTCCTGCGCTTCTTTGTGCGTTCAAATGGAGCTACCGAGCTCTTTTGTGTTGTTAAGACAATAAAAATGATTTTATTAAACATTATGTTATGAAGATGTGTATGAGTCTTCATACATAAACTTTTGATTCACATCAATGGCATTACCCAATTAAAGTTAAGTCTTTGGCACCCACTTTGCTAATAACACTTGTTTGGGGTCAGATTTTCTATAACTATGATCCTGATTAAAGATATTACTAACATATGATTTTGTTGTACACGATAATGCTTTTATGTTTTGCAGGATCCTGAACTAAGGATCATCATTCAGGATATTCTGGAATTGGCTAAGGGTCGAAAATAAGTGTCTACATTCATTCAGCCTCTTGAGCAAGAAAATAAACGTGCAATCCCGAGGATATCGCAACAAACTTGAAGAATAAACGTGTCAAGAAAGACTCAACGTCCACTTTTCAACTTCAGCACGTTGAATATTATCACACGGAGGATCCCAGATTTTTCGGATAGTTAGTTAGGAATTTATATTATAATAAGAGGTGATTGATCGAGGATAGGATATCTGCTCTGACACTTGTATTCTCACACACAAACTCACTACATACTTACTTTCTTTTTCATTAGCTTGATCAAATCACTCTCACCCTCATTGTATTGTAGCCAACCAAAATAATAAAAGAACTAAGGAAGGGTCGATTGAATTCTCCCGGGGTTTTTTACCTAAGATCACTTAACTGGATCAAGGGTTTTTCCCCGTCAACAAAATTCTGGTGTCGTCGTGCTTTTCTATTTTACTTTAATATCCTAGTGTTAATTCGCAGTACTTTATTTTTATCTTCAACAGTTTTCTTAATTACTCAAAGTATTTTTGTCTCAAAGGCTTTCTTAAGACTCTTTTTAGTTAAAATTATTAGTTTTAATCATTATTGTTAAGGAAACTTTACTTTTATTTGAAGATCCTCAAACACCAAACCCCACTTACAAATCTTAGGTTCTTGAGTTTTCTAAAATCCTTTCTAAAATTATCTTAGGTAATTTTTGACCTAAACAATTTGGCGCCCACCGTGGGGCAAAAAGGTGTTTTTGCAATTTAATCACACTCCTAGATTTTCAGTTTCAAAAACTTTCTCAAATCGATTTGCAAAAAATGTCGACTTCTCAAAATACTTTCTCTGCTGCTTCTGGATCTGTAACTTTGAAGAATTTAATTAATATGCCTCCAAAAAATAATAATAAAAATACCGGGAAGGCTATTGATGATTCGTCTGCAGGATATGATCCGAATCGCCCGATGCCTCCAATGCCACGACCATATCCAGAATCATCTCTGGATTCACAGGTAAAAACTACTCATCATGAATCCAGTGCTGACACAGATGTTTTTTCTATGTTTAGGGTTCTTCAGGAACAAATGAAGAAGGCACAATCGGAGAATCTTTCCAGATTCGACATCTTGGAATCAAGGATGATGGGAAGCAGGAATCAAGAGCCTAGAAATCGGGAAGTCAGGATTCACGATCTCGAGGCACCAGAAGAATCTCCCATAAACAACAGGAGCGTTAATTTTGGAGGAACAGGGACTTCAGGGACTCAGTCAATGGGTCATCTATTCTCTACCCCCCCTCCAAAACCTGGATCAGCTTCCTTCTTTCATGCAGGAAATAACTCAAATAATAATAATGAACAAACCCCTCCATCATCTTCAGGGGTTCCAGGTTTCACTCCTCTCTCCTTTAATTGCGAAAATAATGCTAACCAAATGCAGGATAATGTGGCAAATGCATATTTGGCGAGAGAATTGCAGAAAATCAAGGAACTAATTTCGACAGTTTCGGGATGTTGTCAGCCAATCCCAGAAGCAGATCCATCTTCATACAGAATTTCCAGATTTGCACCAGCCATTGCTAATGTGGAAATTCCCAAGAAGTTTTCAGCGCCTCATATGAAAACATATGATGGAACCACAGATCCTCAGGAACATGTGGCTCAATACTTGGAGAAAATGGAGACAGTTCCAATCCCGACAGACTTAAGAGAAGCATGCTTGTGCAAAGGTTTTGGGGCTACATTATCAGGAGCAGCCCTAAAGTGGTTACTTAATTTACCCACTGGATCTATATTTTCTTTTGCGCAATTAGTTAATCAATTTAATTTACAGTTTTCATGTAGTATGGTTTTTGAGAAAATAACGGGTGATCTTTATCAAGTCACTCAGAGAACTAATGAGTCTTTAAAAGAATATCTTAACAGGTTTACGAAATAGTCCTTAGAAATCCCGAAATTAGATATGACCACTGCAGTCCAAGCTTTGAAAATGGGATTAAGCAAGGATTCTCTATTCTATCAAGATCTTGTTATGACGCCTTGCAGATCTTTAGATGAGGCAAGGAATCGTGCTTTAAGGTTTATTAGACTCGAAGAAGACGAATTGCTAAGAAAGAGGATGGAAACACCTTCAACATATGATCGTCCAAATAGAAGGGCAGAAACTCCAGTGTTCCGTCCAAGCAAAAATAAACCCTATACAAGGGCTGTGCAGCAGAGAGCAGCAGAAAGACAGGGAGATCCTCAATACCCTGAATTATCAAAATATTGTTTTCCTGTTGATGTTGCAGGAATAGTGGCGGCAATGAAGAATCTTGGGGACAAAGCCAGATGGCCTCCCAGGAATCCAAAACCAGACGCAAACAAAGACAAATCAAGATGGTGTGCCTACCATGAAGATTTTGGGCATACCACAGAAGAATGCTATGCCTTTAGACGAGAAATTGGGATACTCCTTAGTAAAGGATATCTGACAGAACTCTTTGGAAGAAAGAAAGCTCAGGATATTGATGTCAAAGATTTGGGCAAGCAGAACCAACAACAACCCCCAAGACCCAAATCACCTCCAACTAATGCTCGAATAATTAATTATATTGCAGGATGATCAGAGGTGTGTGGCACATCTTTTTCAGCAGCGAAAAGAAATGCAAAGGAAGCAAAATCTGAAAGAGGAGATAAGCCGGTCCAAAGATCCAGTGTGTTACGCATGGATAAAGTGACACTTGAAGAAGATGATATGGACAACATTCAGGATCCTCATCATGATGGTTTGGTTGTAATCTTATATGTGGCTAACCATTTTGTGCGTAGGATCTTGATCGATAATGGCAGTTCAGTCAATATCATAAGATTGGAAACATTGAAAAGGATGGGGATCTCTGAAGAAGAAATTGGCAGGAAATCCACAGTTCTCGTTGGTTTCAGTGGTGAAACGAAAAATACTTATGGCGAAATTAAATTTCCAGTTTATGTCGAAGGGGTAAATTCGATGCAAAAATTTTGTGTCATTGATTCTTTACCTGGCTGTAATATTATTTTAGGTAGGCCATGGATACACGAGATAAGAGCCGTACCTTCAACATACCATCAATGCATGAAGATCCCAACTCCTTGGGGGGTTGTGAAGATAAAGGGAGATCAGCAGGATGCTAAGGAATGCTATATGGCGTCGATGAAATCTACAACCAAGCCTGCTGAAGCATAGCAATCAAAGAAGAACATCTTTGATGTCGAGGAGTTTAAAGATCAAGATTTGAAGGAAATGTCATTATCAAATGAAGATCCTGACATCAAGGTGTTCAATAGAAAGAAGATACCAGAGGATCTTGAAAAAGATCTTATTTGGTTGCTGAGCAGAAGAAAATCTACGTTTGCTTGGAAACAATAAGACATGACAGGTATTTCTAAAGATATTATTACTCATAAATTAGGACTTGATAAAAGTTTCAGGCCTATTCAACAAAAAAGAAGAAAATTCGCACCGGAAAAAAATGCAATTATTCAAGAGGATGTTGAAAGACTCTTGAAAGCGAAGATGATCAGAGAAGTGAAGTTCCCAGAATGGCTTGCAAATGTTGTAGTGGTGCAGAAAAAGAATGGAAAATGGAGGGTCTGTGTAGATTTTACAGATCTCAACAAGGCCTGTCCTAAGGATCCTTTTCCTTTGCCACACATAGACGCAATGGTAGACGCTACAGCTAGGCATGAAATGCTGACATTCATGGATGCATCTTCAGGATTTCAACAGATTCAAATGGATCCTGAAGATCAAGAAGCAACAGCTTTCATGACTCCCACAGGTATATATTGTTATACTGCTACGCCTTTTGGATTAAAAAATGCAGGTGCAACTGATGTGTGAAATCTAGTTTAATAATTTGTAACAAGATCTACCGCTTACTGACTACCACACACTTACGGGCAGTGTACCCGTTCGTATGTAATATAGTTAATTGGTAAGACCAGGATCGAACACAAGGACTGAAATGAGTACTTAAGGTTGTTAAAAAATGAATCAAGAAAAGTTTGGGGTGTGACCGAGTTGTCACGTTGCGTTTCGAAAACTGATTAATGGACAAGTAAAATAAGTGCTCAACCGGTTTTAATCGAGAGCACGCTGAAAAAGATTTGTGGTAAACAATAATTAAAAAGCCATCTATGTCGAATCCGCTACGCAAAAAGTCTAGGTTGCATATGTTTAAGCTCAAATTCCAAAATGTGTTGGTGATAATAATCGTGACAAGAGAAAAACACAACCGGCGTGCACTCCGTTTGTAAAATCGACTCAATCACCTAATCAATCCAAATCCTTGCAACAAGTGGTACCACCAACCCTATTACAATTCCTTGAACCAACTAGTTTGTTTGACTATTTAAATAACAATTTTTATCTTTGTGAAGAAACGTGGTACCACCAACCGTTAGATTCACTTACCAAAGTAATTTCTATTAAATTCGTGTCTTTCACTATCATACCATGACCTAGCAAAAATTGTTCATAGACAAACAACTGAAATAATAGATGTATTTGACTAGTACCACTATCGAAGAACACAAAAATTACCAAAGACACAACATTTAAATATAAGAAATCAATTCAATAAGATCTTGACAAAAATGTTAAGTAAAACCAACTTGGATTAAAAATATTATGCAACCATGACCAATTGTTTCACTTCATCTTCATAGATGTATAAGAGTTTAGCTACTCATAATAAAAAGAACAATGAGATCTGAAATAAAAGAGAACATAATGTACCGAATCGAAGAAATAATCTCAAAACGATGTTCTACAAAGCAATAATCACTAATTAAAGCCAAAATGGATCTTCAAATCTTCCAAAGGATTGAATGATGAAAAACCCTTGAAAAAGATTGCAAAAGTCGGCCCTAATGAAGTGTGGAGGCTCTGGATGTAAAAAGTTACGTTTAGGGTTGAATGGGGGTTGGTATTTATACCCCAGGAGAGAGAAAGTCGAGATGTCAGCTATTTCTCGCGCTGCGACCTATTTTCCTCACGCCGCGATTTCTTTTTCTGAGCAAAACTGGGCCAAAAGCTGCATAACTCGCGCCGCGAGCAACCTAAGTCGCGCCGTGAGTTTCACCTGGTTTTGTCATTTCAGCTTCGTTTTCGATCATGCTTCATCCGTTAGTGCATATAGACCATTCTTCAGCTATTTTCTACCATTTGTGAGTGAATTACCTGCTATAGACCTGAAACCACTAGCAAACAACATAACGCACCATAAAACATGCATAAACGGCTATAAAACGAGCATAATTCATCCAAATAAGATGTGGGAAATATGTATAAATTAAGACACATCAAACCTCCCCACACTTAAACCTTGCTTGCCCTCAAGCAAGTATGCACTTAAACCAAACTTCAACCAAACAAATTAGAATTCCTCAAAACAAAACAATGCAACTACATTTACGACTCATGAGCTAAGTTTTAGACGAAATCAGAAAATTCTACTAATCTAGAACAAAACCATCTTTCAGTTACAATTAGAATCCTCCCTATGCTTGTGTTAACCACTTTAACATTTCTATCACCCCATTTGACCTTAAGCTCGTTCCTACTAAACACTCAATCTACTAGCAGGCAACAACATTATTATTGGCAACATAAGCAATATTCCACAATGATTATTGGTATGTTTGTCCACTTAAACACTCACGATCTTGGTTTTCCATAAGGTTTTCATTACGGTATACTTGAGAGTCACTTGACAAAACATACTCCTACGGTCTAGAATTGCGACTCTATCCACACATCAGGTGATCATACGAAAGTGTACTTTAAGCGTCAAGCCAGCGGTTCGCTACGGATACGTGAGTATCGTTAAGAGACATACGCCATAACTCAAGGTTGGGTTGCATATCCAGAGACCATGCTCTAAACACTAACACATACGAGAACAAAAAGTTTATAATTTAATACCCGTGAGTTTCTATGAGACCCGTGTAGCGAACTTTCGGATAACTCATCCCAAGTTGGAAGCTTTAGGTGAGCTAGGTAAAACAAAGTTACCCCAAGGACCTACTTGTTCGAATCTCAAAGCCCACATTAGCATAAGACTGATGAAAAATGTTTTGTGCGTGTTCCCGCATGTGCCACCCGTTTGATGCCGAAGCACCCCAGACACCCCGATATAAAGACCAAACATAATGACTAGAGCCACAACCTATAACATAAGAATTAAGGACCGGACATCCGGTGTGCAAGTCAAATTACCACAAGTATATTAAATACTTTTCAAATTTTTCATGCACACAAGTTGCAAAATTCAAATAGAAAACCTCAAGCGGTGCCTACCAATACATCATCAAGTGAAGCTATTATTCACATTTGATTTCTCATTAAGGTACAATTTTGCAAGCAAACTAGATTAATTGAAGTTCGGAACAAGCCTACGACCCCATGGGACAATAAAATGCCACAAGCACTAGGAAAGGAAAGCCAAAGGTAACTAGTCTCAAGTTCTATCCTAGATTAACAAAATTCAAGTTCCTCATTTCTCGTCTTTGCACAAAACTTATAGCTCAAAAATTTAAAATTTTAACTAAAATGCAATAAAGGAAAGAAAACTTCAAGATTTTTCATTTTTCCAATTTACAATCCCCCTCCCCACACTTAAGTTGTACATTGTCCCCAATGGACGAATAACTAAGGCAACAAATGGGAAAAAGGGAAAAATGCAAAATGTAAAAAGGAACAATGAAAAACCTCCGGGTGAAAGCACGAATTCACCAATGCAAAGTTGAAGCCAAAAATTAAGTGGGTGCTGAACTGACTGCCAGCATTCCCGCTTGTTTGAGCCATGAATTCCAGAATTAATCTCGACACATTCAACTTGCCAAACTTGAAACAATCACCTGACCAGCATCACCTCGCGCCGCGATCCAGGTGACCTCGCGCCGCGATCCAGTCCAGCCACTCGCGCCGCGATCAACCAACCTAGCGTACGCGAGAAAATCTTCTGACCTGGCTAGCCTCCAACTCGCGTCGCGAGTCCCTATGGTCGCGCCGCGACCTTGCCCAGTTGCTCGCGCCGTGAGGCTTCTTGCTCGTGCCCGCGATTTTTCTCTCTGACCTCATAACCCCCAGTTCGCGCCACGAGCTTCTGCTGCTTCTCCGATTCTTGACTTTTTAACACACATTTTCACTCAAGGGTTTAACCTAAACGACCTATCAGCTGTAAATCTCAACAAAAACACATAAAATAGAAAGCAAAGTACTAAAAACAATAAAAATAATAGAAACACACGGGTTGCCTCCCGAGAAGCGCTTTGTTTATTTACGAGTCATTAGCTTGACTCGATCAAACCTCAAATATTTACCAAGTTGGGGTCTTTAACCCCCCTCCCCACACTTAAGTTGTTGGGAGTCCTATCCCTAATCGGTGGGAAGCAATCATCTTTCATCTTCTTCCGAATCCAATCATTTGCTTGACCAAAAGCATCCACCTCCAACATCAACTCCTCTTTCTCTTTAGTTGACAAATTCGAACATAGTTCTTTCGACAACTTCGCATTACAATGATTAACCGCGGACTTGACACGATCGTACAATTTACGGATCTTGGCACTTCGGCTACTTGTGGGTCGAGAATTAATCACTTGTGTTATCTTCCCCTCATTTCCCTTTTTCTCTTCTTCATCGTCCGACCATTCCTCAATCTGAGAGTAACTAGAACTAACACAAACAGCCTCAATAGAATTAACAACGTTAGGTGAAGAAAAAGAAGTAGTGTTCAAGAATTCTACCGATTCATCCCCCGTTCTCAATGTAAGCTTACCATGCCCGACCTCAATGGTAGCATCGGCCGTAGCAAGAAATGGTCTTCCTAGAATAAGGGGGACGTTTAATGCTTCACCCACATCAATAATGACAAAATCCACAGGAAAGACCAAACCACCCACTTTGACCAACACGTCTTCTAAAATACCCATAGGTCTTATAACGGATTTATCGGCCAATTGAATTTTCATGATGATAGGTTTAGGTTTTCCTAAGTTCAGTTTAGCATAAATAGATGAAGGCATTAAATCAATACTAGCGCCTGAATCTGTCAATGCCTTACTCACAGTCAAATCACCAATCTTGCAAGAAACAGTAAAACTACCTGGATCCTTACGCTTTTCGGGCAACTTACCCGCCACTACCGCCGAGCAAACATTCTCCAAAATTTTAGTCTCCACCTCAGCCAACTTTTTCTTGTTCATCAAAATTTGCTTCAAACATTTTGTATATCCGGGCATCTGCACAATTGCATCCAAAAACGGGATATTGATATGCAACTTCCTTAGATCACTTACAAACTTATCCATTCGCTCCTTCATCTTTTCCTTCATCAACCTCTGTGGAAAAGGAATCTTCGGTTGGTAGGGTTTCAACACGGTTTCCTTGATCGGTGTGGCTTTAGGAACCGAAGTGCTCTCCATCGGCGGTGACTCCATCTCTAGCTCATCATCCAATCTTTCATCCAATTGCTCAACCTGTGTAGAAATGTTAGAAGCACAAGAGTTATCACTAGGAGGAACAATTACCTTGCCAGATCGCGTAGTTATGGCTTTGACGGTTTCGTTCCGGTGTTGGGGACCTTTGTATTTGTCATCCCCACTCCTCCATGAGCCCTTGTCTTGATTCGGGTTTTGTTGGGTGTTGCTTGGAAGAGTTCCTGGTTGCCTTTGTTGAGTGCCCATTCTATCAATTCTCTTTTCCAAGTTGGAAATCAAGGCATGGGTGTTGCGGTTGCTAACATCTATCTTGTCATGCAAGCCTCCAATCTTGTCATTCAAAAGCTTAGAATAATTCTCCATTGAGATATTCCGCTTCTCTTGAGCCTCCTCTCGTTTATCTTGCTTGTCAAGGAACTTGGCCATCATGGCCATGAGAGGTGATCCTTCGCCCTCGTCTTCTTCTCGCCTTGGAGGTGATGGTGGTGCTTGTTGTTGTTGAGGTGCTCCATGATAATCATCCTTTTGCCACCTATTATGAAAATTTCCACCACGATTGTTAGAATAAAAATTAGAAGAGTTAGAAGGGTTACCTTGGTGTCGGCCTTGAAAATTTCCACCACGTTGAAAGAGAGGTTGATATTGTCCTTGACGTTGATTTTGCACAAAGTTCACGTCTTCATTAACTACCGAATCACACTTATCGGGATGGTGTGGTCCGCCACAATGAGTACAACCTCCGACCATAATCTTCACATCACGCTCAAGCCCACAAAGTTGTTTTCCACCATAGAGAACCTTTCATCCATTGGGTTTGAGAGTGCCCGAATTTCAGAAATTACCTCGGATGTTTCACCCTCATCAACTCTAGCTACTACCTTACGCGACCTCCTATCTCTATTTGAAATCCTAGAGACTTGAGCTTTGGCCATATCCTCAAACATCTTCCAAAGCTCACTTGAGGTCTTGTAACTAATACTACCTCCACACGTCATCACCATCTTCTCATAGCTCTCCCTATTCATCCCATCTAAAAATATACCTACCAACTCGGTATCATTCACTCCATGCCCCGGGCATTCCCACAAAAGATCCTTCATTCTTAACCAAGCTTCAACTATTGTTTCATCCTCGTCTTGCCTAAAAGAACGAATGACAAGTCTAAGTTCTCTTTCCCGATTAGCCAGAAAGAATCTCTCTATCAAAGCTTCTCTAACCGCACCCCAAGTAATCAAACTATCCGGTGCTAACCCTTTCAACCATTTGTGAGCCTTTCCCGTGTGAGACAGGGGAAAAAGCTTCATCTTGACATTGTCGCCCTGATTTTTCCCATAATTGAACAAATTGCATATCATCTCGAACTTTTCAAGATGCTCATGAGGATCTCTTTTATGTCTTCCATCAAAGCACAAGTCCTTAACCATTTGCAAATGGTTACCTTTCACCGTGAAAGTGTCAATCTCGGGTGTTCGGATCGCCGATTGGCGGGAGGTGGGTATGGTTCGAGGAATGTCCTCGATTTTGGTGTGAAAAAGGTCATTTTGTTGACCGGCCATGTTGATGTCCGGTTTTGGTGATTCGGGTGGTGTAGGTGTTTTGTCGGAAAGTGGTTCTTCTTTCTCGGAAAGGTAACCCCACTCGTTACTTCCTGACTCGTAATAAGTCTCGTGAAGTATGTGGTTGGGTTTGGGTCTAGGAGTGGTGTCTATGTAAAATGGTGCGGATGATGACGCGCCGGTGCGCATATCGCTTGCGCGTCCTCGTGCGTGATTAATAGACTCACTTGGTGGTAGCGCTGTTATCTGTTGTGGTTTTGGTGCGCTTTTTAAGTTTTTCGGGATTAGATGTGGCCTTCACTAATGGTTTCCCAGAAGTTCGAGTGTTCATCCACTACCTGGAAATAATCTGCGAACACAACACAACAAACAAAAACCTTAATAGCACCTGCGGTACAATTAAAAGAAACTGAAATAAAATAAAACAAGTAACTTCTCTGTGCAATGCACGAAAAAGGATCGACTTACAGAATCTCAACAAAAAGTATTGAAAATCAGTCCCCGGCAGCGGCGCCAAAAACTTGATGTGTGAAATCTAGTTTAATAATTTGTAACAAGATCTACCGCTTACTGACTACCACACACTTACGGGCAGTGTACCCGTTCGTATGTAATATAGTTAATTGGTAAGACCAGGATCGAACACAAGGACTGAAATGAGTACTTAAGGTTGTTAAAAAATGAATCAAGAAAAGTATGGGGTGTGACCGAGTTGTCACGTTGCGTTTCGAAAACTGATTAATGGACAAGTAAAATAAGTGCTCAACCGGTTTTAATCGAGAGCACGCTGAAAAAGATTTGTTGTAAACAATAATTAAAAAGCCATCTATATCGAATCCGCTACGCAAAAAGTCTAGGTTGCATATGTTTAAGCTCAAATTCCAAAATGTGTTGGTGATAATAATCGTGACAAGAGAAAAACACAACCGACGTGCACTCCGTTTGTAAAATCGACTCAATCACCTAATCAATCCAAATCCTTGCAACAAGTGGTACCACCAACCCTATTACAATTCCTTGAACCAACTAGTTTGTTTACTATTTAAATAACAATTTTTATCTTTGTGAAGAAACGTGGTACCACCAACCGTTAGATTCACTTACCAAAGTAATTTCTATTAAATTTGTGTCTTTTACTATCATACCATGACCTAGCAAAAATTGTTCATAGACAAACAACTGAAATAATAGATGTATTCGACTAGTACCACTATCGAAGAACACAAAAATTACCAAAGACACAACATTTAAATATAAGAAATCAATTCAATAAGATCTTGACAAAAATGTTAAGTAAAACCAACTTGGATTAAAAATATTATGCAACCATGACCAATTGTTTCACTTCATCTTCATAGATGTATAAGAGTTTAGCTACTCATAATAAAAAGAACAATGAGATCTGAAATAAAAGAGAACATAATGTACCGAATCGAAGAAATAATCTCAAAACGATGTTCTACAAAGCAATAATCACTAATTAAAGCCAAAATGGATCTTCAAATCTTCCAAAGGATTGAATGATGAAAAACCCTTGAAAAAGATTGCAAAAGTCGGCCCTAATGAAGTGTGGAGGCTCTGGATGTAAAAAGTTACGTTTAGGGTTTAGTGGGGGTTGGTATTTATACCCCAGGAGAGAGAAAGTCGAGATGTCAGCTATTTCTCGCGCCGCGACCTATTTTCCTCGCGCCGCGATTTCTGTTTCTGAGCAAAACTGTGCCAAAAGCTGAATAACTCGCGCCGCGAGCAACCTAAGTTGCACCGCGAGTTTCACCTGGTTTTATCATTTCAGCTTCGTTCTCTATCATGCTTCATCCGTTAGTGCATATGGACCATTCTTCAGCTATTTTCTATCATTTGTGAGTGAATTACCTGCTATAGACCTGAAACCACTAGCAAACAACATAACGCACCACAAAAGATGCATAAACGGCTATAAAACGCGAGCAACCTAAGTTGCACCGCGAGTTTCACCTGGTTTTATCATTTCAGCTTCGTTCTCTATCATGCTTCATCCGTTAGTGCATATGGACCATTCTTCAGCTATTTTCTATCATTTGTGAGTGAATTACCTGCTATAGACCTGAAACCACTAGCAAACAACATAACGCACCACAAAAGATGCATAAACGGCTATAAAACGAGCATAATTCGTCCAAATAAGATGTGGGAAATATGTATAATTTGAGACACATCACCAATGTACCAAAGGTTGGTTAATATGATGTTCAAAGACCAACTGGGGAATACGATGGAAGTCTATATCGACGATATGGTGGTAAAATCAAAGAAGGCAGAAGATCATCTCAAGGATCTTGAAGTTGCTTTTGACATACTGGATCGCTACAATATGAAGTTAAATCCAGCAAAATGCAATTTTGGAGTAGGTGCAGGAAAATTCCTAGGTTACTTGGTAACCAAAAGAGGGATAGAGGCGAGTCCAGAACAGATAAAGGCAATCATGGAGCTGAAATCCCCTACAAATGTAAAAGATATTCAAAGATTGACCGGCAGATTAGCAGCTTTGAACAGATTCATATCAAGATCATCAGACAGATGCAAGGAGTTCTATGATATGTTAAAAAAGAATAAGAAGTTTGAATGGGGAGAAAAACAGGAAGAAGCGTTCCAAT
This sequence comes from Erigeron breviscapus, assembly GCA_034093135.1. Taxonomy (NCBI): domain Eukaryota; kingdom Viridiplantae; phylum Streptophyta; class Magnoliopsida; order Asterales; family Asteraceae; genus Erigeron; species Erigeron breviscapus. The sequence continues at coordinate 77,369,068 of CM067168.1, forward strand.
CATTGAAGACGTATCTCTCAACTCCACCTTTGTTGATGAAGCCAGAAAAAGGTGAGATACTCTTTCTGTATCTCTCAGTATCTCCAGAGGCAGTAAGCGCTGTGCTTGTAAAAGAGCACGAAGGTAAACAACATCCTGTTTATTATGTTAGTAAAAGCTTACTAAATGCTGAAACTAGGTATTCAAACTTAGAAAAGTTAATATTAGCATTAATAATGGCCTCAACTAAACTTAGGCATTATTTTGAGACACACCCTATCCATATAAAAACTAATTACCCAATTAAAAATGTGCTTAGGAAACCAGAATTATCGGGTAGAATGGCTAAATGGTCTGTGAAGTTAAGTGCATTTAATATAACTTATGAACCTAGAACTGCTATTAAGTCTCAAGCCTTAGCTGATTTTGTGGCTGATTTTACTAGTGATTTACAACCAGAAGCAGACTTAGAAGTTAAAATGTTAACTGAAAATAATGAAAAATGGACATTACATACTGATGGTGCAGCCAATGTAAGAGGAATAGGGTTAGGAATCATACTAAAATCGCCACAGGGGGATATGCTACCTCAGTCTATTAATTGTGAATTTACTGCTACTAATAATGAAACAGAATATGAAGCTTTAATAGCAGGATTAGAGTTAGCTAAAAATATGGGTATTAAATGCTTGCAAGTTTATGTAGATTCTTTGTTATTAGCAAATCACTTTAATGGGTCTTATGCAGTTAAAGGTGAAAAATTAATGGCTTATCTAGAAATAGTAAAAAGTTTAGCCAAGAATTTCGATTTCTTTAGCATAGAACAGGTCCCAAGACAGGAAAATATAGAAGCAGATGCCTTAGCTTACTTAGGATCCTCACTTAATATTCCACCTGACACTAAAATACCAATAAAACCGGCTATAGAAACTTTGCAAGTTAAAGCAGTTGATGATCAAGCATCAGAAGAATCTAGCTCTGGGGACAATTCAAAATCTTGGATTGAGCCAACTATGAAATATTTACAACGAAGAAATCTGATGGAAAGCTTGCTCCTAAATGGGAAGGTCCTTACTTTATACATTCGGAAGCAGGTAAAGGATCCTATTGGCTTCAAGAGCCATAAGGTAGAATGATACAAAGAGCTTGGAATACAATTCATCTTAAAGCATATTATCAATAAGTAGTTGTTGTTTTATTTAAATTATTATGACGATAATACTGACTTGAGCGTCGGAGTGGCATTAGCCAAAAGGGCTAATGTCTATCCTTGGTATATGTTTTATTGGTCTAATGCAGGATTGTTAGCATTTAGGATCTCGGTGGATGAAGATCACAAGCTATTATCCAAGGTACGGATCCTGAATCAGAACAGTTTCTTCTAAGTCTAAATCCTACAAACGGATTACAGTGGATTGAACTAAAACTTCAATCCTAGGTTGAAGGGATCACCTTCTCGAACGCCGAGGTTAACATTAACACCTCATTTCGCCCGGGACGCACGTCATAAAAAATTCTTGATTGTGGGTAGACCCTCATGGTTAGGAATTTTCAAAGGGTTGTTGATTTTTGCAATCAACTCATTTGGTTATGACCACAAGTAATAAAAACGGTTATAAAAAAAAATAGGGATAATCTCTCTATTAAATACAAACAGTTGACAAACGATTGAATTGGCCAATAAACTAACAAATGGGTTAATAAATGAATTTCTTTTTAGTGTTTATTTTCTTGAAACAGGAAAATAAGATTCGATAAATGTTAGTCGCCACAAAAGTATGTGTTTTAAACTCCAAATCTTTGTGAATTGTGCAGGATATGCTTAAGGAATGGAAGTAAAGGTACGCTTACACAAACTAAAAAATTGATTTCATTTAGCACTAAATAAGTAGCAGTTTACAGAATATCTATATATACAAACTACTACTATCAAACTAGGATTAGTGGAATCAAGTCTTTTCGTCACACCAAAACCTAGAAGCCCTAAAAATACGACCCGCCTCGGAGGATGTCATCTGCAATGTTGTCGTTGACGTCGAGATATTTCTTCTTCAAGATCGACACTACAGATTTCAAGTATTCCATGTCGTTCTTGGCCTCCCTCAGTTCCTCACGAGTGCGGTTGATCTCATCATAGGTTTGAAGGATCTCTCCTCTTAGGGCCTGGAGATCATCGCCCCATTTGCTGATAATCTCGATGGTGAGTTCTTGATGGGATGAGCAGATGGATTTGGACGCCATGAAGCAGGAGAGGATATTCGTAAGAAGTTTGTTGTTTAGATTTGATTGTTCATCACATCGCTGGATGATGTGTCTCAATATATACATATTTTCCACATCTTATTTGGACGTTTTAAGCATGTTTGATAGCCGTTTATACATGTTTTGTGGTGCTTTATGGTAGTTGCTAGTGATTTCAGGTCTAAAGCAGGTTTGTCGCTCACAAATGGTAGAAAAGGACTAAGAAATGGTCCATATGCGCTAACGAATAAAGCATGGTCAAGAACGAAGCGAAATGAGCAAATCCTGAAGAAACTCGCGGCGCGAGTAGTGGTCCTCGCGGCGCCGCAACAATTCTGCTCATTATGTTCTCATCAAATTATGGTGAAACTCGCAGCGCGAGAAAAGTACCTAGCGGCGCGAGCCATCCCAGTCGCGGCGCGAACAAAAGACCTAGTGGCACGATTTTTGATGTTCGTCGACCAGAATTGCTCAAAAATACTCCTAACGGCGCGAGGAAAGGTCCTAGCGGCGCGAGATCGAGCTGACATCACCATTTTCTCTCTCCTGGGGTATAAATACCATCATCCACTCAACCCTAAACCTAGTCTTGGATACCCCAGCCTCCATATTTTCTCTCCAGTCGATTTTAAGGGTTTTTCAAGGGTTTTTCATCATTTTAATCCATTTGAAGATTTGAAGATTTATTTTGGCTATTATCTAGTGATTGTTGCTTCACTAGAACATCGATTAGAATTATTACTTCATATTTGGTACACTATGTTCTCTTTAATTTCAGATTTATTTGTTTCTTTCATTATGAGTAGCTAAACTCTTATACATCTATGAAGATGAAGTGAAACAATTAGTTATGGTTGCATAATATTTTGAATCCAAGTTTGTTTTACTTAACATTTTGTCAAGATCTTATTGAAGTGATTTCTTATATTTAAATCTTGTGTCTTTGGTGATATTTGTGTTCTTCGATAGTGGTACTAGTTGAATACACTTATTGTTTTAGTTGTTTTTCGATGAACAACTCTTGCTAGGTCATGGTATGATAGTAAAAGACATAAGTTTAATAGAATTTACTTTGGTGAGTGAATCTAACGAATGGTGGTACCACGTTTCTTTCACAATGATAAAAATTGTTATTTAAATAGTCAAACAAACTAGTTGATTTAAGGAATTGTAATAGGGTTGGTGGTACCACTTGTTGCAAGGAATTTGATTGATTAGGTGATTAGTTGATCTCATAAACGGAGTGCACCCTTTTTGTGTTTTTATCTCGTCACGATTATTATCACCAACACATTTTGGAATTTGAGCTTAAACCATATGCAACCTAAACTTCTTGCGTAGCGGATTCGACATAGATGGCTTTTTAATTATTTGTTTACAACTCAAACTCTTTTCGTGTGCTCTCGATTAATACCGGTTGAGTACTTAATTTACTTGTTAATTACATAGCTTTAAGAAAAGCAAAGTGACAAATCGGTCACAAACCAAACCTTTTCTTTGTTTCACATTTTTACAGCCTTTAGTACAACAATCAGTCCTTGTGTTCGATCCTGGTCTTGCCAGTTAGCTATATTACATACGAACGGGTACACTGCCCGTAAGTGTGTTGTAGTCAGTTAGCGGTAGATCTTGTTATAAATTATAAACTAGATTTCACACATCAAGTTTTTGGCGCCGCTGCCGGGGATTGATTTTAAGTACTTTTGGTTGAAATTCTGTGAATCGATCCTTTTTCGTGTTTTGCACGGAGAAGTTGGTTGCTTTATTTTATTTTAGTTTGTTTTAATTGTACCTCAGGTGCTATTAAGGTTTTTGTTTGTTGTGTTGTGTTCGCAGATTATTTCCAGGTAGTGGATGAACACTCGAACTTCTGGGCGACCATTGGTAAAGGCTACATCTAATCCCGAAAAACTTAAAAAGCGCACCAAAACACAATCATTACAACCATCAACATCCGAACCGTTTTACGTAGACACCACTCCTAGACCCAAATCCGACTACATACTTCACGAGATTTATTACGAGTCGGGAAGTAACGAGTGGGGTTACCATTCCGAAAAAGAAGAACCACTCTCCGATAAAACACCTACTCCACCCGAATCACCGAAAACAACCGTCAACATGGCCCGTCAACAAAATCCTCCATACCTTTTCAACATGAAAATCGAGGACCTTCCTCGAACCATACCCACATCCCGCCAATCGACGATCCGAACACCCGTGATCGATACTTTCACGGTGAAAGGTAACCATTTGCAAATGGTTCAAGATTTGTGCTTTGACGGAAGAAGCAAAAGGGACCCTCATTAGCGTCTTGACAAATTCGAGATGATTTGCAATCTATTCAACTATGGAGAAAATCAAGGGGACAACGTCAAGATGAAGCTTTTTCCCATGTCTCTCACGGGAGAGACTCATAAATGGTTAAAGGGTTTGGCACCGGATAGTTTGATTACTTGGGGTGCGGTTAGGGAAGCTTTGATTGAAAGATTCTTTCCACCTAATCGGGAAAGAGAACTTATACTTGTAATTAGATCCTTTAGACAAGATGAGGATGAGTCAATTGTTGAATCTTGGTTAAGAATGAAAGATCTCTTGTGGGAATGTCCCGGGCATGGGGTGAGTGACACCGAAATTGTGGGGATATTCATGGATGGGATGAATAGGGAGAGTTACGAGAAAATGGTGATGACGTGTGGTGGTAGCATTAGTTACAAGACCTCAAGTGAGCTTTGGAAAATGTTTGAGGATATGGAAAAAGCTCAAGTATCTAGGACATCGAATAGAGATAAGAGGTCACGTAGGGTAGTAGCTAGAGTTGATGAGGGTGGAAGTTCCGAAGTAATTTCTGAAATTCGGGCACTTTCAAACCGAATGGATGAAAGGTTCTCAATGGTGGAGAATAATTTTGGTGGACTTGAGCGTGATGTGAAGATAATGGCCGGGGGTTGCACCCATTGTGGCGGACCACACCATCCCGATGAGTGTGATTCAATGGCTCAAGAAGATGTGAACTTTGTTCAAAATCAACGTCAAGGCCAATATCAACCTCTCTTCCAACGTGGTGGCAATTACCAAGGCCGATATCAAGGTAACTCTTCTAACTCTTCTAATTCTTATTCTAACAATCGTGGTGGAAATTTTCAAAATAGGTGGCAAAAGGATGATCATCATGGTGCACCTCAACAACAACAACCATCATCACCTCCAAAGAAAGAAGTTGAGGAGGAAGGATCACCTCTCATGGCCATGATGGCCAAGTTTCTCGATAAACAAGAAAAGAGAGAGGAGGCTCAAGAGAAGCGAAATGCTTCAATGGAAAATTCCTCCAAGCTTTTGAATGAAAAGATTGGAGGGTTGCATGACAAGATAGACATCAGCAATCGCAACAACCATGCTTTGATTTCTAACTTGGAAAAGAGAATTGATAGGATGAGGAATCAACAAAGGCAACCGGGAACTCTTCCGAGCAACACACAACAAAACCCAAATCAAGAGAAAGGCTCATGGAGGAGTGGGGATGACAAGTACAAAGCACCCCAACACCGGAATGAAACCATCAATGCCATAACCACATGGTCCAGGAAGGTAATTACCCCTCCTATTGATGATTCTTGTGTTGCTAATGTTACTCCTCAGGTTGGACACTTTGATGAAGAAGTTGATGATGATGAGTTAGAGATGGAGTCACCGCTGGTGGTGGCTACTCCGGTTCCTAAGGCCTCACTAACCAAGGAACCCGAAGTAAAACCATACAAGCCCAAGATTCCTTTTCCTCAACGGTTGAGGAAGGAAAATATTCAAGAACAATACAACAAGTTCTTCGACATGATCAAGACGGTGACAATCAATGTGCCACTAGTTGATCTCATTTCGGGCATGCCAAATTATGCCAAGTTCATCAAAAAGAACTTGTGACGGACAAGAAGAAGCTTGATGAAGCGAAGGCAACTTTTCTAAATGAAGAATGCTCGGCGGTTATCCGAAACAAGCTTCCACCCAAGCTTTCGGATCCAGGGAGTTTTCTTATCTCTTGTACTTTTGGTAGAAAATTATCTTGTAAAGCGTTGGCCGATCTTGGGGCAAGCATAAATTTGATGCCATATTCACTTTTTGCTAAACTTTCTTTGGGGAAATTGAAGCCCACCAAAATGAGCATCCGCCTTGCGGATCATTCTTTTCAATACCCAATGGGGGTGGCCGAAAACTTGCAAGTGCAAGTAGGCCAATTTGTCTTTCCGGTTGATTTTGTTATCTTGGAAATGGAGGAGGACACCAAGGTACCTCTCATTTTGGGCCGACCATTCTTATATACCGCGGATGCTATCATTCGGGTAAAGGACAAGGAAATTTCCTTGGGTGTCGGGGAAGACCGAATTGTGTTTAAATTGAAAAAGCTTTGCAACATTCTTATTCTTCCGATGACACTTGTTTTAAAATTGATGTTATAGATAATGCGGTTGAATTGGAAATGTTAGAGCTTGTTGGCATTGATGGTGAAGAAAATGATGATAGCTTGGCTAGCATTGGAGAGGGAGATGTCGCTAGTGACCAAATTGAAGAAATTGAAGAGATTTTGGAACTAAGCATGGATGATACCCCATTGGAGGAAGAAGTTTTTGAGGAAATTGAACGAATTCCAAGTAGTAAGTTGCCCACCTCCATTGATAATCCTCCTACAGATTTAGAGCTCAAGCCATTACCCGATCACTTGGAGTATGCATTTTTGGAAGGTACATCTCTACTCCCCGTTGTTATCTCCTCATCACTTTCGGGTGAGGAGAAAGCTAAACTCATGTCCATTCTAAAGGCCCATAAAAAGGCCTTTGCATGGAAGACATCCGATATACCCGGGATAAGCCCCGATTTTTTCAAACACAAAATCAATCTAATTGAAAATGTGAAACCGGTGATTCAAAGGCAAAGAAGGCTTAATCCTAACATGAAAGATGTTGTAAAAAAGGAAATTGTTAAGTTACTTGATGCGGGTATTATCTTTCCAATATCGGATAGTCCATGGGTTAGTCCGGTACATTGTGTGCCAAAGAAGGGTGGGATGACCGTTGTCACAAATGAAAAGAATGAATTGGTCCCAACTAGGACGGTCACCGGTTGGAGAGTTTGTATTGATTACCGAAAGTTGAATGAGGCCACCAAAAAGGACCATTTTCCTTTACCCTTCATGGATCAAATGCTTGAAAGATTGGCGGGTACTTCCAAATACCCATTGATCCTAATGATCAAGAGAAAACAACTTTTACTTGCCCTTTTGGAACTTATGCTTATAGCCGCATGCCTTTTGGTTTATGTAATGCACCGGGCACTTTTCAAAGATGCATGTTGGCTATTTTTCAAGATATGATTGAAACTTCCATGGAAGTTTTCATGGATGATTTTTCGGTGTTTGGTGAATCCTTTGATAGTTGTTTGTCAAACTTGGATAAAATGCTTGAAAGATGTGAGAAAGCGCATTTGGTGCTTAATTGGGAAAAATGTCATTTTATGGTCAAAGAGGGCATTGTGTTGGGTCACAAAGTGTCAAGGGCGGGTCTTGAGGTTGACAAGGCTAAAATTGATGTCATGACTAAATTACCTCCACCCACCAATGTGAAGTCGGTAAGAAGTTTTCTAGGTCATGCCGGGTTTTACCGGCGATTTATCAAAGATTTTTCTAAGATCACAAGGCCTATGACTAGATTGCTAGAGAAAGATGTCCCATTTGAGTTTAATGATGAATGTCTCAATGCTTTTTCTCTTTTAAAGGACAAATTGACAAATGCACCAATCATGACTTCACCCAATTGGTCTTCACCCTTTGAACTTATGTGTGATGCTAGTGATTTTGCTTTGGGGGCCGTTCTTGGCCAAAGGGATGAGAAGCATTTTCGTCCCATCTACTTTGCTAGCAAAACCCTAAACCCCGCCCAACAAAACTACACCGTAACCGAGAAGGAATTGTTGGCAGTGGTGTATGCTTTTGATAAGTTTAGACCTTACTTGGTATTGAATAAGACCATTGTGTTCACCGATCATTCGGCATTGAAGTACTTGTTCTCAAAACAAGATGCTAAACCCCGTTTGCTTCGTTGGGTCTTGCTTTTGCAAGAATTTGATATTGAAATCAAAGACAAAAGTGGGGCTGAAAATGTTGCCGCCGACCACTTGAGTAGGCTCGAAAACCCTCACCTTGAGGAGTTGAAGGAGCATGAAATTAACGATTCTTTTCCCGATGAGTTTTTGATGCAGGTGGAGGATGGAGAAGCACCTTGGTACGCCGATATTGCTAATTATTTGTGTGCAGGAATTTTGCCCAAGGGATGGTCTTCTCAACAAAGAAAGAAATTTTTTCCGAAATCAAGCATTACTTTTGGGAGGAGCCATATTTGTTCAAGGTGTGTGCGGATGGGATGATAAGAAGGTGCATTTGGGGTGGTGAGACTAGAAAGGTTTTGGACGAATGCCACTATGGACCAACCGGTGGGCACTATGGGCCATCGGTGACGGGAAAGAAAGTGTTTGATGCGGGTTTCTATTGGCCCACAATTTTCAAGGAGGCTCAAACACTAGTAGAGACATGTGATGCGTGTCAAAGGCAAGACACGATCACCAAAAGAGATGAAATGCCCCAACAATCCATTCAAGTTTGTGAAGTCTTTGATGTGTGGGGAATCGATTTCATGGGCCCATTTCTGCCATCTAACAAATGTCTCTACATTTTGGTCGCGGTTGATTATGTCTCGAAGTGGGCCGAAGCCAAAGCCTTACCAACCAATGATGGTATAGTAGTGATTGATTTCTTGAAGGCTTTATTTAGCCGATTTGGTATGCCACGTGCTTTGATTAGTGATCGGGGCACTTATTTCGCCAACCATCAATTGGAGAAGGTTTTGAAGAGATATGGGGTCACTCACCGTTTCTCGACTTCTTATCACCCACAAACTAGTGGGCAAGTTGAGAACACGAATCGTGCTTTGAAGAGAATCCTAGAGAAGACCGTGGATGGGAATCCAAAGTCATGGTCAAAGAAATTGGATGATGCCCTATGGGCGTTTCGAACCGCTTTCAAGACTCCCATTGGCACCACTCCATATCGACTTCTCTATGGAAAGACTTGCCATTTGCCGGTGGAGATTGAGCATAAGGCATATTGGGCCTTGAAGCAATGCAACATGGATTTGATAGAAGCGGGTGAAACTAGGATGTTGCAACTTCATGAACTTGACGAGCTTAGACATGGTGCCTACGAAAATTCATTGTTGTATAAAGAAAGGACAAAGGTGTGGCACGACAAGAAGCTCAAGAGAAAAGACTTCAAAGCGGGGGATAAAGTGTTGTTGTTTCTCCAAGTTCAAAATCCACCAACCGAAGCTTACATCTAGGTGGAATGGACCGTTTGTTATCAAGCATGTGTATCCCTCGGGGTATGTTGAGTTATTTAGAGGGGATGGAAGCTCGTTCATTGTAAATGGACATCGATTAAAGCTCTACCATGAAGAAGAAGTTGGGGAGGGAGCCTTGGTTGAGAAGCTCCAACTTTTCGTGTGGAAAACAAGGTTTGATCGAGTCAAGCTAATGACTCGTAAATAAATAAAGCGCTTCTCGGGAGGCAACCCGTGTGTTTTTATCAATTTTAGTTGTTTCAGTACTTTTCTTTCTATTTTGTGTGCTATTTGTTAAGAATTACAGGTGAAAATTGATCTTGGGGGAACCAATATGTGTAATATGCGTCAAAAGGTTCAAAAATCTGACAAACAACAGAAAATCGCGGCGCGAGATATCTTCCTAGCGGCGCGAGTTTAGGGGGTTCGAGATCAGAGAGTTTTTTCGCGGGCACGAGCAAGGAGGTCGCGGCGCGAGAAACTTAGCGAGGTCGCGGCGCGAGGAAAATAACTCGTGGCGCGAGTTTGAGGGTATCCAAGTCAGAAGAAATTCTGGCGGACGCAAAATTAGTTAGTCGCGGCGCGAGTAGCTGAGTATAGTTGCGGCGCGAGTTCATTTAGTTGCGGCGCGAACAGGTAAGGGCCAGGTAATTATTTTCTTTTTTTTTTAATAAAATCAATAATTAAATAAAAAGGGATTAAAACAAGACACCAGCCAACCCATTTTCTTTTACTTTCTCTTTTTCCCTCTCAAAACACTCTTTTTCTCCAAAAACACACACACACACACACACACACACACACATTTAGGGTTTGTGATTTCTTCTTCCTCTCTTCAAGATCTTCTTCTCTTCATCCTCATTCCATCATCATCATGTCAAGAGGGGTATGTTTCTCATCTCTTTCTCTTTAATCTTTATTTCAATTTAATTAGGGTTTTATTTATTTCTTTAATTTTCTTTTAATTAATGTTAGTATATTGTTTAATTATGTTTATATTATTGTTTATTCCATTTAGGATTGACTAATTTTGTGATTAATTTAGAAAACCCTAATTAGGGTTCATGTAACTATGAATTGGGGGTTTTTGATTTCAAGTCATCCTTAGTTTCTTTTGATTAGAGATTGCTACTACATTGTTGTTTTGAGTTAATTCCCACCAGAAAAACTTAAAAAAAAAAAATCGAAATAGGTCGCGGCGTGAGTAGGGAACCTCGCGGCGCAGGTTCTTGTGCTTAGCCCGTTTTTGTCGTTTCTTTTCTTAGCTTTTCGTTATCACTCCTTAGTATCTCCTTTTACTTATTAAGTATATTTTTGGTTGTTTTTGCAGAGGCAACAAGGGAAAGATGAGGGTTGTTTGGCCACAGGATTATGAGTTTGACTACGTTGATGAAACCTACAAGGCACCTTCTGCAAGACAGAGCAGCATGATTAAGTCGCTGAAACCAACAACTCATCCTTGGCTTAAGTTCTCGAATGCTCCAAAAGGGGAGTGCCAGGCTTACTTGAACAGGTTATGTGAAATTCAGGATTACGCATTGATCGCTCCCCGGACCTTGGATTGGGACATGATTAGAGAGGCGGATCTCATGGGTTATTTTGAACAACGAATGTTGACAGAGTTTTTTGATGCAAAGACGGAACGGATGGTTCGTATACCAATGTGGAATAGAATCTTTGAATTGAAAAAAATGGTGGTAAAAGAGTGGTGTCAAGAATTCTACTCCACTCTTCTGGTTCAAGACTTGCCCATAGCGGAGTTTTTAGAGGATCGGGTGATCCATTTTGGGTTGGGAGGTTAGCAGCGCCACTGTACTGTCGCTGAATTCGGTTATTTATGTGGCATGTTTGATATAGCAGAATTCGAGGATGGGTCGGTATATCGGTTTGTTAACCGAAGTACATTCTACACTTCTTGTTTTGATGATGATGTGTCGTTTGACACTTATTGGTTTAGCATTTCTGGGAAGGAGAAGTTTTATTCAGGGGTGAGCAAGGTGTCGGACATTAGGTCCAAGAAACTTTGAATTCTCCATAAGATGATCACCTACTCATTCCTTCATCGGGGAAATGCGACCGATAAGGTCACTATTGATGACTTGTGGTTGCTTAGGCAGTTTCAGGTGCTCCCTTCTTCTGGTTGGTTTAGTTGTGCTCCCTATATATTGGCTAGACATATGTATAGGTCTAGGGAGCAGAGGTATTTGTGTGGTCATTTCGTGACCCAGATGGTGGAGAGACTCGGTTGTGACACACCCGAGGGTAGGTCAGGGATTACTCTCAGCTTGGACACCTCTCTTATTGACGTCAAGGAGACGAAGAAGGCGAAGCTGATGAAGGGTACTAACCCAACTGAGTTACAGTCCGATGATGAACAGGAGCCACCAGCACAGAGACAGAGGGTGGACTCGCCACCCCAGGAGCAGCAGCCACTTCCTAACCCTATTCCATCTTATGATTTTTCAGGTTGGGGATCCTCGCTTGACCAGATCTTAGCCGAGCAGAGGCAGATTCGAGACACTCAGGATATGATCTTGGATGGTCAGAGGACGATGTGGAGCCAAGTGAACCGCCTGGGTTCCAAAACGAGTACTGGTCTCCCTACATCAACCATTGGATCAGACCAGAGTCTCCACCTCCACCACCGCCACTCAGGCATTTAGTCCTCCTCCCGTTTTCATGCCGGCCTAGCACCACTTATGGATTTTTCTGTCCACACCCTGGTCAGCAGCAGCCGCAGCACCAGCCGGGTTAGGCAGGTCCTAGTTTGAGCACAGCAGGTGCCAACAGTAGCACATGGGGCGCTCAGGAGATGCCCCCGTTTGGGACATATAGACACACTGCTGGAGAGCGCTATTCAGGGCCTGCTTTTGATTTTTACCGAGGCATATTTGGTGAGCCGGCAGATCCTGATGCTGGTGACGGTGTTCCTTCCTCTCATGAAATGGAGGATGATTGATCCATTCTATCTTCTTTTCTAATTTCTGGAACTTTTGAAACTTTGAACTTTATTACTTTTCAATTTGGTTGTAATTCCGCCGTTTAGGCGATGAGACATTTGTAGTATTTTCCGTATTTCCTTTATTATGAACTATGTAGTTGTTTTGGTATTTTGTTTTTGGTGATTGCCAGGTGATTATTTCGAGTTTGCAAGTTGAATTGTGAGAGAATGCCTTTGGAATTTTTGGAACAAACAAGCGGGTTTATGCTGGCAGTCAGTTCAGCACCCACTTAATTTTGGCTTCAACTTTGCATTGGTGAATTCTTGCTTTCACCCGGAGGTTTTCCATTGTTCCTTTTTACCTTTTGCATTTTCCCCTTTTTCCCATTTATTTACCTTAGTTATTCGTCCATTGGGGACAATGTCTAACTTAAGTGTGGGGAGGGGAATGGTAAATTGGAAAAATAAAATTTTTGAAGTTTTTCTTTCTTTTATTGCATTGTAGTTAAAATTTAGTTAAAATTTTTCAATTTTTTGAGCTTAAAGTTTTGTACAAAGACGAGAAATGAGGAACTTGAATTTTGCTAATCTAGGATAGAACTTGAGATTGTTTACCTTTAGCTTTCTTGTCCTAGTGTTTGTGGCATTTCATCGTTCCAAGGGGTCATAGGCTTGTTCCGAACTTCAAATAATCTAGGTTGCTTGCGAATTGTACCTTAATGATGAACCTAATGTGAATAATAGCTTCACTAGATGATGTATTGGTAGGCACCGCTTGAGGTTTTCCATTTGAAATTTACAACTTATGTGCATAAAGTGCTTGAAATTTATTAAATATGCTTGTGGTAATTTGGCTTAACATATGGTTTGCACACCGGATGTCCGGTCCTGAATTCTTATGTTATAAGTTGTGGTTCTAGTCATTATGTTGGGTCTTTATATCGGGGTGTCTGGGGTGCTTCGGCATCAAACGGGTGGCACATGCGGGAACACGCGCAAAACATTTTTCAATAGTCTAATGCTAATGTGGGCTTTGAGATTCGAACAAGTAGGTCCTTGGGGTAACTTCGTTTTACCTAGCTCACCTAAAGCTTCCAACTTGGGATGAGTTGTTCGAAAGTTCGCTACACGGGTCTCATAGAAACTCACGTGTATCAAATTAAATTATAAACTTTTTGTTCTCGTATGTGTTAGTGTTTAGAGCATGGTCTTTGGATATGCAACCCAACCTTGAGTTCTGGCGTATGTCTCTTAACGATACTCACGTATCCGTAGCGAACCGCTGGCCGGACGCTTAGAGTACACTTTTGTATGATCACCTAAAGTGTGGATAGAGTTACAATTCTAGACCGTAGGAGTATGTTTTGTCAAGGGACTCATAAGCATAACGTAATGAAAACCTTATGGAAAACCAAGGGCGTGAGTGTTTAAGTGGACAAATATACCGATAATCATTGTCGAATATTGCTTATATTGCCAATAATAATTGTGAAGCTTGCTAGTAGATTATAGCTTAGTAGGAACGAGCTTAAGTTCAATTGGAATGATAGAAATGTTAAAGAGGTGAACATGAGCATAGGGAGGACTCTAATTGTAACCGAAAGATGGTTTTGCTCTAGATTAGTCGAATTTTCTGATTTCGTCTTAAACTTAGCTCATTAGTTGTAAATAAAGTTGCATTGTTTTGTTTTGTGGAATTCTGATTTGATCGGTTGAGTTTGGTTTAAGCGCATACTTGCTTGAGGGCAAGCAAGGTTTAAGTGTGGGGAGGTTTGATGTGTCTCAATATATACATATTTTCCACATCTTATTTGGACGTTTTAAGCATGTTTGATAGCCGTTTATACATGTTTTGTGGTGCTTTATGGTAGTTGCTAGTGATTTCAGGTCTAAAGCAGGTTTGTCGCTCACAAATGGTAGAAAACGACTTAGAAATGGTCCATATGCGCTAACGAATAAAGCATGGTCAAGAACGAAGCGAAATGAGCAAATCCTGAAGAAACTCGCGGCGCGAGTAGTGGTCCTCGTGGCGCAACAATTCTGCTCATTATATTCTGATCAAGTTATGGTGAAACTCACGGCGCGAGAAAAGTTCCTAGCGGCGCGAGCCAGCCCCAGTCGCGGCGCGACCAAAAGACCAAGTGGCGCGATTTTTGATGTTCATCGACCAGAGTTGCTCAAAAATACTCCTAACGGCGCGAGGAAAGGTCCTAGCGGCGCGAGATCGAGCTGACATCACCATTTTCTCTCTCCTGGGGTATAAATACCATCATCCACTCAACCCTAAACCTAGTCTTGGATACCCCAGCCTCCATATTTTCTCCCCAGCCGATATTAAGGGTTTTCAAGGGTTTTTCATCATTTCAATCCATTTGAAGATTTGAAGATTTATTTTGGCTATTATCTAGTGATTGTTGCTTCACTAGAACATCGATTGGAATTATTACTTCATATTTGGTACACTATGTTCTCTTTAATTTCAGATTTATTTGTTTCTTTCATTATGAGTAGCTAAACTCTTATACATCTATGAAGATGAAGTGAAACAATTAGTTATGGTTGCATAATATTTAAATCTTGTGCCTTTGGTGATATTTGTGTTCTTCGATAGTGGTACTAGTTGAATACACTTATTGTTTTAGTTGTTTTTCGATGAACAACTCTTGCTAGGTCATGGTATGATAGTAAAAGACATAAGTTTAATAGAAATTACTTTGGTGAGTGAATCTAACGGATGGTGGTACCACGTTTCTTTCACAATGATAAAAATTGTTATTTAAATAGTCAAACAAACTAGTTGATTTAAGGAATTGTAATAGGGTTGGTGGTACCACTTGTTGCAAGGAATTTGATTGATTAGGTGATTAGTTGATCTCATAAACGGAGTGCACCCTTTTTGTGTTTTTATCTCGTCACGATTATTATCACCAACACATTTTGGAATTTGAGCTTAAACCATATGCAACCTAAACTTCTTGCGTAGCGGATTCGACATAGATGGCTTTTTAATTATTTGTTTACAACTCAAACTCTTTTCGTGTGCTCTCGATTAATACCGGTTGAGTACTTAATTTACTTGTTAATTACATAGCTTTAAGAAAAGCAAAGTGACAAATCGGTCACAAACCAAACCTTTTCTTTGTTTTACATTTTTACAGCCTTTAGTACAACAATTAGTCCTTGTGTTCGATCTTGGTCTTGCCAGTTAGCTATATTACATACGAACGGGTACACTGCCCGTAAGTGTGTTGTAGTCAGTTAGCGGTAGATCTTGTTATAAATTATAAACTAGATTTCACACATCACTGGATAATCTCGTCAAGATGCTGCAAAATAAGAATGATTAAAGGGAAAAGAAGAAATAACTTTTATAAAAACTAGTAAATAGAAAATAAAATTTACCTTGTTTTTCCAGACAGGGGTGGAAGATGAAGATGCCATTTTTGAAAGATAAAAGTTTTTTCAAGAGGAAAGGAAAAGGTTTCGAAGATACTTTGAAAAAGTGAAATATGAGATTTATGTGGAGACGGTTGAAAGTAAAGGGATTTAAATAGTCATGGAGATAATGAGTCATGGGGGACAAAGTGATAGGTTAAATGTCTCATCATAGCCGAGTAAATTATTTTTACTTCATGATCTGACTGTTGCTCTACGACGCGCCATTGGATAATTAAAAATGATGGGATACGCAATAAAAGCCTAGTTACAAGACTAGTTAGGATGCTTCTAGTATACGATTACGAAATTTATATTTAATTCATGAAAAGTTAAATATAAATTTGGGGACAATTTTTGGGGTCAGATTTTCTATAACTATGATCCTGATTAAAGATATTACTAACATATGATTTTGTTGTACACGATAATGCTTTTATGTTTTGCAGGATCCTGAACTAAGGATAATCATTCAGGATATTCAGGAGTTGGCTAACGGTCAAAAATAAGTGTCTACATTCATTCAGCCTCTTGAGCAAGAAAATAAACGTGCAATCCCGAGGATATCGCAACAAACTTGAAGAATAAACGTGTCAAGGAAGACTCAATGTCCACTTTTCAACTTCAGCACGTTGAATATTATCACACAGAGGATCCCAGATTTTTTGGATAGTTAGTTAGGAATTTACATTAGAAATAAGAGGTAATTGATCGAGGATAGGATATCTGCTCTGACACTTGTATTCTCACACACAAACTCACTGCATACTTACTTTCTTTTTCATTAGCACGATCAAATCACTCTCACCCTCATTGTATTGTAACCAACCAAAATTAATAAAAGAACTAAGGAAGGGTCGATTGAATCCTCCCGGGGTTTTTTACCTAAGATCACTTAACTGGATCAAGGGTTTTTCCCCGTCAACAAAATTCTGGTGTCGTCGTGCTTTTCTATTTTTCTTTAAGATCCTAGTGTTAATTCGCAATACTTTATTTTTATCTTCAACAGTTTTCTTAATTACTCAAAGTATTTATGTCTCAAAGGCTTTCTTAAGACTCTTTTTAGTTAAAATTATTAGTTTTAATCATTATTGTTAAGGAAACTTTACTTTTATTTGAAGATCCTCAAACACCAAACCCCACTTACAAATCTTCGGTTCTTGAGTTGTCTAAAATCCTTTCTAAAATTATCTTGGGTAATTTTTGACCGAAACAACACTTGCAAGTATTTTTTGCTCTACGTGAGATGTAGGTGAATTGTAACTCCAAAGTAAATTACTACTCATCGTGAGATGAAGGTAGACTATTTACAAGTTCTTAATTGGGTGACTTAAAGAGACTTAAGTAGTGAGACCTTGACCCGTGGCATAAGATGGGACAAAACATGTTTACAAAACACTTAGTACCCCTATAAGTGTTGTTGTAAGTCTCATAAATCTATGAATTGCACTTGTAATGTAATTATTGCTCGTCACTTACCTTTTGAGTACGTCATTTATTGCAGATCAACTGATGAAATGATGGTATGTCAATTGGATCCTAGCCTTATCAAAATTAATCGTTAAATGATTTAACATTGGGTGATTATATTTCTTAAGGATTAATTATCGAAAATACCGATAATTGAACTTGAATCTATTTTGTAAATGGCAACAAATCATTCACAAAACATACACCAATCGGCTTTCAGGTCGATGCTAGAAAGAGAAAAACTTTCTGGAACCAACTTCAATGACTGGTTTCGTCAGCTGAGAATTGTTCTAAGAGCCGAAAAGAAATTGGATGTCCTTAAAAAGCAGATGCCTGCTGTTCTTGATGCCAGTGCCACGGCTGCACAGTTGGCTGAATACAATACTCAGTTCGATAGACACAATGAGGTTGCTTGTTTGATGCTAGGTAGCATGACTCCCGAGCTTCAAAAGCAATTCAAGACTTATAATCCGTATGATATGATCAGAGAACTCAAGTCTATGTACGAAAAGCAAGCTGGAGTTGAATTGTTTGAACTTGTCGAGTCACTCCATGATTTAAAACACGAGTATGGAACACCGGTGAGTCCTTATGTACTCAAGATGAAGAGATACTTTGAGCACTTGGAAAGGTTAAACTATGCTTATCATCAGCCTATTGCTATTGGCATGATTCTTAAGTCTCTTTTAAGGGATTTTGAGAGTTTCGTGCGAAATTACAATATGCACAGCATGAGCAAAACCATAGCTGAACTTCATGCCATGTTTATTGAGTATGAGAAAAACCTTCCCAAGAAATCTGAGACACCCCAAGTTCTTATGATCAAGGGGGGAAAGGTTCAGTAATCCAAACAACCGAAAGCTAATGGCAAGAACTTTGGTAAGGGAAAGCAAAGTGCTTTAGTCTCGAAACCTAAAAAGACCCCTACGGCGAAAAAGGAGCACCCGGCTAAAAGACCAGGCTTGTCATCACTGTGCTGAAGTGAGACACTGGAAGAGGAATTGTCCTAAGTATCTAGCTAAGTTGAATGCTAAGAAGAAGTAAGCTAGTTTAGTCAGTTCTTCAAGTATCTTCACAATTGAATTACTTGTGTTGTTGTGATTCAAATGATAATTCAATAGCAAAAGAGTCAAACTTAACTTGAACTCTACCTATCTTTGGCATTGTCATCTTGCTCATGTTGGCAAGAAATGCATTGAAAGACTTCAACATGAAGGGATCTTACAATCAAAATGATGAAATGATGGTATGTCAATTGGATCCTAGCCTTATCAAAATTAATCGTTAAATGATTTAACATTGGGTGATTATATTTCTTAAGGATTAATTATCGAAAATACCGATAATTGAACTTGAATCTATTTTGTAAATGGCAACAAATCATTCACAAAACATACACCAATCGGCTTTCAGGTCGATGCTAGAAAGAGAAAAACTTTCTGGAACCAACTTCAATGACTGGTTTCGTCAGCTGAGAATTGTTCTAAGAGCCGAAAAGAAATTGGATGTCCTTGAAAAGCAGATGCCTGCTGTTCTTGATGCCAGTGCCACGGCTGCACAGTTGGCTGAATACAATACTCAGTTCGATAGACACAATGAGGTTGCTTGTTTGATGCTAGGTAGCATGACTCCCGAGCTTCAAAAGCAATTCAAGACTTATAATCCGTATGATATGATCAGAGAACTCAAGTCTATGTACGAAAAGCAAGCTGGAGTTGAATTGTTTGAACTTGTCGAGTCACTCCATGATTTAAAACACGAGTATGGAACACCGGTGAGTCCTTATGTACTCAAGATGAAGAGATACTTTGAGCACTTGGAAAGGTTAAACTATGCTTATCATCAGCCTATTGCTATTGGCATGATTCTTAAGTCTCTTTTAAGGGATTTTGAGAGTTTCGTGCGAAATTACAATATGCACAGCATGAGCAAAACCATAGCTGAACTTCATGCCATGTTTATTGAGTATGAGAAAAACCTTCCCAAGAAATCTGAGACACCCCAAGTTCTTATGATCAAGGGGGGAAAGGTTCAGTAATCCAAACAACCGAAAGCTAATGGCAAGAACTTTGGTAAGGGAAAGCAAAGTGCTTTAGTCTCGAAACCTAAAAAGACCCCTACGGCGAAAAAGGAGCACCCGGCTAAAAGACCAGGCTTGTCATCACTGTGCTGAAGTGAGACACTGGAAGAGGAATTGTCCTAAGTATCTAGCTAAGTTGAATGCTAAGAAGAAGTAAGCTAGTTTAGTCAGTTCTTCAAGTATCTTCACAATTGAATTACTTGTGTTGTTGTGATTCAAATGATAATTCAATAGCAAAAGAGTCAAACTTAACTTGAACTCTACCTATCTTTGGCATTGTCATCTTGCTCATGTTGGCAAGAAATGCATTGAAAGACTTCAACATGAAGGGATCTTACAATAAAATGATGAATCATTTAATAAATGTGTATCTTGTGTTTCTGGCAAGATGACAAGAAAACCTTTTCCGCATAAACCGGAGAGGGCTAAAGAGCTACTTGGACTTATACATACCGATGTATGTGGCCCATTTAGACATGTGTCAAGGAAAGGTGCTAGCTACTTCATCACTTTTATGAATGATTTCAGTCGTTATGGTTATGTTTACTTGCTTAAACATAAACATGAAGTCTTCGAAACATTCAAAGAGTTTAAAAATGAAGTAGAAAATCAACTCGGTAAAACCATCAAGATTCTTCGTTTGGATCGAGGTGGAGAATACTGAAGCCAAGAGTTTAAGGATTAATTTAAAAGCTTGTGGAATTATGCAACAGTTTACTCCTCCAAATACTCCACAACATAATGGTGTATCTGAGAGGAGAAATTGAACCTTGCTAGACATGGTAAGATCAATGATGAACCTTACGACTCTCCTATTTTCATTTTGAGATTATGCTCTAGAGACTGTTGTACGCATTCTCAATATGGTTCCAACCAAGAAGGTTGACAAGACACCGCATGAATTGTGGCATGTAATTGTTTCTAATTTGTCTTACTTTAGGGTCTGGGGATGTGAGACACTTGTGAAGCGAGATACGCCTGACAAACTTTAACCTAGATCAGTTAAGTGCATCTTTGTAGGATACCCAAAGGAAACGATGAGTTACTACTTTTACTTTCCTACCGACAACACTATTAAAGTTGCTAGATATGCTGAGTTCTTTGAAAAGAATCTCATCACTCAAGAAAATAGTGGGAAGATTGTCAAACTTGATGAGATTCAAGAAGAAGATGTGTCACCTTCTGAAATACTAGCGATCATCAACTTGGGGGGGGGGGATGTTCAAAGTGATGAACCTCAAGTTGAAGATAATGCGATTCCAATTCGTAGGTCCTCAAGGACAATACGTGCTCGTGAAAGATTGAATCTTAATATCGAGTCTGAAGAACACGTATTAGAAGACTTAAATGAACCTCCTAATTTCAAAGCTGCATTATCAGATCCATAATCTAACTAATGGCTCAAAGCTGCGAATGTGGAAATGAAATCCATGAAAGATAATCAAGTCTGGAGCTTGGTTGATGTTCCACCAAATGGTAGAACCATTGGGTGTAAATGAATCTTCAAGAAGAAGACCGACATGGATGGAAATGTACACACCTATAAAGCTCGTCTTGTGGAGAAAGGCTATACTCAGCTCTATTGAGTTAACTATGAGGAAACCTTTTTCTCCCGTAGCGGACATTAGAGCTATTAGGATCATCTTAGCCATAGCAGTGTACTATGACTATGAGATATGGAAAATGGATGTCAAAACCGCTTTCTTGAATGGTTATCTAGACGAGAAAGTTTATATGGTTCAACCAAAAGGTTTTGTCGATCTAAAATATCCCAACAAAGTGTGCAAGCTTCAAAGGTCCATTTATAAACTAAAGCAAGCATCAAGAAGTTGGAATTAAAGGTTTGATGAGGAAATTAAAAAGTTTGGTTTTGCTCAAAATCCTGATGAGCCATGTGTATATCGCAAAGCTCGCAAAGCTAGTGGGAGTAATGTTACTTTCCTTGTCTTATATGTAGACGACATATTGATAATAGGAAATCACATTCCAATGTTGCAAGATGTAAAATCCCATCTTGGAAAGTGTTTTGCTATGAAAGAGTTGAGTATAGCCTTTTGTCACAAGACGAGCTTTATAGGTGTGTACATTTCCATCCATGTCGGTCTTCTTCTTGAAGATCCATTTACACCCAACGGTTCTACCATTTGGTGGAAGATCAACCAAGCTCCAGACTTGATTATCTTTCATGGATTTCATTTCCACATTCGCAGCTTCAAGCCATTTTTCAGATTCTGGATCTGATAATGCAGCTTTGAATATTAGATATCATTGAAGAACACGTATTAGAAGACTTAAATGAACCTCCTAATTTCAAAGCTGCATTATCAGATCCATAATCTAACTAATGGCTCAAAGCTGCGAATGTGGAAATGAAATCCATGAAAGATAATCAAGTCTGGAGCTTGGTTGATGTTCCACCAAATGGTAGAACCGTTGGGTGTAAATGAATCTTCAAGAAGAAGACCGACATGGATGGAAATGTACACACCTATAAAGCTCGTCTTGTGGAGAAAGGCTATACTCAGCTCTATTGAGTTAACTATGAGGAAACCTTTTTCTCCCGTAGCGGACATTAGAGCTATTAGGATCATCTTAGCCATAGCAGTGTACTATGACTATGAGATATGGAAAATGGATGTCAAAACCGCTTTCTTGAATGGTTATCTAGACGAGAAAGTTTATATGGTTCAACCAAAAGGTTTTGTCGATCTAAAATATCCCAACAAAGTGTGCAAGCTTCAAAGGTCCATTTAAAACTAAAGCCAGCTTGATCATCTACCCATCTCTCGCCACAGCTTCACACGTCATCTTACTGCCTAACCTGAGGGGTGTCAACACATTAAAAGAAACAAGTGTTAGCTATAAAGCTAAGTAAGATAACACCAGGTTTAAGCAAACATCTCATCCATTTAAATCGTCACTTTAAAGCATTACGTCATTTTAATTAGGCATTCATACCACCGTATAAACATATCCACATCACATATAAGCATAGAGTCCATGACCCTAAGTGTGCCTAATCAATTTCGTCATTTCATCTCATTAGGTTGTGACTAGGTCACCGTTAAGTTGTAACCGAAGTTACCGTTAAGGAAAGACAATGTCGATCCATGAGTAGCACGTTATGTTCATGACATTAGGTGGGTCATCAGGCCACCCGAAACTACTCGCCACATATCTTCGTTTGACTTGTTCTTACGAACTTAACATTCAACTTCGTTTGCTTGTTCTTACGAACTTAACATTAACTTCGTTTACTGTTCTTACGAACTTAACATTCAACTTCGTTTGACTTGTTCTTACGAACTTAACATTAACTTCGTTTACTTGTTCTTACGAACTTAACATTCAACTTCGTTTACTTGTTCTTACGAACTTAACATTCAACTTCGTTTACTTGTTCTTACGAACTTAACATTCAACTTCGTTTACTTGTTCTTACGAACTTAACATTAACTTCGTTTGACTTGTTCTTACGAACTTAACATTCAACTTCGTTTACTTGTTCTTACGAACTTAACATTAACTTCGTTTACTTGTTCTTACGAACTTAACATTCAACTTCGTTTACTTGTTCTTACGAACTTAACATTAACTTCGTTTGACTTGTTCTTACGAACTTAACATTCAACTTCGTTTACTTGTTCTTACGAACTTAACATTAACTTCGTTTACTTGTTCTTACGAACTTAACATTCAACTTCGTTTACTTGTTCTTACGAACTTAACATTCAACTTCGTTTGACTTGTTCTTACGAACTTAACATTCAACTTCGTTTGATTGTTCTTACGAACTTAACATTAACTTCGTTTGATGTTCTTACGAACTTAACATTCAACTTCGTTTGACTTGTTCTTACGAACTTAACATTCAACTTCGTTTGATTGTTCTTACGAACTTAACATTAACTTCGTTTGATTGTTCTTACGAACTTAACATTAACTTCGTTTGATTGTTCTTACGAACTTAACATTCAACTTCGTTTACTTGTTCTTACGAACTTAACATTCAACTTCGTTTGATTGTTCTTACGAACTTAACATTCAACTTCGTTTGACTTGTTCTTACGAACTTAACATTAACTTCGTTTGACTTGTTCTTACGAACTTAACATTCAACTTCGTTTACTTGTTCTTACGAACTTAACATTCAACTTCGTTTGATTGTTCTTACGAACTTAACATTCAACTTCGTTTGACTTGTTCTTACGAACTTAACATTAACTTCGTTTGACTTGTTCTTACGAACTTAACATTAACTTCGTTTGATTGTTCTTACGAACTTAACATTCAACTTCGTTTGATTGTTCTTACGAACTTAACATTAACTTCGTTTGATTGTTCTTACGAACTTAACATTCAACTTCGTTTGATTGTTCTTACGAACTTAACATTAACTTCGTTTGACTTGTTCTTACGAACTTAACATTCAACTTCGTTTACTTGTTCTTACGAACTTAACATTCAACTTCGTTTGATTGTTCTTACGAACTTAACATTCAACTTCGTTTGACTTGTTCTTACGAACTTAACATTAACTTCGTTTGACTTGTTCTTACGAACTTAACATTCAACTTCGTTTGACTTGTTCTTACGAACTTAACATTCAACTTCGTTTACTTGTTCTTACGAACTTAACATTAACTTCGTTTGACTTGTTCTTACGAACTTAACATTCAACTTCGTTTACTTGTTCTTACGAACTTAACATTCAACTTCGTTTACTTGTTCTTACGAACTTAACATTCAACTTCGTTTGATTGTTCTTACGAACTTAACATTCAACTTCGTTTGACTTGTTCTTACGAACTTAACATTAACTTCGTTTGACTTGTTCTTACGAACTTAACATTCAACTTCGTTTACTTGTTCTTACGAACTTAACATTAACTTCGTTTGACTTGTTCTTACGAACTTAACATTCAACTTCGTTTACTTGTTCTTACGAACTTAACATTCAACTTCGTTTACTTGTTCTTACGAACTTAACATTCAACTTCGTTTGATTGTTCTTACGAACTTAACATTCAACTTCGTTTACTTGTTCTTACGAACTTAACATTCAACTTCGTTTGATTGTTCTTACGAACTTAACATTAACTTCGTTTGATGTTCTTACGAACTTAACATTCAACTTCGTTTACTTGTTCTTACGAACTTAACATTCAACTTCGTTTGATTGTTCTTACGAACTTAACATTCAACTTCGTTTGACTTGTTCTTACGAACTTAACATTAACTTCGTTTACTTGTTCTTACGAACTTAACATTCAACTTCGTTTACTTGTTCTTACGAACTTAACATTCAACTTCGTTTATTGTTCTTACGAACTTAACATTCAACTTCGTTTGACTTGTTCTTACGAACTTAACATTAACTTCGTTTGATGTTCTTACGAACTTAACATTCAACTTCGTTTGATTGTTCTTACGAACTTAACATTCAACTTCGTTTGATTGTTCTTACGAACTTAACATTAACTTCGTTTGATGTTCTTACGAACTTAACATTCAACTTCGTTTACTTGTTCTTACGAACTTAACATTAACTTCGTTTGACTTGTTCTTACGAACTTAACATTCAACTTCGTTTACTTGTTCTTACGAACTTAACATTAACTTCGTTTGACTTGTTCTTACGAACTTAACATTCAACTTCGTTTGACTTGTTCTTACGAACTTAACATTAACTTCGTTTACTTGTTCTTACGAACTTAACATTCAACTTCGTTTAATTGTTCTTACGAACTTAACATTCAACTTCGTTTGCTTGTTCTTACGAATTTAACATTCAACTTCGTTTGCTTGTTCTTACGAAATTAACATTCAACTTCGTTTGAAGTCTTATCATCATATCATAACATAAACCACCGTAATCATCATATCATATCATAAACCACCGTTCATCATATCATATCATAAACCACCGTTCATCATATCATATCATAAACCACCGTTCATCATATCATATCATAAACCACCGTTCATCATATCATATCATAAACCACCGTTCATCATATCATATCATAAACCACCGTTCATCATATCATATCATAAACCACCGTTCATCATATCATATCATAAACCACCGTTCATCATATCATATCATAAACCACCGTTCATCATATCATATCATAAACCACCGTTCATCATATCATATCATAAACCACCGTTCATCATATCATATCATAAACCACCGTTCATCATATCATATCATAAACCACCGTTCATCATATCATATCATAAACCACCGTTCATCATATCATATCATAAACCACCGTTCATCATATCATATCATAAACCACCGTTCATCATATCATATCATAAACCACCGTTCATCATATCATATCATAAACCACCGTTCATCATATCATATCATAAACCACCGTTCATCATATCATATCATAAACCACCGTTCATCATATCATATCATAAACCACCGTTCATCATATCATATCATAAACCACCGTTCATCATATCATATCATAAACCACCGTTCATCATATCATATCATAAACCACCGTTCATCATATCATATCATAAACCACCGTTCATCATATCATATCATAAACCACCGTTCATCATATCATATCATAAACATATCATATCATATCATAAACCACCGTTCATCATATCATATCATAAACCACCGTTCATCATATCATATCATAAACCACCGTTCATCATATCATATCATAAACCACCGTTCATCATATCATATCATAAACCACCGTTCATCATATCATATCATAAACCACCGTTCATCATATCATATCATAAACCACCGTTCATCATATCATATCATAAACCACCGTTCATCATATCATATCATAAACCACCGTTCATCATATCATATCATAAACCACCGTTCATCATATCATATCATAAACCACCGTTCATCATATCATATCATAAACCACCGTTCATCATATCATATCATAAACCACCGTTCATCATATCATATCATAAACCACCGTTCATCATATCATATCATAAACCACCGTTCATCATATCATATCATAAACCACCGTTCATCATATCATATCATAAACCACCGTTCATCATATCATATCATAAACCACCGTTCATCATATCATATCATAAACCACCGTTCATCATATCATATCATAAACCACCGTTCATCATATCATATCATAAACCACCGTTCATCATATCATATCATAAACCACCGTTCATCATATCATATCATAAACCACCGTTCATCATATCATATCATAAACCACCGTTCATCATATCATATCATAAACCACCGTTCATCATATCATATCATAAACCACCGTTCATCATATCATATCATAAACCACCGTTCATCATATCATATCATAAACCACCGTTCATCATATCATATCATAAACCACCGTTCATCATATCATATCATAAACCACCGTTCATCATATCATATCATAAACCACCGTTCATCATATCATATCATAAACCACCGTTCATCATATCATATCATAAACCACCGTTCATCATATCATATCATAAACCACCGTTCATCATATCATATCATAAACCACCGTTCATCATATCATATCATAAACCACCGTTCATCATATCATATCATAAACCACCGTTCATCATATCATATCATAAACCACCGTTCATCATATCATATCATAAACCACCGTTCATCATATCATATCATAAACCACCGTTCATCATATCATATCATAAACCACCGTTCATCATATCATATCATAAACCACCGTTCATCATATCATATCATAAACCACCGTTCATCATATCATATCATAAACCACCGTTCATCATATCATATCATAAACCACCGTTCATCATATCATATCATAAACCACCGTTCATCATATCATATCATAAACCACCGTTCATCATATCATATCATAAACCACCGTTCATCATA
This sequence comes from Erigeron breviscapus, assembly GCA_034093135.1. NCBI lineage: Eukaryota > Viridiplantae > Streptophyta > Magnoliopsida > Asterales > Asteraceae > Erigeron > Erigeron breviscapus. The sequence goes on from CM067168.1 coordinate 77,396,496, forward strand.
TCATATCATAAACCACCGTTCATCATATCATATCATAAACCACCGTTCATCATATCATATCATAAACCACCGTTCATCATATCATATCATAAACCACCGTTCATCATATCATATCATAAACCACCGTTCATCATATCATATCATAAACCACCGTTCATCATATCATATCATAAACCACCGTTCATCATATCATATCATAAACCACCGTTCATCATATCATATCATAAACCACCGTTCATCATATCATATCATAAACCACCGTTCATCATATCATATCATAAACCACCGTTCATCATATCATATCATAAACCACCGTTCATCATATCATATCATAAACCACCGTTCATCATATCATATCATAAACCACCGTTCATCATATCATATCATAAACCACCGTTCATCATATCATATCATAAACCACCGTTCATCATATCATATCATAAACCACCGTTCATCATATCATATCATAAACCACCGTTCATCATATCATATCATAAACCACCGTTCATCATATCATATCATAAACCACCGTTCATCATATCATATCATAAACCACCGTTCATCATATCATATCATAAACCACCGTTCATCATATCATATCATAAACATATCACGGACTTAGAATTTGACCTAACGACGTTAGTCAACATATACGTTTAAGTTTTGGGATGTTACAAACAACACACTCACATGCAGTGAACCCGTTCATATGCAGTATAGTTAGCTTGGTAAATCCGAGGTCGATCAGAAGGACTAAAGTAGCAATTGTTAAAATAAAGTAGTTCAAAGTAAAAAGGGGGGTTTTGTGACCGAATTGTCACGTTGCAAGAAGTTAGTAAGATTAGTTAGTAATACCGTAGGATTAATCGAAAAGAGAGTTTGTGATTGTAAACAATAATTTAAAAGGCATCCATCTCGAATCCGTTCAAAAACATGCTCAGATTGCACATAAATGAAGTTCAAATCCAATTTAAGTTGATTAAATAACCGAGACTCAAACAAAGCACCAACCCCATACCCGTCAAGTTAATGACATTATTTGACTCTCTTTCTTAAACTAGTTTCATTACAAAAACCGGTACCCCAAGACATCTTTTATAACTTCCCTAATCAAACAATTGTTTTGGTTATTAAAATAACAATTATACCTATCGATTGTACCCAACCGTTAACACATTAATTCCTATTATCATTGAACGATTATCTACCGTACCCGTCATAGACCCAATCGTTTGTACCCAAACAATCAAAATGAAATATATGTAATCAATAATTACCATTAAAGACACACATAAATCACCAATCAATTCAAGATAAATTATAAGGAAGAAATACGCTAAGATCTCGATATAACGTTAAATGAAATCAACATTTAATTAATAAAATTGTGCAATCCTTACATATTGTCTCACTTCATCAAGATGGATAGTAAAGTGATTAGCCACTCATATTAAATATGAAAGAACAAATCAAAATAGAAGAATTTATCGTTACCGAATACAAAGAATTGAAAGCAAATAACGAGAATAATCCAATCGTGTTCTTGATCTTCAAAGATTATTAATCGAATGAAAAACCTCTCAAAAGACTCTTAAAAACGACTGGAAAGTAAAAGGTAGGGTTTTGGTTTTAGTTATGCAAGATATTTATACTCTAAGCAAAAATTACTTATTTCCCGTCCAGCAGGTGCGGCGCACCTATTGATGAGGTGCGGCGCACCACCTTATGTTCCTGCACTTTAACAACGGGTGTGGCGCACTCCTACACAGCACCTCTTCTCGGCACCCTTGAGTGCGGCGCACCCATTTATGAGGTGCGGCGCACCATCTGTAAATCTTCTCCAAATTCTTCATTTTTGCTTCCAAGTGTTACTTGAGCCATCCGTAAGCACAATTTAGGCCTCCAATTGTCGTTTTCTTCAGTATTATGCCATAATACCTGCTAATATCCTGAGAATACTAACAAATACCATAAACGCACCAAATGTATACAAAAACGACTCCAAAAACACTTTAAATCAACAAATTACGATGTGGGAAATTAGTATAAAATGAGTCACATCAAGTCCCCCCACACTTAAGCTTTGCTTGTCCTCAAGCAATTCCAAACTTCAAAACTTTAATTACCTTGGCACATTCATGGGAATAACATGTCAGTAATCAAAAAGAAGCTAAACCATTCATGAAAATGAAAAGAGATGGTTAAATAGTTTTAATCTTAAATGAAAACTGCAATGTTTAACAATACTTGACTGATACACAAGCCTGAATAACACGACTAAGCATTGAACAATTGAATCTATGATATCACATCTATCCTACTCCAACTAACTTACTTGTGGGGTTGAATATTTGAATAATCACTCAAGGCCTAGTCGTGATGCATGATCTTTTACCATAGGTTTGTACTAGAATCGTTCCTTCACCGCCATGGCGCAAGCACCATGACGTCTATCAGAAGAGGTCTTTCAAGGGTTGTAATGTATTCTGAGGCTAAACAGGGTATTTAAAAGGGTATGGAAACTTGGGATAATAATTGATGTTAAAAAGAAATAACACAACAATTAACAAAGTTTTTCACATAATAGTCTAATCCGTAAATCCCATGTCATTAGTTGCCAACGGTCCAAACCCCGAGAAGTTTTCCCGACAATACCCCCAATAGAACGATAGTAACCGACACCATTGTGGTGTATGACATCAAACAACTTAATCAACGAAGACTAACCAATGTTGGCTTAAACGAACATGCCAACCCAAATATGATAACTGAAAAATATAACATTATAAACCTTTTGTTGGTTATAAGGATGTACCAACTCAACTCAATAATTTGAAGAAACAATGAAGCTTTTGTTGGTGTAATAGATGAACCAACTAACTAAAATGATTTGACAAAAAGGAGAAATATCAATTGACAGCCCAAGCTCTTTTTTCATTTTTTCTATTTTTTTTCTTTTTTCTGTTTTTCAATTCCTTTATTCTTTTTATTCCTTTTTTTGTGAGCTACTTTTACTCTGATTAATTGGTATTCTCTAAATAATATTGAAACAGTGACAAATCATATAAAAATATGCTAAGGTGAACAATCCAGACTTGATCTAATAATCATGACGAAATCAATCTATTCTCAAGAACCGAGAATATCCCAACCCGACACAACAAGATGAAACCCAAACCATCCACTAGCATAGGCAACCAATGACCCACCAGGACTTCGACTATCTGCATGGCTAGGAAAGGTGTATATTTAGGGTGGAGTTAATAACAAAGAACATGCTAATGACAACATGTTTTCTATTGTTTCTTGCACTAAAAGTGAGTGCAACATAAGGGTTTCACAGGTGGTTCACTAACCAGTGTAGTTAGCTACTAAGCACATTAACAAAACATGCACATAACAAATTTTACAAAACAAAGGTGAACATACAAAGAACAAAGGTTTTAATCCTAAATTTGCCTCTTCATCATCTAAATACACGGAACGATCAACCAGGACAAGTTCTAGAATCAACGCAATCACCAGCACACTCATAGCAAATGAAAATAATTCGGAAATGGAAAAACCAACCTCAAACTTGCACATCACAGTTTAGAGCTCTAAATAGAACCCTTACTCTTGGATAAATCCAAAAGCCTACGAGAGGAACAAATTTACAACGCTAATAAATCCAAACCCGTAAACACATAGCATAACTAGAAGTGAATCAATAATCTCACAAATTTGGTGTTTTGGTGCTATAAGCGTGCTAGTCATATTATTAATCCAGAAGGGATTGCCTAATTAATCAATCAAGACACATTCCACCAATTAAATTTTGTACCAAGGTGTAGTCAAATTGCTCATTAATATCTATAATTAGGTGACAAAAGCAATTAACTACAAGGACAAGCATGCAAAAGTTTAAAAATCCTCTAAAAATACCCGACTTTTTCCTATTTACCACCCCCCCCACACACACTTGAGTTGGACAATGCCCTAAATGTCCAATGAACTAAGGCAAACTATGGGAAATAGGGGAAAGTAAACAAAAGACAAAATCAAGAACAAGAAAAACTTGTCGGGTATGACGGGTGTTCCATGCTTGAATGATGCCAACAAGAATATTGTGCTGAACTTACTGCCAGCATATGCACATGACAATCAACTTGCTATCAACATGAACACACAAATCAACGCAAAACAGGAATACCAAACAAATAGCATAACCATAACCATCATCAAAGAGTTTATTCAAAAACACAAACAAAAAGAAAAATGCAAAATTTAAATTTAAATAACAAAATAAAAGACACGGGTTGCCTCCCGAGAAGCGCTTAATTTATTAACGAGTCGTTAGCTAGACTCCTACCCCAAAAAATTACCATGGTGGGGTCTCTGACGCCCCCACACTTAAAGTGTTGGGTGGTCTACCCTTGAATGGTGAAAAACAATTACCTTTCACCTTTGTTAAAATCCAATCATCAACATCACCTACACAAAAGTCTGGTGGCCTACACGAGTAAGGTGAAAAATTTGTGAACTTAACTTTTATCATTACCCAATCTTTAAAATTCACCTTTTCAAAATCTCTCCTCACATGATTTATCATATCTAATTTTAAAACCGAGTTTTCTACCCATCGCCGTTTATTATACTCAAACAATATTAGGTTACCTGAAGTATTAAAACGACTCTCTTGAGAGACGATTAAGCGCTTATCAATAAGGAAAGTAGCCGATGCTCCCTCTAGCTTCCTCTTTTTGCTCACCAGATGAAAACATGCTTGAACTGTCGGTAATTCAACCATTTTGATGTGTTCAAGCTCAATCCTCTTTGTTGGACCAGTTACCAACTCCTCATCCAAGTCGATAATGACTTCATCCTCCAAATCCTGCAAGATATAGTTAGCAACATTTGTATCATCATAAGAAACATCACATACCTTACCAAGGAAGGAGGAAAAAATCTCCAAATCAACAACTTCAATCACTGGCTCATTGCTAATAAGTGGTAGTTCATTTGGTTCCGAATGAGTGAACTGATAATCATCTTCTTTCGAGTCAACTCTAATAAAAAGTTGTGGACATGATTCTAGCTCTTGTGCCACTATCTTACTCACACCATCACCCGGTTCCATGAATTCTTCTTTTAGTTCTTCCATTATCACTTCACCAAAGTCAGATTGCGGAAGAGACACATGTGGTTCCTCCATTGCATCAGTGTTCAGGATTTGAATGGAATCCTGTATCTCTGGATATTTTTTGTGTAACATCCTAAATCGTATTCTCTTTTAGTGTTTGACCTTGACGTTAGTCAAATTTGACTTTTACTATTAAGTCGTTATATGTGATCTAACATAGATAAAAACATATATGTGAATGATTATGTGTGTAAAAAGTTCATTTTATCCTTACATGAATAAAATAGAGAATGGCTATAAATAATAAAAAGTAGAATTACCAAGGGGCTGATTTGTATAATGCTAGAAGCACGGGTTGGATTTGTATTGAAATTTACATATTAAATTCCATTAGTTTCGGTGGGCATATCTACCAATAAACTAAAACAGGATTGCATAGTTTTTAAAGCGACGTGTGGCACAACTTTTGATCGACACGTGTACTTTTTAGTATAATTTTTAAAATCTTTTAATTTAGTATGTATCTTATTCAAATTCTAATTCTAATATGTTACCGATTTAATTTCCAAATATGATATTAAATTAATGAAATAACATTTAAATCTTTTACATATATCACAAAGTTTTCCATATTAATACTTCGAAGTTCGGAGAACTTTTTTATATATATATTAGAGTATTATTATTTATTTATTATGTATAAATTTATCCAGTTTCTTTAATAATCTTAATATATCTACATCTACTACACAATATTATAAAAATATAACATCAAATGACATAAAATGAACTGAAAGTTAAAACTTTTATGGGATTATCTAAATTGGTTTTTTATTTTGTTTATCATCGAATTAAAAAAGTTAAGTGGTCGGGAACCTTTTAGTCACGTGAGGAAATTTTTCCTTACAATCTAAGAACCTTACAATCTTGATTGTCAATGATCATGCTGTCCCAAGACTCATTGTATAATAGGCAAAAAAATCCGCCAGAGACCAAGATTTAAACCTGTTATTTACTTCTTTTCATATGGTTATGATAACTTTTTAGTATGTAATTTCTCTATTTTTTTATAATTTTTTATTGACATGTATATATTTTATTTGATTAACTACATGTTTATAATTTTCTCAAACAGTAATTCATGTGTATTGCCCCGTTCTTTTTTTAGGTATTAAGTGTTGAATGTATTAAGTGCTGAATGTATTGATTCAATGCATTAAATTTTTAATTATTAAATCTATTAAGTAAAAAAAAATGAACCTTTTTAATGAGAATCCAATCATATTTTCAAAACATACCAAATAATCCTAAAATCATTTATATTAAAGATAGAACCCTAAGTTTTTTTTCCACATTATATAAGCATACAAATGTAGTAAATGTGAGGTTAACCTATGTATGAAGTATCTTGCTTTTCATATGTTTTAAGTAAATTTTATGAATTATAAAGTTTACTTATCGTGCATAACTTTTATTATAAAATCAGTTATATTAAACCATACATGATGCAAACTATTATATAAAAAATTGGTATAACTAAAAGAAATTAAGATAATCCGTGCATCACGCACGGGTATTAGTACTAGTATCGTATATATATTACATACTTGACTCTTCAATATCAAAACTTACTACGACTAATTACGTGTGGCTCATAAAACCCTAAAACAATAGCTAGCGAACAAAGGAGGAACAAAGAAAGCCCTACACTGTAGGCATTGACTTTGATAGTGATGTTCGATATCTGCTCAATTCGCGTCACAAGTTAGGTAATATTCAATTCTCATTAGTTCTGCACTTTTTGTAGAATTGTTTGAAACATAGGAGTTGATCAGATTAATTAAGTTCGCGTGTCGTCATAAGGTTTTGTATTATCGACTTGTAAACGCGTCTAGTTTTCCCTCACATGAAATACCATTACCATTTATTTACGGACAGACTTGTTACACAATATGGTTATATATGTGTTGTTAAACGTTTTTCTTAAGCATGCGGGGTTATAATCGGCCTCTGAGTTGTCGATCGTAAGTCAAAAGAAGAATATGATAAATGAAATTTTAAACCTTTGCAAAATATAGCTTTTCGTTAGAAATAAAACAATGTTCATTCATCAGGTGCTTGGACTTGTTTGATAATATCTTTTATATATGAGGTAGCCATGGATGGGCTAGGTTTATCAGTAAACGGTCTAGTATCAAATAACATGTTTTCACTTTATGGATTAGTCCTAATTTTATAGCAAGCCTGTCGATAATATGATTTGATAGCATTGTTTGATGTAAATAATAAGGTTGAAGATGGTTGCTCACTTGCTCGTGTACACGAGAGTTTAAGGAGAATGAAATTGATGGAGTTTTAATTAATTTGTAGAACCTCATATACACCACATTGTGATTTATATTTTGTAAGCTCAAAGTTCATTCATGAATATTGATATAAAAATGTTTCAAGATTTAAAAGAATTAACGGTGATGGTAGATATGAGCATTAGGCCTCTTATGTAAAGAAGGTGGTCATGCGTTCGTCTCAATTAATTTAGTATGCTTATAAGTTTAATAAATTTGTAGAACCTCATATACACCACATTGTGATTTATATTTTGTAAGCTCAAAGTTCATTCATGAATATTGATATAAAAATGTTTCAAGATTTAAAAGAATTAACGGTGATGGTAGATATGAGCATTAGGCCTCTTATGTAAAGAAGGTGGTCATGCGTTCGTCTCAATTAATTTAGTATGCTTATAAGTTTAATAAATCACCACACGTGGTCTAATACTAATTAAGTCGTCTCATGGATGCAAAAGCTAGTTTATATTACAGGTTGTATTATTTTAGATGTGTTAAAATAGTTGACATTAATAATAGTGTCGTTATTTGATGTAACTGCGTAGGTACTCGAACATTGAAGAAGTACGAGTTAAGTCGCATAATTGTCCTATTTGAGGTAAGATAACATATTTTGTCACGCTGGGGACACAACAAAATATGGTTTTGAGGTTATCTCTTTTATCGATTGTATAGCTATCTCATGCATATGTTGGGTATGGGAGGCTATTTGGGGATTCTTAAATATTTATGCCATGTTGATAATCATATGTGATGTTGAATGTGATGTGTGTTTATTGTTGGGCTTGTACACATAGTACACTAGACTATAGTAGGTTGCCATGTCACGTTGCACGTTAAGGGTCCGTATGATGAAAAGTTGCAATGTAGATACGATGATGATGTGAGAATTAAATGTTGAACAAAAACTCGAATATAATAATGATGTGAGAGTGTTAAGCTTAACCCACATTTGTCCTATGGACTTTTATAGTGTCGTTATTTGATGTAAGTGCGTAGGTACTCGAACATTGAAGAAGTACGAGTTAAGTCGCATAATTGTCCTATTTGAGGTAAGATAACATATTTTGTCACGCTGGGGACACAACAAAATATGGTTTTGAGGTTATCTCTTTTAACGATTGTATAGCTATCTCATGCATATGTTGGGTATGGGAGGCTATTTGGGGATTCTTAAATATTTATGCCATGTTGATAATCATATGTGATGTTGAATGAGATGTGTGTTTATTGTTGGGCTTCTACACATAGTACACTAGACTATAGTAGGTTGCCATGTCACGTTGCACGTTAAGGGTCCGTATGATGAAAAGTTGCAATGTAGATACGATGATGATGTGAGAATTAAATGTTGAACAAAAACTCGAATATAATAATGATGTGAGAGGTTATTTGGGGATTATTAAATATTTATGCCATGTTGATAATGATATGTGATGTTGAATGTGATGTGTGTTTATTGTTGGGCTTGTACACATAGTACACTAGACTATAGTAGGTTGCCATGTCACGTTGCACGTTAAGGGTCCGTATGATGAAAAGTTGCAATGTAGATACGATGATGATGTGAGAATTAAATGTTGAACAAAAACTCGAATATAATAATGATGTGAGAGTGTTAAGCTTAACCCACATTTGTCCTATGGACTTTTATAGTGTCGTTATTTGATGTAAGTGCGTAGGTACTCGAACATTGAAGAAGTACGAGTTAAGTCGCATAATTGTCCTATTTGAGGTAAGATAACATATTTTGTCACGCTGGGGACACAACAAAATATGGTTTTGAGGTTATCTCTTTTAACGATTGTATAGCTATCTCATGCATATGTTGGGTATGGGAGGCTATTTGGGGATTCTTAAATATTTATGCCATGTTGATAATCATATGTGATGTTGAATGTGATGTGTGTTTATTGTTGGGCTTGTACACATAGTACACTAGACTATAGTAGGTTGCCATGTCACGTTGCACGTTAAGGGTCCGTATGATGAAAAGTTGCAATGTAGATACGATGATGATGTGAGAATTAAATGTTGAACAAAAACTCGAATATAATAATGATGTGAGAGTGTTAAGCTTAACCCACATTTGTCCTATGGACTTTTATAGTGTCGTTATTTGATGTAAGTGCGTAGGTACTCGAACATTGAAGAAGTACGAGTTAAGTCGCATAATTGTCCTATTTGAGGTAAGATAACATATTTTGTCACGCTGGGGACACAACAAAATATGGTTTTGAGGTTATCTCTTTTAACGATTGTATAGCTATCTCATGCATATGTTGGGTATGGGAGGCTATTTGGGGATTCTTAAATATTTATGCCATGTTGATAATCATATGTGATGTTGAATGAGATGTGTGTTTATTGTTGGGCTTCTACACATAGTACACTAGACTATAGTAGGTTGCCATGTCACGTTGCACGTTAAGGGTCCGTATGATGAAAAGTTGCAATGTAGATACGATGATGATGTGAGAATTAAATGTTGAACAAAAACTCGAATATAATAATGATGTGAGAGTGTTAAGCTTAACCCACATTTGTCCTATGGACTTTTATAGTGTCGTTATTTGATGTAAGTGCGTAGGTACTCGAACATTGAAGAAGTACGAGTTAAGTCGCATAATTGTCCTATTTGAGGTAAGATAACATATTTTGTCACGCTGGGGACACAACAAAATATGGTTTTGAGGTTATCTCTTTTAACGATTGTATAGCTATCTCATGCATATGTTGGGTATGGGAGGCTATTTGGGGATTCTTAAATATTTATGCCATGTTGATAATCATATGTGATGTTGAATGTGATGTGTGTTTATTGTTGGGCTTGTACACATAGTACACTAGACTATAGTAGGTTGCCATGTCACGTTGCACGTTAAGGGTCCGTATGATGAAAAGTTGCAATGTAGATACGATGATGATGTGAGAATTAAATGTTGAACAAAAACTCGAATATAATAATGATGTGAGAGTGTTAAGCTTAACCCACATTTGTCCTATGGACTTTTATAGTGTCGTTATTTGATGTAAGTGCGTAGGTACTCGAACATTGAAGAAGTACGAGTTAAGTCGCATAATTGTCCTATTTGAGGTAAGATAACATATTTTGTCACGCTGGGGACACAACAAAATATGGTTTTGAGGTTATCTCTTTTAACGATTGTATAGCTATCTCATGCATATGTTGGGTATGGGAGGCTATTTGGGGATTCTTAAATATTTATGCCATGTTGATAATCATATGTGATGTTGAATGAGATGTGTGTTTATTGTTGGGCTTCTACACATAGTACACTAGACTATAGTAGGTTGCCATGTCACGTTGCACGTTAAGGGTCCGTATGATGAAAAGTTGCAATGTAGATACGATGATGATGTGAGAATTAAATGTTGAACAAAAACTCGAATATAATAATGATGTGAGAGTGTTAAGCTTAACCCACATTTGTCCTATGGACTTTTATAGTGTCGTTATTTGATGTAAGTGCGTAGGTACTCGAACATTGAAGAAGTACGAGTTAAGTCGCATAATTGTCCTATTTGAGGTAAGATAACATATTTTGTCACGCTGGGGACACAACAAAATATGGTTTTGAGGTTATCTCTTTTAACGATTGTATAGCTATCTCATGCATATGTTGGGTATGGGAGGCTATTTGGGGATTCTTAAATATTTATGCCATGTTGATAATCATATGTGATGTTGAATGAGATGTGTGTTTATTGTTGGGCTTCTACACATAGTACACTAGACTATAGTAGGTTGCCATGTCACGTTGCACGTTAAGGGTCCGTATGATGAAAAGTTGCAATGTAGATACGATGATGATGTGAGAATTAAATGTTGAACAAAAACTCGAATATAATAATGATGTGAGAGTGTTAAGCTTAACACTCTCACATCTAAATTACGAGCTCGATTTTCACATCTCATATAGTTTAGGTGTCCACGTTACCTAAACATCATCACATAATCATCTTTTACGTTTGGGCCCTTAAACGTGCACGTGTCATGGCAACTTAATAAGTCTAGTGAACTAGATGAACAAGCCATGTAGTCATGCACATTTTACATATCATCAACATATATCACATTTCAATTCATCTCAATACATTACATAGCATTTCTTAGCATATCATTACATCGCATACATTATTACATCACGTACATCATCATATATCATTGCATATCGTATATCATTACATATCATCTTTCATTGCATAACATAGTTCATTACATATCATATTTCATAGCTACTCAAAGCATTTCATATCATTTCACATCATATCATAACGTCACATATCTTTGGGGTAGCATTTCAGGCTTCAATATGCATGTACATAGCCCATATCACCTCCCGTATAATCCCGAATACCCATAAGCAAACAAGATACCATTTGGGGAAGTTATTATATGAAAACTATGTTTTTTGTTGAACCCTCAGCGTGTCAAAGTAGTGTATCTTACCTTGGTACTGCTTAACAATGAGTTATGTATGTCTTAAAGTGCTTGCTAAGTGCTCCCGACTACCTATAATGAGTATAAGATCGTTCTATAAGCTAATCAAAACTTAGGTACCAAACTGGACCCATTTGTGCACCGCATGGAAGTCCTGTGCGCCGCACAAAACCATAAAAAGCATTTGTGCACCGCACAAAGTCTGTGCACCGCACAAATCCATAAAAACATTTGTGCACCGCATGGAAGTCCTGTGCGCCGCACAAAACCATAAAAAGCATTTGTGCACCGCAGAAGTCTGTGCACCGCACAAACTAAAAACATTTGTGCACCGCATGGAAGTCCTGTGCGCCGCACAAAACCATAAAAAGGTCTGTGCACCGCACAATAGCCCAGTTCGACCAAAAAACAACTTTTTAACCCTTTAATCGAATCCCATACGAACACCAATCATTAATTCGACCTGGGGACATAAAATTAACCTTTTTGACAACACTTTTACTGACTTTAATCCATCCATCAATCCTTTAATCCTTTACAACATGAATCAATCATTCAATCACCCGAATAACATGAAATCGGTAAACGTTTAATCAAATAACCCAACCCACACCCCATGGCCTGGGTTGAATACTCATCTATGACTCAAATAATCAGATTTCAAAGAGGATTATACCTATATTACCTGTACTTAACGTAGGGGACTCAAGCTCTAAACAATACTTGATCAAAATGGCACGTAACGATTGGATCTTTGCTTGGAAAGGGAGGGAGATCGGCTGGGGGTTTTTCACACACAAGATGCAGAAGTTTTGTGACAATTAGGGCTGCCTAATTGCTCACTAACCCCTGGCCATCAACCCAATATGTTACACTTAGAACCCCTCAACTTCTAAACTTAGCTTTCCTGGCTTATTTTTCTACCGGGAGTCTTAACACACTAACAAGCACTTAATTACTTAACGTTACTTTGATTACTTTCATTAAACATCACATTTACTTATTCATATTAAATACATAAGCATTTAGTCACATAATCACACATAGGGCGCATAAACTTAACGAACCTAACCTTGACTAACGGTCAAGTCAATAAGTCAAACTTGAAAAGTTTGGGATGTTACAAGTACACTAGACTATAGTATGTTGTCATGTCACGTTGCACGTTAAGGTCCCTAATGATGAAAAGTTGAAATGTAGATACGATGATGACGTGAGAATTAAATGTTGAACAAAAACTCATGTATAATAATGATGTGAGAGTGTTAAGCTTAACCCACATTTGTCCTATGGACTTTTGTGCATGTCGATCACTCGGGGGTAGTCATGATACCTCCGTGTGACCCTAATCATGTGAGATGAGTAATTCTCGGTGGAGTGATTACCACTATATGTGCAGAAACGGGTTACTCCTGGATTGGTTATGCCTATCCTTAACGACGTCGGACCACCGTAAGGTCCACCCCATCAAGTCAGGAGTGAGGTTCCCTGTTAGGTCATGTGGCCACCTACACACAACCTCCATCCCTATGTTGAATAACTAGGCATAACTATATGATGATGATGTGTGATGACGTGAGCTTAGGATGATAATTAATGACGTGAAAAGTGGATTTATGTAGATTATGTTGTTATGTGGCTATTGGTGATAAAGGAGGATTGCTAGGCACGTTGTAGGATTTGATTATCCTTTTTATGTAGTTTATGTTGATTTGGTATTTGTACCTTTATATATGCATGAGTTGATTTGTAAAAGTGGTTTAATTGGCAATTCTCTATTTATACTAACTTGTTATCTTACTCAGTTTTTTAAGCTGACACTTGTTTTGTGGAAAATGTGTTATGCCCTCAGGTTATGGGTTACCGGAGCTAGTAGACATGCGTGTGGCAGGGTAGCTATTGATGATGAATAAAGATTGCTTTTAGTTACCCATTTGCTAGTACTTTTTAAGTAGATTTATTTATTATGTCGGTTGGCATTTTATATTGTGGATTTCATTAAATTATTGTGATGATATGTTGCTGGTAACACCATTTAAAGTTGTTTATTGATTCTATTATGAATCAAATGAAAATTTAAACATTGCTTCCGCATTTTATTTAAAAGAGTTATGTTTTAAGTTGAAAACTTTTGAAATTCACATTTTTATAAAGTGGGGTGTTACATTTTGCTTTCAGGAGGATGGGTTTGTGATTCATTTTCCAAGTGATCATTAGCTTCCGTTGTTTCATTCTCTTCGGAAGTCTCACACACTTCTTGCCAAATTGCATTATTTTTGGGCACATACACCAATTCCTCAGATTGAATAAATTCTTCCAAATAATCAAATACCCCATCCGTATTCATCCCTAAGAATTCCTCGCTTAGAATTTCGTATGATTCGTCATCTAGCCCACGCAAATAAAACGTAACAAGTTCACAAACAAAAATGTTGTTCGTGTTTAACTTATCAACTACATATCTAATCCTCAACCATGCTTCATACCAAGTTTCATTGGGTAATTGCTTAAAGTACCGAATCTCGTCCGTATATTCTGCTTCCAACTCATAGTCTTGATCGGCCATAGGTGACGCTAATACTACAAAACAAACACTAGCACACCCCGTGAAAAGCACAAATGGAAAAGAAAAACTAAACAATAAAATGGACTAGAACTAAATAAAAAAAATTAACACTAAATTACGCTAATCTAAGAAAGCAATTAACTTCCTCACAACTGAATGCGAGAAAGGGTCGAACTACAAAATTAAACAATTACTAAACAAAAGTCCCCGGCAGCGGCGCCAAAAACTTGATATATGAAATCGAGTCTTAAAATTTATAAACACGAATCACCTAGCGACTGACTACAACACACTCACAGGCAGTGAACCCATTCGTATGCAGTATATTTAGCTTGGTAAATCCGAGGTCGATCACAAGGACTAAAGTTGCAATTGTTAAAATAAAGTAGTTCAAAGTAAAAGGGGGGTTTTGTGACCGAATTGTCACGTTGAAAGAAGTTAGTAAGATCAGTTAGTAATCCCGCAGGATTAATCGAAAAGAGAGTTTGTGATTGTAAACAATAATTTAAAAGGCATCCATCTCGAATCCGCTCAACAACATGCTCAGATTGCACATAAATGAAGTTCAAATCCAATTTAAGTTGAATAATTAACCGAGACTCAAACAAAGCACCAACCCTGTACCCGTCAAGTTAATGACATTATTTGACTCTCTTGCTTAAACTAGTTTCATTACAAAGACTGGTACCCCAAGACATCTTTTATAACTTCCCTAATCAAACAATTGTTTTGGTTATTAAAATAACAATTATACCTATCGATTGTATCCAACCGTTAACACATTAATTCCTATTATCATTGAACGATTATCTACCGTACCCGTCATAGACCCACTCGTTTGTACCCAAACAATCAAAATGAATTATATGTAATCAATAATTACCATTAAAGACATACATAAATCACCAATCAATTCAAGATAAATTATAAGGAAGAAATACACTAAGATCTCGATATAACGTTAAATGAAATCAACATTTAATTAATAAAATTGTGCAATCCTTACATATTGTCTCACTTCATCAAGATGGATAATAAAGTGATTAGCCACTCATATTAAATATGAAAGAACAAATCAAAATAGAAGAATTCATCGTATCGAATACAAAGAATTGAAAGCAAATAACGAGAATAATCCAATCGTGTTCTTGATCTTCAAAGATGATTAATCGAATGAAAAACCCCTCAAAAGACTCTTAAAAATGGCTGGAAAGTAAAAGGTAGGGTTTTGGTTTGAGCTATGCAAGATATTTATACCCTAAGCAAAAATCATTTATTTCCCGTCCAGCAGGTGCGGCGCACCCATTTATGAGGTGCGGCGCACCATCTGTAAATCTTCTCCAAATTCTTTATTTTTGCTTCCAAGTGTTACTTGAGCCATCCATAAGCACACTTTAGGACTCCAATTGTCGTTTTCTTCAGTATTATGCCATAATACCTGCTAATATCCTGAGAATACTAAAAATACCATAAACGCACCAAATGTATACAAAAACGGCTCCAAAATCAACTAATTACGATGTGGGAAATTAGTATAAAATGAGTCACATCACTTAGCTAATCCTTTTACAAAGGCATTGTCAAAAGGAAAGCTCAATAAGCATGTCGAGGGCATAGAACTTAAATTAGCTAGTTATATCATGTAAATCTGTGATTGGTATTTGGATAAAGGATGTTAAACAATTATTATTTTACAAATGAATTAAACTACGTGGTATGTTTGTTTTCATTTAATATTAATTGTATCCTATATTTGCATGTTTAAATTCATGAATATTTAATATTCTAAATGTCCATTGTCGATTAACTATATGGGAATATAGTTAAACTAAGACAAATCTGAGTGATTGGTAATATTCTTAAGAATATTTGAAGATGGTCCTACCAAACTCACATGATATCCACAGAGATGCATATCGGAGTACTCCACTTAACGAATCATCACTTTATGGATCAACGTCATTAAGTGAAATTCGTGAAATGGTTGCTTTATTTATCCTTAGACTTGAGATACAAGCGGGTTATGCATGTGTGGATTGCATTTTCTTGATATAGTTCTAACTATCCTGAATAAGGTAGTAACAAAGGGCTATTTTCAGAAATGTAGTGAAATGACATGACTAACACGTGTAGTCAAAATAGGATTTGTTCCTTCAACTTGAAATTGAAGAATGATATCATTTGGCGCCCTCATTGATTAATTAAGATGTTTGTATGGCCATACCCAAATGAACTCCAGATGTTGTCTCGATTAATTTGGTAATCTTAATTAGTTGTAAAAATGAGAAACAGTTGCGTTAAATTATGGAATGACATAGATCCATATCCATAATTAACAAGGAATCTGAAACAAAGGGATAAACACTGAAACCGTTTCAAAATACTTTAAGAAACTATACTTAAATATTTCCGGGAGCATTGGCGTGTTGCTAGACGCTAACAAATGTTATTGCCTTTATTATAACATGCTCAAGTGGGAGCTGTTGGAATATGATCACGTTAAATAAACGCATGTCTGGAAATGTTTAAGCCTACGGGGTCGCGATAACACTTAGATATCCGTTAATATGTATATATTGTATCTACATATTTATAATCACCAAATTGAGAGAAATGATAATTGGACATTATTAACTAGATATGTTAATTAGAATTATTAATTAATTAATAAATATGAATTATTAATTATTAATTATTAATTAATAATTAATGTAATTATTAATTAAGGGATATATTTATACCTTATATATAGCATAATAATTTAACCGTAACTAATAACTAAAAATATATTATCTTCTCTCGGTCGAACAAAACTAAGAAATCAAAGTACTTGAGTTTCGACAGAAACAATCCCTATCAAATATAGTTATTAACTAGATTTTAGACCCGTGTCCAACACTGGACACGGGTTTACGATATTATCAATATTAGATCTTCATACATTTAAGTCATAAAAGCTTATAATTTTGAAGATATAGGGTTCAAGTGTTATACTTTGCAAGTTGTAGTACAATAATCATATGTTCGTCACTGTCATTATTAGCTAAGACATATTGATGAAATTGTTTGTCGTATTCATTCCACAAGGCATATGTTATAATAACTTCTCTACTATATAACTTTTTGAAACCATTTGTACTCATAATGTGATATTGTTATAAAAGATAATTAAGAATTAAAATATAAACATACTTGTGATCATGTATTTGACATTCAAGTATATGTATTTGATCATGATGCGGACCCATAACACGCATAGGTTTATTTTCAATCATCTGTCCTATGATAATTAGATAATAATTAGGTTTCTTGATTTGAGTGACAATTGTAACTGTAAACATTAATACGCAAACCTAATATACAAAAAAAAAAATAAAAAATTATGTACCTTTTTGATTTGAGAGATATAATGAATCTTGAATGGAGTTTATATTGACTTCGATTTAGTATTCAAGTAACCCTCTGTTGTAAATCGTGTTTTGTTCTGTGACCGTCTCATGTTTTGTGATTCCTATTGTGTTTAGGATAAGGATGTTGTATATCGTCATCTGTTATTATGTTTGGGATATGTATCTAGAGTTCAAATTGTGTTTATATTAAATATTAAACTAAATATTTATAATTTATAAAAATCTAATCTAATATTTGTTAATAAGTCATTAGGTTTTGAAATAATTTTTTGTAGACAATATTTATATGTTGAAATTTTTTTAATTAATTAAATGATTGTAATTTTAAAAAATTCTTCTCAAGTTGATGGCTAAAAATAAATATAAATTAAGTATTCAGGGCTAAAAAGTGTAAATTATTGATGGAAAACAAAAAAGTGTAAATTAATGAGACTTTTTCTACAAATAATATAAATACTAATATAATAATATATTTGGATAATGATTATTAGGATTTTTAATTTATAGTTAATCTAAATGATGACATAAGCGAAATTGAATTTGATGAAATTGAGCGATTTATAAGTCATTAGTTCAACTGACTTATAGTATATATTAAGATTAAGATTAAGATATAATAGTTATATTTACTTTCTTATTCATGGGATTATTCAATTTGACGGGAACAAAAATCTTGTTTCTTCCTTGAGTTCGACGAAACAAGAGTGTAAGCAAACTATGAGTTTTAGGCTTTTAATGATTCAAGATCTAGCAATCTTCGGGTATTGTTCGACCTGTCGTGTGTGCGATCGTAGAGGGGTTTTACTTTAAACCCTAATAATAATTATCATTATTATTATTTATTGGAAGCTAAGCTAAAAGGTACACATCCGATTCTTTACTTTGTTAATTAATTATATTGCATATGATTTTTTCCGCTGCGTACTCGTGTAATTTTTTTGATAATAGTTATAAATCCTAACAGATATATGGAATCATGGATGGTTTTAATTAGAGAGAGACTATTACAAGCGGTTCCCGCTGACTAAAAGTTTAAGCGGTCTATTACTGAGGTGGACTGATCAATACCCCTCTCGTAAAGAGCGGAGGGAAAGTGAATGGGTGGTGTTTGTGCACCGAACCGAGGCTAGAACAATGTGGGATGATGAGTGTTTTTGGCTGTTTATTGGCGGTTCCCAAAAGGTAGAGTTAATCTTTTTACGCCAATTGAGTTCTTTACACAATCTATGTGTGATCGAGTATATCGAGTTGAATGCCCTTTTGAGGGTCTTACGATCTAGAAACTTTATTCATATCTATTCAAGAGGATACATAGAAATTTTCAAAAATATAAGATTCATCTCCCAACTAGTTCATATAAGAAAGATATGAATTTTCCAACATTTCAACAGTTTTAGGCCTGGAAATCTAATTCGTTTTGAAAGCAATATCGACCATCAGACATCCTTGGCTGATAACCACGACCTTTACAGTTCATATATACCAAAATATGAATCATTTGAATTTATGAAATCATCAATTGATTTATAGATTCATTACACACATTATACAATTGATTTGACACCCGTTTTGACCTAAATCGGCTTACAAACGCAATCAAATCCGAATCAAACCTTAAGACCAGATGTGAACCCTATATTTGTTCTATTGGTACATAACAATGGAATTGAAAACAATTTCATACCTAAAGGAAATCTCAAGATACCAATTGATTGCAATAACAATCACCGAATGACCCGAAATCGTCAAATCTAACACAAAAACGTTTCCTATCAATCAAAACTCAACAAGTCCAGGTATGGACGAAATATATGGATGGAATTGGCTGATTTTCAGCAAAGACTTTGATCTATACCTTGGAGGATGATTAATGGATCGAATACGTGCATCGATTGATCATAAATCCACCCGAAATCGCAAGAAACGTACTATGATTGCTCAAGAGAAAGGGAGGCGGTTCTAGGGTTCAAAGGAGGAGGGTGAGATCTGATTTTGGGGCTAATGATCTGATTAGTAACCCCTAATCCCGTTTTTTAGTTTTCACATATGTCAAAACTAGTCCCTAGACTTCCTTATGACTCATATTAGGCTAAAATGACCTTTTGGGAATACTTATAACACATTAAACACTTGAAGCACCTCTAAGGCATTTAAAATGCACCTTAAACACATATAGCACATTAAACACATATAATCATTATATCTCCTAGAGACTTAACGGACACGCGATGTTGACTTAACGACTCAAGTCAACCGTTAAATAAAAGTTTCGGGATGTTACAATTACCTCCCCCTTAAGAGGATTCTGCCCTCAGAATCATTTCGCCACTCATATAGATTCCACACTTTCATATCTCTAACTTTATCATATCATTTCGGGGTTTCTTGGGTTGTACTTTAACTTAGCATAGCCAAACTCATTTAGCTTCTTACATAGTCTTTTCCACTTTCACTTTACAATTTCAACCGTTTCGTCATTTCTTTGGTTCAATATTTAAATCAAACCAAGTAATCAACTCATTTCTCCAACCTTCATAAGTAGTACCCACATAATATTTGGCGAAGGCTATTAATTTGCCGGTTAAGACCTTCCGACACATATCCCTATTAACTTGCTACCATAACTCACATGATTCATTAAATAAAGGGTCGACTCGCCATAACTTTCGATGCATAACATATCCCTCCATAGAGTCTTATGGTTAGACCATAATACCTACTTTGTTCATAATAAGCTTTCTTTGCTCACCACAAAACCTTTAGACAATTTTGAGCTAATCAAAACACTCCTTTAACAATTCCAACTTTATGAACTATTATCTTCATGATATTTGGCTCTGCAACTTTCCTTTCAATAACATGTCGTATCATGAAATGACATCCAACGCCTACATCATAGTTGACATTATATGTGAACTCAACAATAGTATGTGAAAATCTCAACGCACCATCGTACGATCATATGACTTTCCTGAGTTTCTAAATCATTCTTTCTCTTCCCCATCTATCTAGGAGTGTTAGGCATCACTTGAGTTCACCATTTTCTTCATACTTGCCAGAACATCTTTAAAGATTATTTACATAACGGCCGTCTCGATTTGAAACATTCAACAATTAACCTTCACACTTTAAGAGAACTTCTTTAACATACATCTTTTCTTTCATGTCCAATGAAACGGTGCAATAGTTCACCAAGAAATAAGCATTCTTGGACAACCTGCCTACTAATTGCTCCTGTCATATCATTACTTTTAGCTTCCCACACAACTTTGTCTCTTAGTCCATGGTGACGTGACCACTCACTTCCGTCAGAGGATCATTAAATTCTTTATATTGCCACTAAACTTTCGGTGTTTAGTCTTGGCTTTTAACCCAATCACACGTCAACATATAAGATTTACTACACCTAGTATCATAATAGGTCGTTTCACATTTCAGGCGACATCCAAATGAGTAAGTCACCACGATTCATAAGCTTCCTCAATTACAACTTTATGAACTATTATCTTCATGATATTTGGCTCTGCAACTTTCCTTTCAATAACATGTCGTATCATGAAATGACATCCAACGCCTACATCATAGTTGACATTATATGTGAACTCAACAATAGTATGTGAAAATCTCAACGCACCATCGTACGATCATATGACTTTCCTGAGTTTCTAAATCATTCTTTCTCTTCCCCATCTATCTAGGAGTGTTAGGCATCACTTGAGTTCACCATTTTCTTCATACTTGCCAGAACATCTTTAAAGATTATTTACATAACGGCCGTCTCGATTTGAAACATTCAACAATTAACCTTCACACTTTAAGAGAACTTCTTTAACATACATCTTTTCTTTCATGTCCAATGAAACGGTGCAATAGTTCACCAAGAAATAAGCATTCTTGGACAACCTGCCTACTAATTGCTCATGTCATATCATTACTTTTAGCTTCCCACACAACTTTGTCTCTTAGTCCATGGTGACGTGACCACTCACTTCCGTCAGAGGATCATTAAATTCTTTATATTGCCACTAAACTTTCGGTGTTTAGTCTTGGCTTTTAACCCAATCACACGTCAACATATAAGATTTACTACACCTAGTATCATAATAGGTCGTTTCACATTTCAGGCGACATCCAAATGAGTAAGTCACCACGATTCATAAGCTTCCTCAAGTACAACTTTTGGTCATTTCGTTCTCAGATACCGAAATCTTACTTTTAGACGTATGATTTCACGCTTGTTATTTATCAATTTCTGAATCCACAGACACAATACCCACATCTTCGTCTCTAGCAACATCACCCTTGACTGGCTCATTGTAGACAAGTGTTTACCATAACCTTATAGTCATGGAATTAAACATTAAATGGAACCTTGTTCCTTTCAGCTCTAAGCGTCAGCTTCTACTTTAACTTTTTACTCACTTTAGCCGAATTTAAAATTAAGCCTCTTCGAGTTGAAAATCGTAATATCGCTCTTTACGCAAATATGATGTTCTTCGTCATACTTAGAATAGGCAAGATTGTCATCACTAAACGTAATGACTGAACGATCTAAAGAAAACTTTTGACTTGATTCCTTAAATTCATACACAGTAAGGACTTTCGTTATCATGAAGGTATTTCGTAAAGCTCAATAGGGTCATAATGAGTGTAAGAATAACTTTATCAGGACTTTCATCATCAACTTCAACATAAAGTTGCAAAACCGTAAATCTATCTTATAGAAGAAATACATCCCACAATCGAAACCGTTAACTCCTTCCTATAAGTGAGAACAAAACGGAGGGTGCGCTTGCATGAAAATAGCACTAGTCACACATCAATTGAAGGTTCGACCTCACGATCGAAACGAAACCGGGAACTTTATTAGAACGTCTCAAAACTATGTGTAGTCTCGACTTTAGAAATATAATATTTGCCTTACATGGGTAACCACACAGGCGAGAAACATGATCAATTCGGACCAAAATGCTCTTGAATACTTTTACTTCATATACTTTAAGAAACTAAAAATATCTCCATCATTATACCTTTTTTTTTTAACTTTTCTTAAGGAAAACTCTTATCTCGAGAAGCAGTCATACATAAGATTTTGTACAAATATAGGATCTCAACATTACCCTTACATTCATGCAATATAAGGAAGAATCTACACCTGTAGATACTCGTCCCAATCGTCATATATCGTCCCGAAGCGAAATCAAGATTAAACGAGTCGTAAATCCAAAACAGACCAAAATATGCGCCGCATGGATGGTGCATGCGCCGCATATTCCACATTTGGGCACATATGCGCCGCATATTCCACATTTGGGCACATATGCGCCGCATAAAAGAAGTATGCTCCGCATATTTCACTTATTTTGTCACAGAAAACACCAAGAGTTTGAGCAACACCAAATATGCGCCGCATGGAAGATCCATGCGCCGCATATGCGGCGCATATGTGCCCAAATGTGGAATATGCGGCGCATGCACCATCCATGCAGCGCATATTTTGGTCTGTTTTGGATTTACGACTCGTTTAATCTTGATTTCGCTATGGGACGATATATGACGATTGGGACGAGTATCTACAGGTGGAGATTCTTCCTTATATTGCATGAATGTAAAGGTAATGTTGAGATCCTATATTTGTACAAAATCTTATGTATGACTGCTTCTCGAGATAAGAGTTTTCCCTTAAGAAAAAAAAAGGTATAATGATGGAGATATTTTTAGTTTCTTAAAGTATATGAAGTAAAAGTATTCAAGAGCATTTTGGTCCGAATTGATCATGTTTCTCGCCTGTGTGGTTACCCATGTAAGGCAAATATTATATTTCTAAAGTCGAGACTACACATAGTTTTGAGACGTTCTAATAAAGTTCCCGGTTTCGTTTCGATCGTGAGGTCGAACCTTCAATTGATGTGTGACTAGTGCTATTTTCATGCAAGCGCACCCTCCGTTTTGTTCTCACTTATAGGAAGGAGTTAACGGTTTCGATTGTGGGATGTATTTCTTCTATAAGATAGATTTACGGTTTTGAAACTTTATGTTGAAGTTGATGATGAAAGTCCTGATAAAGTTATTCTTACACTCGTTATGACCCTATTGAGTTTTACGAAATACCTTCATGATAAGGAAAGTCCTTACTGTGTATGAATTTAAGGAATCAAGTCAAAAGTTTTCTTTAGATCGTTCAGTCATTACGTTTAGTGATGACAATCTTGCCTATTCTAAGTATGACGAAGAACATCATATTTGCGTAAAGAGCGATATTACGATTTTCAACTCGAAGAGGCTTAATTTTAAATTCGGCTAAAGTGAGTAAAAAGTTAAAGTAGAAGCTGACGCGTAGAATTGAAAGGAACAAGGTTCCATTTAATGTTTAATTCCATGACTATAAGGTTATGGTAAACACTTGTCTACAATGAGCCAGTCAAGGGTGATGTTGCTAGAGACGAAGATGTGGGTATTGTGTCTGTGGATTCAGAAATTGATAAATAACAAGCGTGAAATCATACGTCTAAAAGTAAGATTTCGGTATCTGAGAACGAAATGACCAAAAGTTGTACTTGAGGAAGCTTATGAACCGTGGTGACATGCTTATTTGGATGTCGCCTGAAATGTGATACGACCTATTATGATACGAGGTGTAGTAAATCTTATATGTTGACGTGTGATTGGGTTAAAAGCCAAGACTAGACACCGAAAGTTTGGTGGCAATACAAAGAGTTTAATGGTCCTCTGACGGAAGTGAGTGGTCATGTCACCGTGGACTAAGAGACAAAGTTGTGTGGGAAGCTAAAAGTAATGATATGACAGGAGCAATTAGTAGGCAGGTTGTCCAAGAATGCTTATTTCTTGGTGAACTATTGCACCGTTTCATTGGACATGAAAGAAAAGATGTATGTTAAAGAAGTTCTCTTAAAGTGTGAAGGTTAATTGTTGAATGTTTCAAATCGAGACGGTCGTTATGTAAATAATCTTTAAAGATGTTCTGGCAAGTAAGAAGAAAATGGTGAACTCAAGTGATGCCTAACACTCCTAGATAGATGGGGAAGAGAAAGAATGATTTAGAAACTCAGGAAAGTCATATGATCGTACGATGGTGCGTTGAGATTTTCACATACTATTGTTGAGTTCACATATAATGTCAACTATGATGTAGGCGTTGGATGTCATTTCATGATACGACATGTTATTGAAAGGAAAGTTGTGGAGCCAAAGATCATGAAGATAATAGTTCATAAAGTTGGAATCGTTAAAGGAGTGTTCTGATTAGCTCAAAATTGTCTAAAGGTTTTGTGGTGAGCAAAGAAAGCTTATTATGAACAAAGTAGGTATTATGGTCTAACCATAAGACTCTATGGAGGGATATGTTATGCATCGAAAGTTATGGCGAGTCGACCCTTTATTTAATGAATCATGTGAGTTATGGTAGCAAGTTAATAGGGATATGTGTCGGAAGGTCTTAACCGGCAAATTAATAGCCTTCGCCAAATATTATGTGGGTACTACTTATGAAGGTTGGAGAAATGAGTTGATTACTTGGTTTGATTTAAATATTGAACCAAAGAAATGACGAAACGGTTGAAATTGTAAAGTGAAAGTGGAAAAGACTATGTAAGAAGCTAAATGAGTTTGGCTATGCTAAGTTAAAGTACAACCCAAGAAATCCCGAAATGATATGATAAAGTTAGAGATATGAAAGTGTGGATTATATATGAGTGGCGAAATGATTCTGAGGACAGAATCCTCTTAAGGGGGAGGTAATTGTAACATCCCGAACTTTTTGATTAACGGTTGACTTGAGTCGATAAGTCAACACCACGTGTCCGTTAAGTCTCTAGGAGATATAATGATTATATGTGTTTAATGTGCTATATGTGTTTAAGGTGCATTTTAAATGCCTTAGAGGTGCTTCAAGTGTTTAATGTGTTATAAGTATTCCCAAAAGGTCATTTTAGCCTAATATGAGTCATAAGGAAGTCTAGGGACTAGTTTTGACATATGTGAAAACTAAAAAACGGGATTAGGGGTTACTAATCAGATCATTAGCCCCAAAATCAGATCTCACCCTCCTCCTTTGAACCCTAGAACCGCCCCCCTTTCTCTTGAGCAATCATAGTACGTTTCTTGCGATTTCGGGTGGATTTATGATCAATCGATGCACGTATTCGATCCATTAATCATCCTCCAAGGTATAGATCAAAGTCTTTGCTGAAAATCAGCCAATTCCATCCATATATTTGTCCATACCTGGACTTGTTGAGTTTTGATTGATAGGAAACGTTTTTGTGTTAGATTTGACGATTTCGGGTCATTCGGTGATTGTTATTGCAATCAATTGGTATCTTGAGATTTCCTTTAGGTATGAAATTGTTTTCAATTCCATTGTTATGTACCAATAGAACAAATATAGGGTTCACATCTGGTCTTAAGGTTTGATTCGGATTTGATTGCGTTTGTAAGCCGATTTAGGTCAAAACGGGTGTCAAATCAATTGTATAATGTGTGTAATGAATCTATAAATCAATTGATGATTTCATAAATTCAAATGATTCATATTTTGGTATATATGAACTGTAAAGGTCGTGGTTATCAGCCATGGATGTCTGATGGTCGATATTGCTTTCAAAACGAATTAGATTTCCAGGCCTAAAACTGTTGAAATGTTGGAAAATTCATATCTTTCTTATATGAACTAGTTGGGAGATGAATCTTATATTTTTGAAAAGGTCTATGTGTCCTCTTGAATCGATATGAATAAAGCTTCTGGTGACCCAAAAGGGCATTCAACTCGATATACTCGATCACACATAGATTGTGTAAAGAACTCAATTGGCGTAAAGAGATTAACTCTACCTTTTGGGAACCGCCAATAAACAACCAAAAACACTCATCATCCCACATTGTTCTAACCTCGGTTCGGTGCACAAACACCACCCATTCACTTTCCCTCCGCTCTTTACGAGTAAGGGGTTTTTAGCCATCACTTGAAAATTTTTAAATCATCATTAATTAATTAAAAAAAT
Source organism: Erigeron breviscapus (assembly GCA_034093135.1). NCBI lineage: Eukaryota > Viridiplantae > Streptophyta > Magnoliopsida > Asterales > Asteraceae > Erigeron > Erigeron breviscapus. Next base: position 77,423,427 of record CM067168.1, read on the forward strand.
TTCAACATATGAATATTGTCTACAAAAAATTATTTCAAAAGATGAAATACAATATATGTGTTCAATGTTAAATATATATTTATTAATATTTAATATAAACCCAATTTGAACTCTAGATACATATCCAAACATAATAACAGATGACGATATACAACATCCTTATCCTAAACACAATAGGAATTACAAAACATGAGACGGTCACAGAACAAAACACGATTTACAACAGAGGGTTACTTGAATACTAAATCCAAATCAATATGAACTCCATTCAAGATTCATTCTATCTCTCAATCAAAAAGGTACAAAATTTTCTCCCTTTTTTTATATTAGTTTTGCGTATTAATGTTTACAGTTACAATTGTCACTCAAATCAAGAATCCTAATTGTTATCTAATTTTCATATGACAGGTGATTGAAAATAAACCTATTCGTGTTATGGGCCCGCATCTGATCAAACACATATACTTGAATGTCAATTACAGAATCACAAATATGTTTATATTTTAATTCTTAATTATCTTTCATAATAATATCACATTATGAGTACAACTGGTTTCAAAAAAATTCTATAATAGAGAAATTATTATAACATATGCCTTGTGGAATGAATACGACAAACAATTCCATCAATATGTCTCAGTCTAATAATGACAGTGACGAAATGTGATTATTGTACTACAACTTGCAAAGTATAACACTTAGAACCATATATCTTCAAAATTATAAGCTTTTATGACTTAAATGTATGAAGATCTAATATTGATAATATCGTAAACCGTGTCCAGTGTTGGACACGGGTCTAAAATCTAGTTAATACTATATACTTGTTTCATGTAAACTAAAACAATTGGTACTTTGATTTCTTAGTTTTGTTCGACCGAGAGAAGATAATATATTTTTAGTTATTAGTTACGGTTAACATCTTTTGACTTGGACTAGGTTTAATTAATAATTACATTAATTATTAATTAATATTTAATAATTAATAATTCATATTTATTAATTAATTAATAATTCTAATTAACATATCTAGTTAATAATGTCCAATTATCATTTCTCTCAAGTTTGGTGATTATAAATATGTAGTACAATATATACATATTACCGGATATCTAAGTGTCATCGCGTGTGACCCCGTAGGCTTAAATATTTTCCGGACATGCGTTTATATTAACGTGATCACATACCAACAGCTCCCACTTGAGCATGTTATAATAAAGGCAATAACATTGGTTAGCGTCTAGCAACACGCCAATGCTCCCGGAAATATTTAAGTATAGTTTCTTAAAGTATTTTGCAACGGTTTCAGTGTTTACTATCCATTTGTTTTAGATACCTTTGTTAATTATGCATATGGATCAATGTCATTTCATAATTTAACGATTATGTTTCTCATTTCTACAACTAATTAAGATTACCAAATTAATCGAGACAACATCTGGAGTTCATTTGGGTATGGCCATACAAACATCTTAATTAATCAATGAGGGCGCCAAATGGTATCATTCTTCAATTGCAAGTTGAAGGAACAAATCCTATTTTGACTACACGTGTTAGTCATGTCATTTCACTACATTTCTGAAAATAGCCCTTTGTTACTACCTTATTCAGGATAGTTAGAACTATATCAAGAAAATGCAATCCATACATAAAACCCTTTATTAACCTTGTTCAGGACAGTTAGAACTATATCAAGAAAATGCAATCCACACATGCATAACCTGCTTGTATCTCAAGTCTAAGGATAAATAAAGCAACCATTTCACGAATTTCACTTAATGACGTTGATCCATAAAGTGATGATTCGTTAAGTGGAGTACTCCGATATGCATCTCTGTGGATATCATGTGAGTTTGGTAGGACCATCTTCAAATATTCTTAAGAATATTACCAATCACTCAGATTTGTCTTAGTTTAACTATATTTCCATATAGTTAATCGACAATGGACATTTAGAATATTAAATATTCATGGATTTAAACATGCAAATATAGGATACAATTAATATTAAATGAAAACAAACATACCACGTAGTTTAATTCATTTGTAAAATAATAATTGTTTAACATCCTTTATCCAAATACCAATCACAGATTTACATGATATAACTAGCTAATTTAAGTTCTATGCCCTCGGCATGCTTATTGAGCTTTCCTTTTGACAATGCCTTTGTAAAAGGATCAGCTGATGTGACTCATTTTATACTAATTTCCCACATCGTATTTAGTCATTTGTGAGTGTTTTACAGTCGTTTTTGTATACATTTCATGCATTTATGGTATTTGTTAGTGTTCTCAGGATATTAGCAGGTATTATGGCATATTACTGAAGAAAATGACATTTGGAGGCCTAAAGTGTCTTTCGGATGGCTCAAGTAACACTTGGAAGCAAAAATAAAGAATTTGGAGAAGATTTACAGATGGTGCGCCGCACCTCATAAATGGGTGCGCCGCACCTGCTGGACGGGAAATAAATGATTTTTGCTTAGGGTATAAATATCTTGCATAGCTCAAACCAAAACCCTACCTTTTACTTTCCAGCCATTTTTAAGAGTCTTTTGAGGGGTTTTTCATTCGATTAATCATCTTTGAAGATCAAGAAGACGATTGGACGATTCTCGTTATTTGCTTTCAATTATTTGTATTCGGTAACGATGAATTCTTCTATTTTGATTTGTTATTTCATATTTAATATGAGTGGCTAATCACTTTATCATCCATCTTGATAGAGTGAGACAATATGTAAGGATTGCACAATTTTAATAATTCAATGTTGATTTCATTTAACGTTATATCGAGATCTTAGCGTATTTCTTCCTATAATTTATCTTGAATTGATTGGTGATTTATGTGTGTCTTTAATGGTAATTATTGATTTCATATATTTCATTTTGATTGTTTGGGTACAAACGATTGGGTCTATGACGGGTACGGTAGATAATCATTCAATGATAATAGGAATTAATGTGTTAACGGTTGGGTACAATCGGTAGATATAATTGTTATCTTAATAACCAAAACCATTGTTTGATTAGGGAAGTTATAAAAGATGTCTTGGGGTACCGGTCTTTGTAATGAAACTAGTTTAAGCAAGAGAGTCAAATAATGTCATTAACTTGACGGGTACAGGGTTGGTGCTTTGTTTGAGTCTCGGTTATTTAATCAACTTAAATTGGATTTGAACTTCATTTATGTGCAATCTGAGCATGTTGTTGAGCGGATTCGAGATGGATGTCTTTTAAATTATTGTTTTCAATCACAAACTCTCTTTTCGATTAATCCTGAGGGATTACTAACTGATTTTACTAACTTTTGCAAAGTGACAATTCGGTCACAAAACCCCCACTTTTAGTTGAACTACTTTATTTTAACAATTGCTTTACTTTAGTCCTTGTGATCGACCTCGGATTTACCAAGTTAACTATACTGCATACGAACGGGTTCACTGCCTGTGAGTGTGTTGTAGTCAGTCGCTAGGTGATTCGTGCTTATAAATTTTAAGACTCGATTTCACACATCAAGTTTTTGGCGCCGCTGCCGGGGACTTTTGTTTTAGTAGTTGTTTAATTTTGTAGTTCGACCCTTTCTCGCATTCACTTGTGAGGAAGTTAATTGATTTCGTAGATTAGCGTAATTTAGTGATAATTTTTTTTTATTTAGTTCTAGTCCATTTTATTATTTAGTTTTTCTTTTCCATTTGTGCTTTTCACGGGGTGTGCTAGTGTTTGTTTTGTAGTATTAGCGTCACCTATGGCCGATCAAGACTATGAGTTGGAAGCAGAATATACGGACGAGATTCGGTACTTTAAGCAATTACCCAATGAAACTTGGTATGAAGCATGGTTGAGGATTAGATATGTAGTTGATAAGTTAAACACGAACAACATTTTTGTTTGTGAACTTGTTACGTTTTATTTGCGTGGGCTAGATGACGAATCATACGAAATTCTAAGCGAGGAATTCTTAGGGATGAATACGGATGGGGTATTTGATTATTTAGAAGCATTTATTCAATCTGAAGAATTGGTGTATCTGCCCAAAAATAATGCAATTTGGCAAGAAGTGTGTGAGACTTCCGAAGAGAATGAAACAACGGAAGCTAATGATCACTTGGAAAATGAATCACAAACCCATCTCCATCGAAAAACAAATCATATGTAACACCCTGCTTTATAAAAATGTGAATTTCCAAAACTTTTCAACTTTAAATATAACTCTTTTTAATAAAATGCGGAAGCAATGTTTAAAATCTCATTTGATTCATAATAGAATCAATAAACAACTTTAAATGGTGTTACCAGCAACATATCATCACAATAATTTAATGAAATCCACAATATAAAATGCCAACCGACATAATAAATAAATCTACTTAAAAAGTACTAGCAAATGGGTAACTAAAAGCAATCTTTATTCATCATCAATAGCTACCCTGCCACACTCGCAAAATCTACTAGCTCCATCAATAACCTGAGGGCATAACACATTTTCCACAAAACAAGTGTCAGCTTAAAAAACTGAGTAAGATAACAAGTTAGTATAAATAGAGAATTGCCAATTAAACCACTTTTACAAATCAACTCATGCATATATAAAGGTACAAATACCAAATCAACATAAACTACATAAAAAGGATAATCAAATCCTACAACGTGCCTAGCAATCCTCCTTTATCACCAATAGCCACATAACAACATAATCTACATAAATCCACTTTTCACGTCATTAATTATCATCCTAAGCTCACGTCATCACACATCATCATCATATAGTTATGCCTAGTTATTCAACATAGGGATGGAGGTTGTGTGTAGGTGGCCACATGACCTAACAGGGAACCTCACTCCTGACTTGATGGGGTGGACCTTACGGTGGTCCGACGTCGTTAAGGATAGGCATAACCAATCCAGGAGTAACCCGTTTCTGCACATATAGTGGTAATCACTCCACCGAGAATTACTCATCTCACGTGATTAGGGTCACACGGAGGTATCATGACTACCCCCGAGTGATCGACATGCACAAAAGTCCATAGGACAAATGTGGGTTAAGCTTAACACTCTCACATCAATATTATACTCGAGTTTAAGTTCAACTTTTAATTCTCACATCCTCATCGTATCTACATATCAGCTTTTCATCATTAGGGACCTTAACGTGCAACGTGACATGACAACATACTATAGTCTAGTGTACTTGTAACATCCCAAACTTTTCAAGTTTGACTTATTGACTTGACCGTTAGTCAAGGTTAGGTTCGTTAAGTTTATGCGCGCCTAAATGGGATTATGTGATAAATGCTTATGTATTTAATATGAATAAGTAAATGTGATGTTCAATGAAAGTAATCAAAGTAAAGTTAAGTAATTAGGTGCTTGTTAGTGTGTTAAGACTCCCGGTAGAAAGTTAAGCAAAGAAAGTTAAGTTTAGTAGTTGAGGGGTCCTAAGTGTAACTTAATGGGTGGATGGCCAGGGGTTAGAGGGCAATTAGGCAGCCCTAATTGTCACAAAACTTATGCATCTTGTGTGTGAAAACCCTCCAGCCGATCTCCCTCCCCTCTCCAAGCAAAGATTCATTCGTTTTGTGCCGATTTGTTCAAGGATTGTTTAGATCTTGAGTCCCCTACGTCAAGTACAGGTAATATAGGTATAATCCTCTTTGAAATCTGATTATTTGAGTCATAGATGAGTATCCAACCCAGGCCATGGGGTGTGGGTTGGGTTATTTGATTAAACGTTTACCGATTTCATGTTATTCGGGTGATTGAATGATTGATTCATGTTGTAAAGGATTAAAGGATTGATGGATGGATTAAAGTCAGTAAAAGTGTTGTCAAAAAGGTTAATTTTATGTCCCCAGGTCGAATTAATGATTGGTGTTCGTATGGGATTCGATTAAAGGGTTAAAAAGTTGGTTTTTGGTCGAACTGGGTTTTGTGCGGCGCACAAAAGCAAGTTTTGAAAAATGGATTTCTGAAGGGTGCTCGTTATGCGGCGCATAAGACTTTTGTGCGGCGCACAGATGATATGCTCAGATTTTCTGTGACGAAATTTGTTGACTTGTGCGGTGCACAAATGCTTTTTATGGTTTTGTGCGGCGCACAGGACTTCCATGCGGTGCACAATGGGGGAAGAAAAGAAAAAGGGGGAAGGGGGGAAAGGGAAAGGAAAGCGGGGAGTTGGGAGGGTTGGAGTGCGGTGCACAAATTTTGTGCGGCGCACAGGACTTCCATGCGGTGCACAAATGGGTCCAGTTTGGTACCTAAGTTTTGTTTAGCTTATAGAACGATCTTATACTCATTCTAGGTTGTCGGGAGCACTTAGCAAGCACTATAAGAAATTCTTAACTCATTGTTAAGCAGTACCAAGGTAAGATACATACTTTGACACGCTGAGGGTTCAACAAAAAACATAGTTTTCATATAATAACTTCCCCAAATGGTATCTTGTTTGCTTATGGGTATTCGGGATTATACGGGAGGTGATATGGGCTATGTACATGCATATTGAAGCCTGAAATGCTACCCCAAAGATATGTGACGTTATGATATGATGTGAAATGATATGAAATGCTTTGAGTAGCTATGAAATACGATATGTAATGACTATGTTCTTGCATGAAAGAGGATATGTAAGGATGTAAAAATTCACATATGAGATGTAATGATATGCTATGAAATGTTACGTAACTTCATGAGATGTAATGATATGCTACGAAATGTTATGTAATGTCTTGAGATGTAATGATATGCTATGATATGTAAATGTGCATGACTACATGGCTTGTTCATCTAGTTCACTAGACTTATTAAGTTGCCATGACACGTGCACGTTTAAGGGCCCAAACGTAAAAGATGATTATATGATATGTTTAGGTAACTTTGTCACCTAAACTATATGTGATGAAATCGAGCTCGTATATATGATGAAGTGTTAAGCTTAACCCGTACTTGCCCTTGCCCGGCTAAGTGCGTAGATGTGGTTGCTTGGGTGGCTCCTTGCAACATGGTCAAAGATGTGAAGAGTAATACGGGAGGTCTGACCCGCCCCATTTGTCTTGAACATACGGATTACTCCAGGATTGGCTTGACATTCCTTAACGACATTGATGTACAGCCGTAAGGTTTGTCCATCTAGTCGGGTGTGACTTATGTCACCCTTATAAAGATGTATATGTTATATGAGATGCGTGACTTATGTCACAACTATAAAGATGTTTAGATGTGATATGTGGAGATGCAAAAGATGACTAGGCACATTTAGGATGACCCATCCTAATATGAAAGATGTTGATGCTATGATATGTATGTGAGATGATATGTTTGATGATATGTGCCTTAACGACTTAATATGACTTTTATATAATGTTTTAAATGGACAAACGTTTTATAAACTATGTGTTATCTTACTTAGCTAATTCTTTAGCTAACACTTGCTCTTTTAAAATGTGTTGTGCCCTCAGGTCCAACATTAGTGAGCAGGTAGATGTGAGAAGATGTGAGGCATGGGTAGATGATCTTGAAGCTGGCTGTAGTTTACCCATAGTGGCTGCTCGCTTTAGACATTTGCTTTATGTTTAGATATTAAAGACTTGTATCGATAATGTGGTCGGTTGTCTAATGTTGGGCAACCGATGGGTTTCCATTTAGACTTGTTTTGATGATATGGCTAGTAACACCATTTAATGAATAAACCAAACATATTTTGTTGGTTTGGACTTTTAAAGTTTAATTCCGCTTTCTCTTTGACGCCGTTAGGCGAAATTTTTTGAAAATCCGTATTTTTAAACGACGGGTGTTACAGTACTATGTGTACAAGCCCAACAATAAACACACATCACATTCAACATCACATATGATTATCAACATGGCATAAATATTTAATCCCCAAATAACCTCTCATACCCAACATATGCATGAGATAGCTATACAATCGTTAAAAGAGATAACCTCAAAACCATATTTTGTTGTGTCCCCAGCGTGACAAAATATGTTATCTTACCTCAAATAGGACAATTATGCGACTTAACTCGTACTTCTTCAATGTTCGAGTACCTACGCACTTACATCAAATAACGACACTATAAAAGTCCATAGGACAAATGTGGGTTAAGCTTAACACTCTCACATCATTATTATATTCGAGTTTTTGTTCAACATTTAATTCTCACATCATCATCGTATCTACATTGCAACTTTTCATCATACGGACCCTTAACGTGCAACGTGACATGGCAACCTACTATAGTCTAGTGTACTATGTGTAGAAGCCCAACAATAAACACACATCTCATTCAACATCACATATGATTATCAACATGGCATAAATATTTAATAATCCCCAAATAACCTCTCATACCCAACATATGCATGAGATAGCTATACAATCGATAAAAGAGATAACCTCAAAACCATATTTTGTTGTGTCCCCAGCGTGACAAAATATGTTATGTTACTTCAAATAGAACAATTATGCGACTTAACTCGTACTTCTTCAATGTTCGAGTACCTACGCAGTTACATCAAATAACGACACTATTATTAATGTCAACTATTTTAACACATCTAAAATAATACAACCTGTAATATAAACTAGCTTTTGCATCCATGAGACGACTTAATTAGTATTAGACCACGTGTGGTGATTTATTAAACTTATAAGCATACTAAATTAATTGAGACGAACGCATGACCACCTTCTTTACATAAGAGGCCTAATGCTCATATCTACCATCACCGTTAATTCTTTTAAATCTTGAAACATTTTTATATCAATATTCATGAATGAACTTTGAGCTTACAAAATATAAATCACAATGTGGTGTATATGAGGTTCTACAAATTAATTAAAACTCCATCAATTTCATTCTCCTTAAACTCTCGTGTACACGAGCAAGTGAGCAACCATCTTCAACCTTATTATTTACATCAAACAATGCTATCAAATCATATTATCGACAGGCTTGCTATAAAATTAGGACTAATCCATAAAGTGAAAACATGTTATTTGATACTAGACCGTTTACTGATAAACCTAGCCCATCCATGGCTACCTCATATATAAAAGATATTATCAAACAAGTCCAAGCACCTGATGAATGAACATTGTTTTATTTCTAACGAAAAGCTATATTTTGCAAAGGTTTAAAATTTCATTTATCATATTCTTCTTTTGACTTACGATCGACAACTCAGAGGCCGATTATAACCCCGCATGCTTAAGAAAAACGTTTAACAACACATATATAACCATATTGTGTAACAAGTCTGTCCGTAAATAAATGGTAATGGTATTTCATGTGAGGGAAAACTAGACGCGTTTACAAGTCGATAATACAAAACCTTATGACGACACGCGAACTTAATTAATCTGATCAACTCCTATGTTTCAAACAATTCTACAAAAAGTGCAGAACTAATGAGAATTGAATATTACCTAACTTGTGACGCGAATTGAGCAGATATCGAACATCACTATCAAAGTCAATGCCTACAGTGTAGGGCTTTCTTTGTTCCTCCTTTGTTCGCTAGCTATTGTTTTAGGGTTTTATGAGCCACACGTAATTAGTCGTAGTAAGTTTTGATATTGAAGAGTCAAGTATGTAATATATATACGATACTAGTACTAATACCCGTGCGTGATGCACGGATTATCTTAATTTCTTTTAGTTATACCAATTTTTTATATAATAGTTTGCATCATGTATGGTTTAATATAACTGATTTTATAATAAAAGTTATGCACGATATATAAACTTTATAATTCATTAAATTTACTTCAAACATATGAAAAGCATACAAATAGGTTAACCCTACATTTACTACATTTGTTTGCTTATATAATGTGGAAAAAAACAACAACTTATGGTTCTATCTTTGATATAAATGATTTTAGATTATTTGGTATGTTTTGAAAATATGATTGGATTCTCATTAAAAAGGTTCATTTTTTTTTACTTAATAGATTTAATAATTAAAAATTTAATGCATTGAATCAATACATTCAGCACTTAATACATTCAACACTTAATACCTAAAAAAAGAACGGGCCAATACACATGAATTACTGTTTGAGAAAATTATAAACATGTAGTTAATCAAATAAAATATATACATGTCAATAAAAAATTATAAAAAAATAGAGAAATTACATACTAAAAAGTTATCATAACCATATGAAAAGAAGTAAATAACAGGTTTAAATCTTGGTCTCTGGCGGATTTTTTTGCCTATTATACAATGAGTCTTGGGACAGCATGATCATTGACAATCAAGATTGTAAGGTTCTTAGATTGTAAGGAAAAATTTCCTCACGTGACTAAAAGGTTCCCGACCACTTAACTTTTTTAATTCGATGATAAACAAAATAAAAAACCATTTAGATAATCTCATAAAAGTTTTAACTTTCAGTTCATTTTATTTCATTTGATGTTATAATTTTATAATATTGTGTAGTAGATGTAGCAGATATATTAAGATTATTAAAGAAATTGGATAAAGTTATACATAATAAATAAATAATAATACTCTAATATATATATATGAAAAAGTTCTCCGAACTTCGAAGTATTAATATGGAAAACTTTGTGATATATGTAAAAGATTTAAATGTTAGTTCATTAATTTAATATCATATTTGGAAATTAAATCGATAACATATTAGAATTAGAATTTGAATAAGATACATACTAAATTAAAAGATTTTAAAAATTATACTAAAAAGTACACGTGTCGATCAAAAGTTGTGCCACACGTCGCTTTAAAAACTATGCAATCCTGTTTTAGTTTATTGGTAGATATGCCCACCGAAACTAATGGAATTTAATATGTAAATTTCAATACAAATCCAACCCGTGCTTCTAGCATTATACAAATCAGCCCCTTGGTAATTCTACTTTTTATTATTTATAGCCATTCTCTATTTTATTCATGTAAGGATAAAATGAACTTTTTACACACATAATCATTCACATATATGTTTTTATCTATGTTAGATCACATATAACGACTTAATAGTAAAAGTCAAATTTGACTAACGTCAAGGTCAAACACTAAAAGAGAATACGATTTAGGATGTTACACAAAAAATATCCAGAGATACAGGATTCCATTCAAATCCTGAACACTGATGCAATGGAGGAACCACATGTGTCTCTTCCGCAATCTGACTTTGGTGAAGTGATAATGGAAGAACTGAAAGAAGAATTCATGGAATCGGGCGATGGTGTTAGTAAGATATTGGCACAAGAGTTAGAATCATGTCCACAACTTTTCATTGAAGTTGACTCGAAAGAAGATGATTATCAGTTCACTCATTCGGAACCAAATGAACTACCACTTATTAGCAATGAGCCAGTGATTGAAGTTGTTGATTTGGAGATTTGTTTCCTCCTTCCTTGGTAAGGTATGTGATGTTTCTTATGATGATACAAATGTTGCTAACTATATCTTGCAGGATTTGGAGGATGAAGTCATAATTGACTTGGATGAGGAGTTGGTAACTGGTCCAACAAAGAGGATTGAGCTTGAACACACCATAATGGATGAATTACCGAAAGTTCAAGCATGTATTAAATTGGTGAGCAGAAAGAGGAAGCTAGAGGAAGCATCGGCTACTTTCCTCATTGATAAGTGCTTAATTGTCTCTCAAGAGAGTCGTTTTAATACTTCAGGTAACCCAATATTGTTTGAGTATAATAAACGACGATGGGTAGAAAACTCGGTTTTAAATATAGATATGATAAATCATGTGAGGAGAGATTTTGAAAAGGTGAATTTTAAAGATTGGGTAATGATAAAAGTTAAGTTCACAAATTTTTCACCCTACTCGTGTAGGCCACCAGACTTTTGTGTAGGTGATGTCGATGATTGGATTTTAACAAAGGTGAAAGGTAATTGTTCTTCACCGTTTAAGGGTAGACCGCCCAACACTTTAAGTGTGGGGGCGTCAGAGACCCCACCATGGTAATTATTCGGGGTAGGAGTCTAGCTAACGACTCGTTAATAAATTAAGCGCTTCTCGGGAGGCAACCCGTGTCTTTTATTTTGTTATTTAAATTTAAATTTTGCATTTTTCTTTTTGTTTGTGTTTTTGAATAAACTCTTTGATGATGGTGATGGTTATGCTATTTGTTTGGTATTCCTGTTTTGCGTTGATTTGTGTGTTCATGTTGATAGCAAGTTGGTTGTCATATGCATATGCTGACAGTAAGTGCAGCGACATATTTTATTGGCATCATTCAAGCATGGAACACCCGTCATACCCGAAGTTTTTCTTGTTCTTGATTTTGCTTTTGTTTACTTTCCCCTATTTTCCATAGTTTGCCTTAGTTCATTGGACATTGAGGGCATTGTCCAACTCAAGTGTGTGTGGGGGGGGTGGTAAATAGGAAAAAGTCGGGTATTTTAGAGGATTTTTAAACTTTTGTATGTTTATCCTTGTAGTTAATTGCTTTTGTCACATATATAGATATTAATGAGCAATTTTACTACATCCTTGGTACAAAATTTTAATTGGTGGAATGTATCTTGATTGATTAATTAGGCAATCCCTTCTGGATTAATAATATGACTAGCACGCTTATAGCACCAAAACACCAAATTTGTGAGATTATTGATTCACTTCTAGTTATGCTAGGTGTTTACGGGTTTGGATTTATTAGCCTTGTAAATTTGTTCCTCTCGTAGGCTTTTGGATTTATCCAAGAGTAAGGGTTCTATTTAGAGCTCTAAACTGTGATGTGCAAGTTTGAGGTTGGTTTTTCCATTTCCGAATTATTTTCATTTGCTATGAGTGTGCTGGTGATTGCGTTGATTCTAGAACTTGTCCTGGTTGATCGTTCCGTGTATTTAGATGATGAAGAGGCAAATTTAGGATTAAAACCTTTGTTCTTTGTATGTTCACCCCTTGTTTTGTAAAAATTTGTTATGTGCATGTTTTGTTAATGTGCTTAGTAGCTAACTTCACTGGTTAGTGAACCACCTGTTTAAACCCTTATGTTGCACTCACTTTTAGTGCAAGAAACAATAGAAAACATGTTGTCATTAACCTGTTCTTTGTTATTAAATCCCTATATACACCTTGCCTAGCCATACCGATAGTCGAAGTCCTGGTTGTTCATTGGTTGCCTATGCTAGTGGATGGTTTGGGGTTTCATCTTGTTGTGTCGGGTTGGGATATTCTCGGTTCTTGAGAATAGATTGATTTCGTCATGATTATTAGATCAAGTCTGGATTGTTCACCTTAGCATATTTTTATATGATTTGTCACTGTTTCAATATTATTTAGAGAATACCAATTAGTCAGAGTAAAAGTAGCTCACAAAAAAATAAAAAGAATAAAAGAATTGAAAAACAGAAAAAAGAAAAAAAAAAAAATGAAAAAAGAGCTTGGGCTGTCAGTTGGTATTTCTCATCTTTGGTCAAATCATTTTTATTAGTTGGTTCATCAATTACACCAACAAAAGCTTCATTGTTACTTCAATTTATTGAGTTGAGTTGGTGCATCTTTATAACCAACAAAAGGTTTATAATGTTATATTTTTCAGTTATCATATTTGGGTTGGCATGTTCGTTTAAGCCAACATTGGTTAGTCTTCGTTGATTAAGTTGTTTGATGTCATACACCACAATGGTGTCGGTTACTATCGTTCTATTGGGGGTATTGTCGGGACAACTTTTCGGGTTTTGGACCGTTGGCAACTAATGACATGGGATTAATGGATTAGACTATTTTGTGAAAACTCTGTTAAATGTTGTGTTATTTCTTTTAAACACCAATTGTTATCCCAAATTTCCATACCCTTTTAAATACCCTGTTTAGCCTCAGAATACATTACAACCCTTGAAAGACCTCTTCTGATAGACGTCATGGTGCTTGCGCCATGGCGGTGAAGGAACGATTCTAGTACAAACCTATGGTAAAAGATCATGCATCACGACTAGGCCTTGAGTGATTATTCAAATATTCAACCCCACAAGTAAGTTAGTTGGAGTAGGATAGATGTGATATCATAGATTCAATTGTTCAATGCTTAGTCGTGTTATTCAGGCTTGTGTATCAGTCAAGTATTGTTAAACATTGCAGTTTTCATTTAAGATTAAAACTATTTAACCATCTCTTTTCATTTTCATGAATGGTTTAGCTTCTTTTTGATTACTGACATGTTATTCCCATGTATGTGCCAAGGTAATTAAAGTTTTGAAGTTTGGAATTGCTTGAGGAGAAGCAAAGCTTAAGTGTGGGGGGATTTGATGTGACTCATTTTATACTAATTTCCCACATCGTAATTTGTTGATTTAAAGTGTTTTTGGAGTCGTTTTTGTATACATTTGGTGCGTTTATGGTATTTGTTAGTATTCTCAGGATATTAGCAGGTATTATGGCATAATACTGAAGAAAACGACAATTGGAGGCCTAAATTGTGCTTTCGGATGGCTCAAGTAACACTTGGAAGCAAAAATGAAGAATTTGGAGAAGATTTACAGATGGTGCGCCGCATCTCATAAATGGGTGCGCCGCACTCAAGGGTGCCGAGAAGAGGTGCTGTGTAGGAGTGCGCCACACCCGTTGTTAAAGTGCAGGAACATAAGGTGGTGCGCCGCACCTCATCAATAGGTGCGCCGCACCTGCTGGACGGGAAATAAGTAATTTTTGCTTAGAGTATAAATATCTTGCATAACTAAAACCAAAACCCTACCTTTTACTTTCCAGTCGTTTTTAAGAGTCTTTTGAGAGGTTTTTCATTCGATAATCTTTGAAGATCAAGAACACGATTGGATCATTCTCGTTATTTGCTTTCAATTTCTTTGTATTCGGTAACGATAAATTCTTCTATTTTGATTTGTTCTTTCATATTTAATATGAGTGGCTAATCACTTTATCATCCATCTTGATGAAGTGAGACAATATGTAAGATTGCACAATTTTATTAATTCAATGTTGATTTCATTTAACGTTATATCGAGATCTTAGCGTATTTCTTCCTTATAATTTATCTTGAATTGATTGGTGATTTATGTGTGTCTTTAATGGTAATTATTAATTACATATATTTCATTTTGATTGTTTGGGTACAAACGATTGGGTCTAAGACGGGTACGGTAGATAATCGTTCAATAATAGTAGGAATTAATGTGTTAACGGTTGGGTACAATCGATAGGTATAATTGTTATTTTAATAACCAAACCAATTGTTTGATTAGGGAAGTTATAAAAGATGTCTTGGGGTACCGGTCTTTGTAATGAAACTTGTTTAAGCAAGAGAGTCGTATAAAGTTATTAACTTGACGGGTACGGGGTTGGTGCTTTGTTTGAGTCTCGGTTATTTAATCAACTTAAATTGGATTTGAACTTCATTTATGTGCAATCTGAACATTTTTGAGCGAAATCAAGATGGATGGCCTTTTAAATTATTGTTTACAACAAAACTCTCTTTTCGATTAATCCTACGGTATTACTAACTAATCTTACTAACTTCTTGCAACGTGACAATTCGGTCACAAAACCCCCCTTTTTACTTTGAACTACTTTATTTTAACAATTGCTTAATTTAGTCCTTGTGATCGACCTCGGATTTACCAAGCTAACTATACTGCATATGAACGGGTTCACTGCCTGTGAGTGTGTTGTAGTCAGTCGCTAGGTGATTCGTGTTTATAAATTTTAAGACTCGATTTCACACATCACTAAGTTATAATCTGTGTGAACTTTGAGTAACTTGATTTCACCTAGTTTGATTTGCTCACGAACATAGTGATATCGTCTAGAATAATGTCTGGCACCTTTCTGAACTCCGGGTTCGTTGGCAATAAAGATTGCACCAATATTGTCATAATACAAATCTAAAGGTGTGTTATTTGAGGGCATCACGTTGAACCCAGAAATAAACTTTCTAATCCAGACGACTTTTATGGCGGCTTCTTGAGGCGGCAATATACTCATACTCTGTCGCATACATAGCAACCGTGGTTCGCTTTTTGCTCTTACAATCCACCGTGCCTTCATTTAAAACGAAGACGTATCCCGACTGAGATTTTGTATCATCTTTATCAGTCTGAAATCCAGCATCACAGTATCTAGTTACTTTGAGTTCTGCATCGGGATTTCCTCCATACACCAAATAAATCTTTAGTAGCACGCATGTACTTAAGAATATTCTTCACAACAGTCCAGTGATCTTTCACCTGGATTCTGTTGATATCGGCTAACGATATTTTGCGCGAACGCAATGTCAGGTCTAGTGCATCTTACCGCATACATAATAGATCTCACCGCCAAAGCATAAGGAACCCTTTGGATACACTCCACCTCATTAGGTGTAGAGGCACCGGTTTTGCTAGATAAGTTAAGTCCTTCTTGTATAGGTACGAAACCACGCTTGGAATTCTCCATCTTGAATTGCTTCAAGATCTGATCAATATAAGCACTTTGACTTAGTCCAATCAACCTTTTACTTCCATCTCTATAGATCTTGATTCCAATAATGAATGTTGCTTCATCTAAGTCTTTCATAGCAAAACACTTTCCAAGATGGGATTTTACATCTTGCAACATTGGAATGTGATTTCCTATTATCAATATGTCGTCTACATATAAGACAAGGAAAGTAACATTACTCCCACTAGCTTTGCGATATACACATGGCTCA
>CM067168.1:77441073-77453573 GCA_034093135.1 Erigeron breviscapus
GGATCTGCCTGAAGAAACTCAAATGCACCACACTTTCCATGTGTCACTCTTAAAGAAAGCTTATGGTCCAACTGACTCAGTATTTCGAATGCCAAAAAGCCCCAGATTTTTGTTCCAACCAAGATCTGTTCTGTGTAAACAGTGGGTCAAGAGGGGTGACAAGGGTGCTATGAAGATCTTGGTTCACTGGGAAGGGTTGCCCATCACTAAAGCCTCATGGGAGAATTTGGAAGATATGAAGCACAAATTTCCTCAATTTCCTTTTTGAGGGCAAAAAGTCTTTTAAGGGAGGGGTATTTGTTATATAGATAATATTGGAATATTACATTTCAGTCAATAATTGTACATTCAATAAAATAGAAGGATCAAAAGTGTCAAGTTTCTAACTGTGTAACAGAAGTGGTTAGGAGTCGTTATAACCGTCTTTTAATTGTAATATTCATATAAATACAACATATATCCAAGCTGCATCAATTAGCTTGAGATTTAACAACTTCTTCTATTCTTGTATTTTCTCTCTAACATTGATTCTGGCATTGCAACTTTATGAATGCAAAGCACCTTCACTGGAGAAATACCCATCTTTTGCACTGTGGAAGCGGTGGCGGCGGTGGTGGTGGTGGTGGAACTAGTTTAGGCTTTTTATGAGATTGATTATCTATGTAATTCAAACGTGTCATACCCGTTGGAGGTGGTGGTGCTGCTAATTTTTTAGTCCTTCTTGGACCACATGTATAGCTAATGGCTGACTATACTCCATTGTTGTAGGAACTATTGGTGGTGGCTGTGGATTATTTATATGTTTTGTATCAGGTGAATAAGAAGAAGAAATCGAAAGCCTCGACCAACGTGAAGTTCTTTTCGAATGAGCCACAAGCCTAGTGGAACGTACCCCTTTTCTTTATTATATCACCAAACTCGAATTGTAATTACTAGACTAGCTCAATTTGGATTTAGTGCTTGCATTTGATCCATGAGGTGTATAAAAGTCATTACTTTGGGTATCTTCATCATTAGATGATGAAGAAGACATCGCTTGGGGAGAATGGCTAACCGGTGGCCGTTCCTGGGGTTTACTCAACAATGAAAGTGGCTGAAGATCAGGGCTTGGTCTATACCTCTCTGATATCTTAACCGAATTCAGTTTATGATACGGAGGCACATTAGGCGGCTCATTTGTTGTTCCACGAACCGACGGTTCAACTTAGTTTACACATTAGGCCACCCAAGTCCAAAACTTTACCCATGTTTTTGCTCATAGGATAATAGTTCAAAGTTTAAAAATTTTTAGCAATACCTATATTGTGCATCAATTCTACTAGAGATGACAAAATGGATGGGTTGGATACGGGTTATACGAGTTGGTTAAGCTCGTCAATGTAGTAAGATGAGCTGGTTGCTAGCCAACCATCTTTCATGTACTCGTTATTCAGTGTGGTAAGATGAAGACTTGAAAATTTTAATTTAGTGTCAAACACTTGTATCGAGACGTGTTTCAGTTAAGTGGGAAAATAGTTAGAACAACAGCACTTTAATTATTCTGCTAGAATAGCCATTAGATTTTTGGAAAAACTTGAAGATTTATCTAGATAGGTGTTCTCTACTTGACCAACTCTGTAGTTAGCAAATATTCATCCCCTTGTGTACTTTGTTAAAAAGATACTTTAATATTGTAATTCTGTAGTATTGCAACAATCATACTCACGGGATTTAATGATCATATATTTATTGCGTGGACTAGTAAATCCCATCTTTCTACTAAATGGTACTAGATCAAATATTTGCATGTGTGAATATTTATGGTGTTTTTTGGCTGGTTAATAATTTTTTTGGTTCAAAATGTCTTATTCTCAGCAATTCAGCATCGCGCTGAATGGCCGGAGGTGATATGCAGGCCTTTGTGCCGCGCAGAAACTAGAACTGTGAACAATTACTCTTTTCAAGAGCAAAAGTTGCAAGTCCCTAAGTCTGAAACCGTTCTTAAACACAACTATGCTGCTCAGACAAATGGTTCTGTCCCAAATTTGGTGAAACTACAAGATCATTCAACCCCGATAGTAGAAGTTGTAGGAGAGCTTCAAAAGCTTACTTATGCTTCTATTGTATGCAATCTATCTTTGGATGCTAAAATAACACATTCTATGTGATAAATTATCTAAAACGTATCTAGAATTGAATCACAAGACTCGATTCTTTAACTAGAAGAGCAAAATATATGTAAATAGACATTTGGCTATTAAGGATTAAAAGGGTTTAAACACAGAACATAATCAAGATAAAAATAGTTTTAAAGACATAAAATCAAAAAAGCAAAAGAAGAAAGGAACAATCTCTCATCCTTCTACATTATAACGGTTAACACTAAAACGGCTAGAAAGAGAAGCTGCTGCAAGAATGTTCAAAACCCTAGGATCACAAAGGCTGCTTTTATATAGAGCCATGAGTTTGTCTTCAGTCCCTCATCTTCTACAAATAGCAATTCAGTCCCTGTCTTCTATAAAACTCAACTGTCCAGCTTTAGTCCCTCATTCACTAGATTCTGCACACAAACAGTCCAAGTTAGACAATTAAGTTGATTATTCAACACCCTCCCACAACTTAATTGTGGAAGGGATTATACATACCAAGATTGACCTTTTCGCTTGTCTTAACAATGTCTATAACCCCAAAATTGACCTTTTCGCTTGTAAAAAACAGATCCAATTCAAAGTGTTTAGTTTTTTCATGAAAAACAGGGTTAGCAGAGATTTGTATAGCAGCCTTGCTATCACACATAATCTGAACAGGATCATGAGTATTCAAACCAAGGTCCTTAAGTATTTTTAAGACCCAGATTACTTCATAGGTCACATTAGCAAGTGTCATGAATTCTGCTTCAGCAGATGACCTGGATATGGTTGGTTGCTTTTTACTTTTCCAAGACACAGGGCAACCACCTAAGAAGAGACTGAATCCAGTAATACTCTTCCTGGCAGTCACTTTCTTGGCCCAATCAGAGTCAACAAAGGCCTTGAGAACAAGGTCAGTGTCTTTATTAAGTAAAATACCATTACCTGGACATCCTTTAAGATACCTGAGCACTCTCAGAGCAATCTTAAGGTGAGATTCATAAGGGTTATGCATGAACTGACTTAGAATTGGACTGCATATGAAATGTCAGGCCTAGTAAGGGTTAAATAAATCAACTTACCAACCAGCTTCTGATATTTAGTGATGTTAACAAGAGGGGTATCAGATTTATCATTAGAATCAAGAACAAGATTACAGTCAATAGGAGTATTGGCAGGTTTACAACCTAAAAGACCAAACTCATAAATCAAGTCAAGACAATACTTTCTTTGTGTCATACACAATCCTTCTTTAGTATCAATGACCTCAATGCCAAGAAAATATCTCAATTTCCCTAAATCTTTGATAGAAAACTTACTGCTGAGATAATTTTTGCAATTCTCAATCTCTTTAGCACAATTTCCAGTGATGACAATGTCATCCACATACACAAGTAATGCAACAAATGAATTATCAGAATTCTTAGTATACAGAGAATAGTCAATTTGACTTTGCACAAAACCAAATTCAATTAAAGCACCAGTGAGCTTTTCATTCCACCTTCTTGGTGCTTGTTTAAGACCATACAAGGATCTCAATAGTTTGCACACTTTGGGATTTGAAGGAGAGTGATAACCAAGAGGTGGTAACATGTACACATCCTCATCAAGGTCACCATTTAAAAAAGCATTGTTAACATCAAGTTGAAATATGGACCAATTGTTTTTAACAACAATGGTCATAAGGCATTGATATGTCGTATTTTATACCCATTTCCCACTATGTATTTAGTTGCTTTCGTATGGTTTTTGAATCGTTTTCGTATACATTTGGTTTGTTTATAGTATTTGTTAGTGTTTCAGGTTATTAACAAGTACTTGAACGAAATTCTGGAGGAAACGACATTTTTGAGGCAAAATAAGTGCTTACGGAAGATTTACGAGTCTCGAGGTGGCATTTGGAGCCTAGTCAACGAAAGTCAACTGAGAAGAGCCATGTTGCGCCGCAATACAGCAGTTGCGCCGCAACCCAACAAACAGCGAGACAAGTTGCACCGCAACATCCCTAGTTGCGCCGCAACACATCCAGTTTCCAGCCAGCATTGGGTCAACAAAAGTCAAAAGTCAACGCAAGTCAAACTTCATTGCGCCGCAACTACCCTAGTTGCGCCACAATTGGGGTCGAATCTGGAAAAATTTTAGGAAACTATATATAGCTTGCATATTCATTCCTTAACCCTAACTTTTCACTTCCAGCCGTTTTGAAGACTTTTTTGGAAATATTTTCATCTATTGAAGCCTCTTTGAAGATTTCAAACACGATTGGATTTATTTCGTTATTTGCTTTCAATTCCTTGTATTCGGTAACGATGAATTCTTCTATTTTGATTTGTTATTTCATATTTAATATGAGTGGCTAATCACTTTATCATCCATCTTGATGAAGTGAAACAATATGTAAGGATTGCACTATTTTATTAATTCAAAGTTGATTTCAATTATCATTGTGTCGTGATCTTGATGATTTGATTCTTTATTAATTATTTTTATGATATTGGTGATATGTATGTTCTTCGTTAGTGGTACTAGTTGAACATATATGTGATTTCAATTAATTATTTTTAATAAATTGTCGCTAGTTCATGGTATGATAGCGAATGTCATTTTAATAAAAGGAGTCATTTTGTCAACGTGTTGGTTAACGGTTGGTGGTACCACGTTGTCTTCACATAGATACAATTGTTAATTTGATAGTCAAACAAACTAGTTGGTTAGGGAAATTGCTTTAAGCATTGGTGGTACCGGCTTTTACGAAGGAACTGATTAATTAGGTGATTTAAATGATTTTACAAACGTTGGTGGTACCAGTTTGTTTCTTTATTTTGTCACGATTATCTTTATCAACTAAATTGAATTGGAACTTCATTTATGTGCAATCTGAACATGTTGTGGAGCAGATTTAAGATGGATGCCTTTTAAATTATTGTTTTAAACAACAAAATTCTCTTTTCGATTAATCTTGAGGGATTACTAACAAATTCACTAACTTTTGCAACGTGGCAATTCGGTCACAAAACCCCCATTTCTATTTGAACTACTTTATTTTAACAATTGCTTACTTAGTCCTTGTGATCGACCTCGGATTTACCAAGCTAACTATACTGCATACGAACGGGTTCACTGTCTGTGAGTGTGTTGTAGTCAGTCGCTAGGTGATTCGTGTTTATAAATTTTAAGACTCGATTTCACACATCATGCATCTAATAGTAACCATTTTAACAACAGGGGGGAAGTTTCATCAAAATCAATCCCCATTTTCTGAGAATAGCCTTTGGCAACAAGTCTGGCTTTATATCTGTCAATTTGACCACAAGACTTATACTTAATCCTATAGACCCACTTGGATCCAATAGGTTTTCTATTTGGTGGGAGATCAGTTAACTCCCAAGTGCCATTTTTGTACAGTGCTTCCATTTCACTGTTCATGGCCTCAACCCACATTGGGTCTTTGCAAGCTTTTCAAATGAAGAAGGCTCATAATTTTTGTTCAAATTAGAAACAAAGCAAATATTTTCAGCACTTAAGTTAGAGTAACAAACAAAGTTGGCAATGTTATGCTTGGTTTTGGTTCCAAGAACAAAGTCTTTAAACTTCTTAGGGGTCTTAAAGTTTCTGTTAGACCTCCTAAGGTCAACAGGTGCCACTGGGTCACTCCCATGAGTAATAGTGATAGCTTCATCATTATTACCCTCAGAATTATTGTTGTCATCAGGATGTGTTGCAGAGGATGAATCCCTAGTAGTCACAAGAGTGCTACCAGAGGGATTATCATCACTGCCATCACTGTCTGAGATGTTATCTCTCCTTTCATCATTGGGTGTTTGGACATTGGTTGGATTTTCATTTTCTAGAAAGATAAAATCAGAAGGTTTTGAAGGAAGATTATTGGTTTCATTTGCCAAAGATGGTTTATGATTATTTGTAGCCATTTTTAAAGGAAACACATTTTCATAAAATTTCACATCTCTTGAAAACAAAACACTTTTATTTTCTAAATTAAATAGTTTGTATCCTTTCTTTTCATTTGAGTAACCAATGAGGATACATTTTTCAGACCTGCTCGAGAATTTATCATTATTATTTAAGATAGTAGAAAAACACAAACAACCAAATGCCCTTAAATGGGAGAGATTAGGTTCACATTTAAAAATTAACTCATAGGGAGATTTTTTAGATTAGACAAAGGAGGGCAACCTGTTGATCAAATAAGTGGCAGTTAAAACACAATCAGCCCATAAGTAAATAGGTAACCCCCCTGAAACATAAGTGCCCTTGCTACATTGAGCAAGTGCCTATGTTTCCTCTCAACAGCCCCATTCTGCTGAGGAGTGTAAGTGCATGAAGTTTGATGAAAAATACCATGCTGGTTCATAAAAGACATCATATTTTGATTAATAAACTCACTGCCATTGTCACTTCTGACAGTTTTGATACATTTATTAAACTGGTTTTTAAGCAAGTTGTAAAAGTTTACAAAGTTATCATATGTTTCACCTTTGCTTTTCAAAAGGTAAACCCAGACAGCTCTGGTGTGGTCATCAACAATTGTAAGAAAGGATTTATATCCTTCCCTACTTTGAACTTTGTAGGGACCCCAAAGATCTAAATGAACAAGTTCACCCAAAAAATTTGTTTTGTGTTCACTTAGAGGAAAAGAGCTTCTGGTTTGCTTTGCCTTATGGCAAGTTTCACAAGGAGAGATATAAAGATTATCCAGTTTCAATTTATCTTTTAAAGCAGACAGAACAGGGTCAGAGGGGTGTCCCAATCTATTATGCCATAGTTGGGAAGACAAGTGACAAACAGTCTTAACATGATTACTAACAAACTTGTTACCTCTACACATATTCTGAAAAAAATATAAAGACCCCCATTTTGACTACCACTCCCAATCACTTTCCTTGTTAATAAGTCCTGTATAACACATTGGTTTTCATCAAATCCAATAAAAGCTTTACTATCCCTAGTTAAACTGTGAACAGACAAGAGATTGACACAGTATTCTGGAACATATAGAACACCAAAGAGCACAACTTTGTCATTTAATCTAAGATCACCAATTTTCAAGATTCTGGCCTGGGTGCCATTGGGATGCCCAACAGTGAGCCCAAGACCAGAAATGTCAATGACATTAAAAAGATATTTTTCAGTGCATGTCATATGAGAATTAGCACCAGAATCAACAATCCACCCATTTTCAGACCAACTAACTTTAAGATTGACATTAGAACAGAAAAACTTGTCAAAATTTGTGTTGAAAAAATAGTTTGAGTTGAACAGAGTACCTGCCATATTGGCATGAGCACCTTTGGGTGAAGACTTCTCATTAAGGAGAGACATCAATTTGTTATACTGATCAGGAGTTAGAGTCATAGAGCCACTAGAATTATTAGGAGAGGGTGGTCCACTTGAAGAAGTGGAAGCCACATTAGAACCAGAAACATGAGAGTCACAAAGAATGGCATTGTTGTTTGCCATGGGTTTATGATAAGACTGAGAAACATTTCTTCTAGCAGCAGTGTCCCTGCCATAACCAGGAGGATAACCAACAACATCATAACACCTGTCAAGGGTATGCCCATACTTGTGGCATCCCTGACATTAAAGATTAGTATTTGGGCCTCTTTTAGGTTCAAAACCATTTTGTCCTCTTTTAGAATCAAAATTTCTGTTGTTAAAATTTTTGGTGCCAAAATTTCTTTTTCCACCATCAAAGGTTTTAGCAAGAAAAACACTGTTTTGAGGTTTGGTAACATTTTCAACAGGAGGAGTACCCCTGTGTGACTCTTCTCTTGAAATGAGAGCAAAGGCAGACTTAACACTAGGTAGAGTTTCTCTTGTCAGAATGTTGCTCCTAACAGGTAAGTAGACTTCATCAAGACCCATTAAAAACTGCATAAGTTTCAAAAGTTGATGATGCTCTTGTATTTCTTTTGAAGCATTACAAGTACAAGTAGGAAGTTTCACAAGAGCATCAAATTGTTTCCACAAAGAGTTCAGTTTATGATAGTATTCAGAAATTGGAGCTCCATTTTGAGTAAGAGAATGAATTTTATGATGCAAGTTGAAAGTAATGGACCCATCTACCTTGTCATAAGTTTCCTTTAACTCTTCCCAAACAGTTTTAGCACTTTTGGAAAATATTTGACCCAAATAAAGCTCTTCAGTAACATAACCCAGAATCCAAGTTAAAACAACAGAGTTACATCTATCCCATTGTTTAGCTAAAACATCATTATCCTCAGACCTTTTACAAGAACCAGTAATAAAACCCATTTTGTTTTTGGTTTCAAGAGCAAGTTCCATAGCACATGCCCAAACTTTATAATTTTCAGTGCCTTTTGGTTTAAAGTTAATCAAAGGTGTTCCAAAAGTGTCACTAGCATGCAAATACAACTCATCACCAAAATCAAGTTTACTAATTAAAGTTCCAAACACATTTACTTCAGTTTCAAGATCACCAGTATCAACTTGATCAGGATTAGCACCCATTTTGATAAATAAGACAACACAGACAGACAACAGACCAGATAAAGAACAATAAGAGCAGATAACCCTAAAGGGCAGTCCAGGCAAGGAACCAGATTCAGAGACACCGAAGTGTCCAAGACAAGTGTTACCTGGGACCCTCTCTTCTACAAAAATAAAGATAAGTTATAACAACAACTAATCAAGCAGAGTAGAGCAAGATACACACATTAAGCATAGAAATCACATAAAATCATATAAGCAGGCAGAAAGAAAGTAAATTAACAACAAGAAGAGATCCAAATCTATAGGCCAAACTCTCTGTACTCAGAGCACTCCAAGCACAAAGCAATTTGCTACAGAAGAGGTAGGAGAGAATGCTTACAGTGGGGTCGCCAACAGTAATTCCATAAACAATACTTTAAGGGACAGGCAACAATCCAAGATAACTAAGGATACGGAGAATAAATCCACTTCAAGAGGCAAATCTTAAACTCTTAAAGAAGAGGAGACTCACACAAGAGCAGATATAATATAATCAATCAATCTTACTCACAGCCTTATAAGAAGGGTGAACTAAGAATGAGAAAATATGAGAATCAATCGATTTAGTACAGAAAATCCTAGAAAGAGCAGTACACAATCGAGATAAAACAAGAAATTGAAAAGATTATGCGGAATAATAAAATAAAATTATAATCAATCGATTTTGGATAAACCCTAAAAAGAGAAATCCCCAAATCGAGAAAAGTTTTTGATAAAAGGTTTTAGAAATTAAAATAGATACTTATATAATTAAGAGCCTAAGCTCTGATACCATGATAAATTATCTAAAACATATATAGAATTGAATCACAAGACTGGATTCTTTAACTAGAAGAGCAACATATATGTAAATAGACATTTGGATATTAAGGATTAAAAGGGTTTAAATACAGAACAGAATCAAGATAAAAATAGTTTTAGACATAAAATCAAAAAAGAAAAAGAAGAAAGGAACAATTTCTCATCCTTCTACATTATAACGGTTAACACTAAAACGACTACAAAGAGAAGCTGCTGCAAGAATGTTCAAAACCCTAGGATCACAAAGGCTGCGTTTATATAGAGCCATGAGTTTGTCTTCAGTCCCTCATCTTCTGCAAATAGCAATTCAGTCCCTGTCTTCTATAAAACTCAACTGTCCAACTTTAGTCCCTCATTCACTAGATTCTGCACACAAACAGTCCAAGTTAGACAATTAAGTTGATTATTCAACACTATGCTTGTAATTTTGCCTTATCCTGATACTGGAAGTTGCAAGTTGCCAACGGGCATTCTGCACCATCAGCACCTAGAGAGTAGCCTGTAACGAAGAGTAAATCCCCTTCAAAGTTTAATCATGTAACAGAACAACCTGTACAACAGTCTACTGCACAAACTGCTGAAAGATCCGGGGTTGAGGCAGTTGAAAATATATCCATGGGCGATGGTTAATGTACCTTTCTATAATTTTTATCTGCTTTTTAGGGGGCGTTGCTTGTGCTTTTAAACTGATTAGCTGGTAGTACACAATAATGAGTTTTAGTGTGGAAAGACAGAATGTGCTGCAGATTATTGTATTAGTTAAGTGTTGGTGATTAGTTTTGGAAATTAGTTTCATAGACAATAAAATAATCTATGGATGATTTTTTATCCATTGCCTCATTCCATGCTATCAAGATAAGTATCTATTTCGACTTTCATTCCATTGCCTCACTAAAAACCCTTTAGGAGGTGAATGCGCTGATTCCGACATTGTGCAAGGTTTTGAGGCTGCCATACAAGATGGTGCTGGTGTAATTCAGTAAATCTTGGTGGACCCCCTGTTGATTCTATGGATGATTTTTAGCTATTGCCTCATTCCATGCTATGAAGAAAAGTATCTATTTTGACTTTCTTTCTTTGTATTTGGAAATGGGCAAGTTTGGGCTATCTTTTATCTCTAATGGTTCAAATGGGTAATATAAAAAAACTATATCAACGAAAAGAATGGGTCGAAAGGGTTGAAAGTTGTCTAAAATTTTTTTTTTTACAACAATACGAAACAATTTCCTAAATCATTTTATTCATAATGCTACTTTATCATTGAAGTAATTTACTCTTTGTAATCATGTTTGATACACTGATTGTTTATAAAGTACCTCAAAGTTTTGAGAAAGGCTTCCCAAACCCGACTCATCTTTACATGTACTAAATGTTGCTGGTTTTGACTAGTTACCCAGTCCGTCCGTTTTGTCTGCTCTAAATTTGAACTTTCTAGGATTCGGTGTCTTCAAAAATTTTGTGTTTTTGAAAAAAAAGAAAAGATTATGGGTATCTTTTTTGCAGGCAATACCGGACTTGATCTTGAAACAGTCACACATATTTGTCGTTGGGTTATATCCATCAGAGATAGTACATCTAGTACAATAGATCAAGAGTTTCAATCTTACGCTAACCTTGCTGGTCGACTCAACTTAAAGGTGGTTCAAACATCCATATTCTATTGGTTTAGAGTATATGGGTTAATTGGATTAGTATAATATTCTAAAGGTTCCATTCAACCGTTTCAAACCGAAGCGCTCCGTAAAGATAAAGGCAAAGCCATTGCTACACCTAAATCTTCTGAAAGCGATAAATCCGATAGTCCACCTGCAGCCACTGAACGCCTGGCCATTAAATACAATCCAGAAGAGCATGAAACCATTATGGCTCTTGATGCTGCAGGACTTCTTACCACCAGAAAAACTCAAACTCAACCTCCTCCAATCATTACTCATAAATCACCGTCGCCTTCACATTCATCTTCATCTTCCTCCTCTTCATCTGAAAATAATTCTAACAAAGTCTCTGTTCCTATGTCACCTACCAATCGCTCTCGCCTTGACCCACTGTATGATGAATTACTTGACAATCTAATATCCCTTAAAGGTCAAACCGATTCATTTGACAAAGCCATTCTTGCATCTTTCCAAGCTCGGTTTGATCATCAGCACCAAATTACTCTCCTTCAGCAACAAGCAGCACAGGAGAAGTTTCTTGCTGATGCAGAGCGTGAAGCGGCTCAGAAACATATTGCTGAACTTGAAGCCACATGTAGACAAGCTGCTGTTGATAATCAGAGACGTGATGATCTTGATGATCAGGATCAACACGAGGGGGAGAACATGGACGAGGATGTGGCTAATGTAAAAGCCAGTGCTGCCACTGAGGTTATTGGAGAAGATGTTGATATAAGAGATGACGCTCAATCACAAGGCTTACCTCGTGATCCTTCGATAATTGGCGAAGATTTTGATAATCTGGACTTCCCTGAGAATGATCCAAGAGATGACAATGACTCCTCTGATGATGATAATGATTTCCCTGGTTTTGACACCTTTCCAAAAGTTCCGCAACCAATTCCCGCTCTAAACCGACTAAACTTTGATAATCTAATCCATCACCAAGCAACACCCTTCCTCCAAAATCAAAACAAATCTTCATAACACCAAACCATCTCACCAAAACAATAAACAACCACAGCCATCTTCCAAACCAGCTCATACCACTCCCAAATTCTCAAAAGAACCTCACTTCACCAAAACAAAAACTCTTCCACATAAACCTCATCCTACTCTCAAACAAATAAACCCATATTACACACCTCGCAAGACCAGACCTCCCCTCAAGCCTTTAAACAGCCATTGCCAGATATTCAAGGATTCCACCACTGGAATCATTCGTTATAGAGATCAATATGGCTGGTTCTCTCATACTAAACCCAAACCAAAACCTAAAAGCACTCCCATTAAATACTCTCTCTCTGAGTTGTTTAAGTTGGCACCACGAGTCATTCACCCTCGTGTGCAAAAAGTGTTTTACTATGCACAACCTTCTACTTCTCTCTTCAAATATCTAGTTGGACCCACCCTTACATGGGTT
>CM067168.1:77461073-77481216 GCA_034093135.1 Erigeron breviscapus
TATATATATATATATATATATATATATATATATATATATATATATATATATATATATATATATATATATATATATATATATATATATATATATATATATATATATATATATATATATATATATATATATATATATATATATATATATATATATATATATATATATATATATATATATATATATATATATATATATATATATATATATATATATATATATATATATATATATATATATATATATATATATATATATATATATATATATATATATATATATATATATATATATATATATATATATATATATATATATATATATATATATATATATATATATATATATATATATATATATATATAACTATCGGTCGTTATAAAGTTATCCATGTGTATTTTATTTATCTAATTATTCGTCAGGTATAATAAAATCATAACATAATTTTACCTTGTGGGGTCTATGTGTTAATAACATGTTATAATTTGAATAGACATGGTTAAGAATTTAACTTTAGCCAACCACGAAATCCTCGGTATATAATGTATCTCTGTTGTAGCTGTTGAGGGTTGCATATATCGCAAATGTTTTAGGCAAATCGGGATTAGCCAAAAACAAAAGACCATAATCTATAAGATCTGCATGATTCTGAGCTATAGCAACCCGTCACCAATTTTCAAATGTATCCACCAGCACCAATGAAAGTATCATTAGGGTGGACGGAGTGCATAGGCACCCGACCGGTACCGGTTCGGTACCGCTTTGCACACCATTCTGACTCTCTGGTACCGGTAGGGTGGGGAGGGGAAAGGAGATAGTGGTGCCGGTTTGCTTGTCGAAGATTTCGAAGGTTAGAGCATTAAAAAAAAGAAAAAGAAATGAATGGGGCCCACATTGTAACGTCTCTTTCTCTCTCTTCTCCCTTTTCTTCTTCTTTTCTTCTTTGTTTCTGTTCTGTTCTGCCGTTTCCTTTCTTTTTTTTTTCTTTCATTTCAATTAACAAATAAATCCACAAAAACCATATAAATCACTACAATGAATCGAGGGAGGGGCAATACAAAACGTAATGAACGCAATTACAGTCAACTTCCAAAACGACGCAGAAACCCCCCGCCCCCAAACAATCGCGATTCAATGCCACCTCCTCCTCCGCCACAAAACACCGAAAATGTTTACATACCGGTACCCGTTGATGACTTCTTGAGTCAAATGGATCCCGGGTTTTTTGAAAATCAACCCGGGTTTTCGCAATTTGCGGCGAGTGGTTCATCATCACAACAATACCAAAATGTTGAAGAAGAAGTTGAAGAAGAAGAACAAGCAGCCGAGGAGGAAGAAGAAGCAATACCCGAGACTAAAGTACCGGTTAAAGCAAAAAGAGAGTGTCGTGAATGGGGGAAGGATGAAGAGGCGGGATTGGCAAAAGCTTGGTTAAACGTTTCCAAGGACCCGTACACCGGAAACGCGCAAACGGCTGGGTCGTTTTGGAAAAAGCTGAAGTTTGAGATGGAAAAACACTTGAAGCGTGATTCGGGGCGTACCTCGGAAGTGTGTAGGTCGAAGTGGAAGGATTTGAAACATAAGGTTTCGGGTTTTTGTGGTATTTACAATGTTAAGAAAAGTAAGATGTTGAGTGGCCAAAGCAACGAGGATGTGTTTAAGGCGGCCGTGGCATTGTATATGCGGAAATACAATAACAAGTCCGGGTTTCCGCATGTAGAGGCGTGGCAAATTTTGAAAAACGGGCCGAAATGGGCGGAAGTTCTTACTTTGGAGGGGATTTGTGAGGATTCGGGGAGCAAAAGGGCAAGAACGGAAGGGTCAAATGTCAATGTCCTTTCATCCAGGGAGGCGTCAGTCCATATTGATTTGAACGAGGACCAGTTTGATCAAGAAGAGGAAGGTGGGAACAACATTGATGCACCAGTACGGCCTGCTAGACCCGTGTCGCCCCGTCGTAGAGGTAAAGGTAAGCAGCCGTCTACATCCGCCTCCACCACATCTGAAGAATTCTTGAAGATGGTCGCCGAGTTGAAATGCGACAATGAGGATAAAAAGCGAGCTCGGGAGGAGAAGCTTCAGATTCAGAAGGCAATGATGGATAGCTATATGGCGGCGGAGGAGGCTAGGAAAGTACGGGAGGAGGAGATGACACGGATGGTCCAAAGTCAACAGCGGCAGAACGATATGGACTTCGTCATCAGGTCACACGATCACCTCACCGGGCCGATGTTGGAGATGGTTTTGGCGCAGAAACGCGCCATTTGTGAGAGATACGGATGGCCGATGCCTTAGTTTAAGTTGTTTATGTTTTAGTTATTTGTGTGTTTGAATAATAGTTTATGTGTTTTATTTATGTGTTTTAGTTGTATGTTTAATTTATTAAATAAAAGTTTTAATTATTGTTGAATAAAAATAAATAGAAAATAAATAAAATAGAAAAGGGTGGGGAGGGGTGGCGAGGTATTCCCTGCAATTAGGCACCCGACAGGTACCTATTGAAAAATCAGGGAGGGCGGGGAGGAGTGGCGAGGTACTCCCCCCACCCTTAATGATCATCTCATGGTACCAAACTATCGATTCCACCACGTGACATCATAAATACCGTATTTATTTAGTGATTTAGCCATGTAATGTAGCAACCGTCACCTGAACATCTCCTCATGTATTATATCAGTTGTCTTTTGTTTAACATCGATCATGTACGAGTTAGAGATAGTCTGTATTCGTCAAATATACTATGTGTACTTTTGAAAGGATTAAGCTTAATAAGTGAGATTTGACTTTTGTACGAGTTTTAGTATGTTTAGTGATAAGAGATTGGTGACGACGGTTCAAGTACAAAAGGATACTAGTTGTCAAGAGAAATGTCAAATAAAATGAAAAACAATTAAATTACAGTTAAAGTTTACATAAACAAATATGGTCATATTTATATCCGTTAAAAAGCTATTTAAAATTTACATTCAAATACGTCGATAAAATAATTTAACGGGTATCGGATCTTTTTAAATTGTCGGGTCAAACAAAATCTAGTGGGGTTCCAAGAGTAGTCAGAGCATAGCATAGGAGATCAAAACCCTAAAATTCTTCCACACTTTCTTCCATTTCACAAAACTCGATCTCTCTAATCTCCCCCTCTCTCACTCTCACTCTCACGACCACATTCTTTCTCTCTCTACCTTCTTCTCCCTCTTTTTCAAGATCTTGGTAATATTTCAATAGATCTAGACATATGAAAGGTTGTTGATGTGTGTTTGTTTTTAAAAACAAAATGATTTTTAATTAAAAATACAAGTTTTAAATTTATAAAAAAGGTACAAGTAAATACCTCAAACTAAATACACCTTTACGGGAAGTAGACCCGATCGAATGTAGATAGTGTTGTGGTAAGTAGAGGATCGTAAGCAGTGACACTTTTAATATCTAATGTAATAACATGTATAATTCTAGTGTTGGTGTTGTTACATTTTTCTAATTAAACTAATAAAAATAATAAAAGTAAAGGAAGACCGCAACCACTTGGTCTAGTGAGAAGTCAGTTTAGTCTAGATACTAACATTGAGAATAGTAATATTTAACAGAAATACTTGTTTGACATATCCGATCACATGTGTTATGACAATTATTACCCTATCTCATGCTAGACTGTTGGAAGACTTATTTCACGGCTCAGATTCTCGTTAGATTCACCAAACCTAATTAGTATAGCGCTAGACTCACATCTACCTTATAGACAGATTCTCGCTAGATTCACTGAATCACTACTAAGCATTATTGTTCAAACATGTGTTTATGAGTTTCCTTTAACTATACATATATATAAATAGCTAAATGTATGGCTAGATGTTTGGGTTAATATATTACTCTTAGTTGTATACTCATGTTATTTACCAATATACTAAAACTTTTGATCGACACATGACGTCGTAGTTAAGCGACACCTCTAACACCGCCATTCGATCACCATCAATCACCTCATCATCCCCATATCCACCTCTACTACAACTGGCTTTAGATTTGTTTTCAGTTGGACTGAAAATGGATTTTTGCATTCAATGTAATTTTTCTTTACCTTTATCTATGTTTTATTTATTTATTTGTAGGATACTCGATTTATCAATTATTTTTAGCTATAGCATGATGAATAGCTTTTCGTGGGTTGTTTTTATTTTCATCATTGGAATACATATAACTCAATTCGAATCGAGGATGGGAAAAATGAATTCGGGTGAGCAAGTGAACAAAAAGTTTAACTAAAGATTCTTAATTTGGATTTAAAGTTTAACTAAAGATTCTTAATTTGTCTTTTAATCTAACTTAATTCAAGCATTATGTGATGTATTTTTTTTTTAATGTCACATAACGTCTTCACCACCAACAATCGCCCGCTACTCACCCTTTAATGAATATTTTAATTTTATATAGTATCTAGTTTTATTATATGGGTTGTAATATCCAAAGTTCCAACCTTACAACCTGCAAAGTCTGACAACTTCCTGTTGTGCTTTTCCTGTCAATCTTACAACCTGCAAAGTCTGAATCTGAATACCCAATTAGATCAAATCCTGAGTCTTTGGGATACCAAAGACCCAGCTTGGGTGTACCTTTTAGATACCTAAAAATTCGTTTCACAGCTTGAAGATGAGATTCTTTTGGACTTGCTTGATATCTAGCACAAAGACATGTGGCAAACATAATATCTGGTCTACTAGCAGTTAAGTACAATAAAGAACCTATCATGCCCTTATAAGCTGTGACATCAACTGGTTTCCCACTAATGTCTTCACTCAGCTTGGTAGCAGCACCCATAGGTGTTTTCATTGGAGAACAATTGTCAAAACCAAATTTCTTGAGTAAATCTTTAACATATTTTCCTTGATTAATAAAAATTCCAGAATTGGATTGTTTGATTTGAAGACCAAGAAAATAGGTTAATTCACCCATCATACTCATTTCATAATTTTTAGACATCAGCTCGGAAAACTTTTTACATAATCTATCATTTGTAGAACCAAAAATAATGTCATCCACATAAATTTGTACTAATAAGATATCCTTTCCTAACTTTCTCACAAACAAAGTTTTATCAACATTACCTCTTTCAAACTTATTCTTTATCAAGAATTTAGACAGTGTATCATACCATGCTCTTGGAGCTTGCTTTAATCCATAGAGAGCTTTGTCCAGCTTGTAAACATGGTTTGGATATTTGGAACTTTCAAAACCAGGAGGTTGATGTACAAAAACGTCTTCATCAAGTTTGCCATTCAGAAAGGCACTTTTCACATCCATTTGATATACTTTGAATCCTTTGTAGGCTGAGTATGCTAGAAACATTCTAATTGCTTCAAGCCTAGCAACAGGAGCAAAGGTCTCATCATAATCTATTCCATCTTGTTGACTGTAGCCTTGAGCTACCAATCTTGCCTTGTTTCTTGTCACAATATCTCTTTCATCCATCTTGTTTCTAAAGACCCACCTTGTGCCAATAATGGTCTTATCAGCTGGCTTAGGAACCAGTTTCCACGCCTTATTCCTTTCAAACTGAGTAAGTTCTTCTTGCATTGCACTCACCCAAGATGGATCACTTAGAGCTTCTTCAACTTCAGTTGGTTCAGTCTTGCTAACAAAATTGACAAACATGCAGAAATTTCCAGTTGCATTTCTTCTTGTCTGAACTTTTGAAGTGGGATCACCAATAATCTGATTTATTGGATGACTTCTTGTCCATTTGGTAGCATGGACTGGAGTGTTTTGTACTTCTTGATCAGCTTCCTCTTCAGCAGATTGAGAGTCAGCTTGAGACACAGACTCGACTTGATCACTATTAAGATCTTGAACAACTGAGTTGGCTGAGTTGATAGGATTATCAGCTTGAGCTTCTTCACAGATGGGTAAAATGATTTCATTTGTCTTCTGAGGTTGAGTAGAAACATGAGGCTGATTCAGCTCTTCATCAAGATCATGAAAAATAGGAATCTCCCCCTCAACAGGTGCATTATTTTCTTCAATAATAGGATCAGTAGGAGGATCACAGTCAGGAACAGCAAGCTCTTCAAAGTCAAAATCACCATCTTCTTGAGCTGAGCTGACTGAGTTTGATTCATCTATTTTTACATGAACTGTATCTTCAATCACTCTTGTTCTTTTGTTATACACTCTGTAGGCTTTCATGAGTGTAGAATAGCCAAGAAATATTCCTTCATCAGCTTTGGCATCAAATTTGCCAAGATGGTCTCTTTGATTCAGAATGAAGCAAGGGCTTCCAAACATTCTTAAGAACCCTATTTCAGGTCTTCTGCCCTTCAAAACTTCATATGCTGTCTTCTGATGCCTTTTCACAATCAATGATCTGTTCTGGGTGAAGCAAGTTGTGTGAATTGCTTCAGCCCAGAAATGAACCTTCACACCATTTTGAGCTAGCATGGATCTAACAGCTTCTATCAAGGTTCTGTTTCTTCTCTCAGCAACTCCATTTTGTTGTGGAGTTCTTGAAGCTGAGTAACTTTTAGAGATGCCTTTGTTTATGCAGAAAGAGTGCAGAGTTTGATTTCTGAATTCAGTCCCATTATCACTTCTGAGCTGCCTGACTGGCTTCTTGTAAAGGACTTCAACATTCTTAATATAATTGATTATTACTTCAGCAGCTTCACTCTTGGCTTTGAGAAAGAAAACCCATGTAAACCTTGAATATTTATCTACAATAACCAGTGAGTACCTCTTTCCACTTAAAGAAGGAGTACTAACTGGGCCAAACAGATCCATATGCAATAAATCTAAACAGGATTCAATAGTTGAACATGTTCTAGATTTGAAAGAAGCTTTGTGTTGCTTCCCTTTTTCACAAGCACTACACAGTTTGTCCTTTTCATACTTGATAGCAGGAAGACCAGAAACTAACTGATTTTTGCTCAACTTATTTATATCTTTGAAATTCATATGAGATAATCTCTTGTGACATAACCAATTCAACTCATCTTGAGTTTTAGACAAGAAACACACTTCTTTCAACACTGTAGGCTTGCTCATATCAAAGGTGTAAAAAGATTCATCTCTTTTAGCAATTAGAACAACATTTCCTTCCAAATCACAAACAATTCCTCTATGAGCTCGAAATCTCACTTCATAACCAGCATCACACAATTGGCTGACACTTATCAGATTGTGCTTCAGCCCACTGACATAAGAGACTCTTCTGAATGTGAGAGGACCATTTGTAAGAGAACCATATCCTTCTGTAGTTCCTTGAGAATCATCACCAAAAGTGACATTAGGACCAAGTCTGTTCCTAAAGTCACATAGCAGGGACTTACATCCGGTCATATGCTTGGAACATCCACTGTCCAAGTACCAGATAAATGCATTGTGAATGCCCTCTTGAACAATGGATGCAGAGTGAGCTGACTGAGTAAGCTGATTACTTTCTTCTCTCAGCTTGGTCATGCCATCAAGAAGTTTTTCAGTAGCATCTTTGGCCATATTTTTTTTTTTTTTTTTTTTTTTTTTTTTTTTTTTTTTTTTTTTTTTTTTTTTTTTTTTTTTTTTTTTTTTTTTTTTTTTTTTTTTTTTTTTTTTTTTTTTTTTTTTTTTTTTTTTTTTTTTTTTTTTTTTTTTTTTTTTTTTTTTTTTTTTTTTTTTTTTTTTTTTTTTTTTTTTTTTTTTTTTTTTTTTTTTTTTTTTTTTTTTTTTTTTTTTTTTTTTTTTTTTTTTTTTTTTTTTTTTTTTTTTTTTTTTTTTTTTTTTTTTTTTTTTTTTTTTTTTTTTTTTTTTTTTTTTTTTTTTTTTTTTTTTTTTTTTTTTTTTTTTTTTTTTTTTTTTTTTTTTTTTTTTTTTTTTTTTTTTTTTTTTTTTTTTTTTTTTTTTTTTTTTTTTTTTTTTTTTTTTTTTTTTTTTTTTTTTTTTTTTTTTTTTTTTTTTTTTTTTTTTTTTTTTTTTTTTTTTTTTTTTTTTTTTTTTTTTTTTTTTTTTTTTTTTTTTTTTTTTTTTTTTTTTTTTTTTTTTTTTTTTTTTTTTTTTTTTTTTTTTTTTTTTTTTTTTTTTTTTTTTTTTTTTTTTTTTTTTTTTTTTTTTTTTTTTTTTTTTTTTTTTTTTTTTTTTTTTTTTTTTTTTTTTTTTTTTTTTTTTTTTTTTTTTTTTTTTTTTTTTTTTTTTTTTTTTTTTTTTTTTTTTTTTTTTTTTTTTTTTTTTTTTTTTTTTTTTTTTTTTTTTTTTTTTTTTTTTTTTTTTTTTTTTTTTTTTTTTTTTTTTTTTTTTTTTTTTTTTTTTTTCCTTGAGAATCATCACCAAAAGTGACATTAGGACCAAGTCTGTTCCTAAAGTCACACAGCAGGGACTTACATCCGGTCATATGCTTGGAACATCCACTGTCCAAGTACCAGATAAATGCATTGTGAATGCCCTCTTGAACAGTGGATGCAGAGTGAGCTGACTGAGTAAGCTGATTACTTTCTTCTCTCAGCTTGGTCATGCCATCAAGAAGTTTTTCAGTAGCATCTTTGGCTATCAAGCACCTTTCCTTGATTTCTTGACACTTGGCTGACTACTCTATGACCATAAAGCATTGAGCATCCTCATAGCTTTCATCATCAGATGAGGTTGCACTCTCAGCCCAATCTTTTGCAACAAGACTCTTCTCACTCAGCTTAGCAACATGTGCTTTAAGTTTCTTATATTTCAGCCTGAGTTTAGAGTATTTTTCATCTTTTCCACTATTCTTAGGTTTAGAGTTATCAGCTTGTTGAGTGGGTTTAGATTTACAATCATTTGCCATATGACCAGTTTTACCACATTTATAACAAGAGATTTTTGACATATCTAAAAGCTTTCTAGGTTTGTCACTTTTAGAAACTCTTTTTCCTTTAAATTTTGAAAATTTTTTCTTCCTCAATCTTTCAGCCAACATGGCAACCTCACTAGCCAAACTCTCAGTTTCATCACTTGAATAATATTCAGTCTCAAATTCACAAAGTTTATCAGTTTCAACAATATCACTCAAAAACTGACTTGGAACAGGTTCATCATACAGTGGGTTGGGATGCTCAGTTGAAGATGCAACAAGTGCAGAGCTAGAGCTTCCCACAGCATCACCCATGGGAATCAGCTTTTCAGCTTCAGTGCATTCATGGTTGTGAAGCAACCCATAAAGACCTGGTAAGTCAAGTTATTCCATTTTAAAGGTAATGAATCTAAAAATTTGCTTTTAAGTACATCATCATCTTTATGTATGTCAATAGCAATCAAGTCATTAACAAGTGCATTAAATAGGGTATGAGTGTCAGTGAGGGATTCATTCTTATGTGCAAAGAATCTTTCATACCTTCTAGTTAAGGTAGTCTTGGTAGACTCCATAGAAGTTGCACAACCCTCATACATAACAGTCAATGTATCCCACATCTTTTTAGCACTAGGACAATGTCTAATGGCTCTATAGATGTCCTTAGGTACAGTTTGGACAATAAAGTTCCTAGCTTTTACATCCAAGTTGACCATTCTTTTATCTTCATCACCCCAATCTCCTCTGGGTTTGATAACAACTCTGACATCAGGTGCACCAGGCTCAGTTCCATCTGTTGGAGTTAGCCTAGGTGTGATTACTGTATCCTTTGGAACATAAGGTCCATCAACAAGTATGTCAGGCATGTCATTATCAATAAATTCAAGAAAAAAGGGACATTCTTCCTTTCCACCCACTGAAATCAGTCTTGTCAAACATGGGTGGTCTGGTTGAATAACCATTATCAGTGTACATAGGTTGAGACATATTTTAAACCAAAATAAAAGTTAAATGAGAGGGATCAAGTTAAGTGTATTACAAAACCCCTACTCTGATACCACCTGATAGGTCCCTAAGGAGATAACAGGATGGTTTAAGATGTCTCAAAGAGTTGTAGAGGGGGGGTGAATACAACTTTTATACTTAATCAGCCTGAAAACACTTTTTAATGCAGAATGTAAATTATCGTAAAGTATTTATCCATATTCAGCTTGAGATAGATATATTAATGAAATAGTAAGTTAATAAACAGAATATAAAGACAGTAAAGTAAAGTGCAGTCCAAGAACAAAGTGCAAGCTGATTTTCAACTAATTCTTTTATTGAAGAATAAAAAGAATTACAAGTAGTTGTGGAACAGATTAGCCTACAAATCTAACTACTTGGCTGAATAGCAAGTTACAACTTTGTTAATTAACTCTACTAGCCTAGGCTGAGTACAACACTGATCCAAGCTGATAAGCTTTAATCGTTGTGAGAGTTAATGTTATGGATGCACACATTTTTGAGACACAAAGGCTGGTTTATATAGGGATCAACACTGCCTTGGATGCCGTCCATTTCTTTCCACGTGTCTTGATCTAATGGCTTCTGTTTGACCAGTACTAGGTGATAGTGACATTGTCCTTTTTGTTCCCTACTTGCTCACCAAGGCTGGTCGTGCAGCAACAATACAATGGACACCTCATAGAATGTTTACAATCAACAACTGGCACTTCTAAAATGTCCTTTCTGGTACTTATCCAGTTGATTGATGATATATACAAAGTTATAACAACTCTGGAGCACTTGCAAGACTCCAGGCTGAACATGTACCTTCCAACCTGACTGTAAGATCCAAGCTGATTTCCACCCATCAGCTTGGTCTTCTATCCTTGTTCTTCATCTTTGATTTAGACCAAGTGCTTGTTCTTCTTTTGATGCAGCTTGAGAGATACCATCCTCCAATGAAGATGTTCAGGCTGACTCAGCTTGAAACCATCCAAGTTGACTCAGCTCCAGAACCAAGGACTTAAGTATTTCTTGAGTTGTTTGTCATCTTCAAATCTATCTTGTAATGAATGAGTGACTTGACTCCAACATAATATTGATAATTATAAAAAAATAAGAGTTAATTGCAGGATTCGTCCCTGTGGTTTACACACTTTCGTGGATTACATCCCCCCCTGAAATATTTAGTCAAATACACCCAAACTATCAAGATTAGTTGCGCTTTTCGTCCCTGTGGTTTACACACTTTCGTGGATTACATCCCTCCCTGAAATATGGAGAGGGACGTAAAGCGCAACTAATCTTGATAGTTTGGGTGTATTTGACTAAATATTTCAGGGAGGGATGTAATCCACGAAAGTGTGTAAACCACAGGGACGAATCCTGCAATTAACTCTAAAATATAATTAAAACTCAATCAATTCATATAACTTTCATCAAATATTATATAACACAAATCAAAATATTTAAGGTCAAAGTTTATAAAAAGACTTTGAAAATTCAAAATAGGACACATTTAATGGGACGGGGGGAGTATTACTTTAAGCTAGCCTGGTACTCACGACAACAATTGAACACACGAAATGTTGTGACAATGATAATTTACACAATGATATTGGCATTCTACCTTTTAAAATATGTGTTGTCAGTTTCAGATAGTCAAAGTAATTACACTTAGTCCTATCAATAATATGTTTGACAGGATATTGGCATTCTACCTTGTAACACCCTGATTTATAAAAATGTGAATTTCTAAAAATAATTAAATATTAAATCAAACTCCATTAATAAAATGCGGAAGCGACTTTAAAAATCTCAATTGAATACTAATGAAATCATTAAACAACTTTGAATGGTGTTACTAGACTCATATCATCACAATAATTGAAGGAAATTCACAAGCAACAATATGAAATGTCAACCAACATAATAAATAAGTCTACTTAACGCTTTGTAACACCCCAAGCCGAGGCTCGGAATATCACGGAAATCACATAGCACCAGGTGGAATTATAATAGAACAAACTAAATGCAATT
Source organism: Erigeron breviscapus (assembly GCA_034093135.1). Lineage (NCBI taxonomy): Eukaryota > Viridiplantae > Streptophyta > Magnoliopsida > Asterales > Asteraceae > Erigeron > Erigeron breviscapus. The sequence continues at coordinate 77,472,874 of CM067168.1, forward strand.
AGAGGATTCAGTGAATCCATACAATAAGGGGAACAAGTCTCAAAATACAACAGGAGCGAGTAAACATCAAGATTACAAACGACAACAAAAGAAGGCTATCAATCCTAAATACAATGCAACATAAGGCAAATGGATCCTTGATCCATATCAGTCCAGTCCGGGTTCAACAGTAAGCAAACAATCAACTAACCCACGCCCTGGGAGAACCTGATTACCTGAAAAGTGTACTAAGCATAGTCAACACAAGGTTGGTGAGTTCGTAGTAATGGTTCGTAAAGAACCAACATCAATAATCGACATATAAGAATAAAGGTTAGACATGACTTACAGTGAGCCTCTACATAACACAACATCGCCCAACAACAAGATTACACAAGACAAGTAAATGTGTAATGAGAATGCACAAATGATATGCGTATCAATGTAAGTGCCAAATGTATGAATAAGCAAACATGCCTATCCTAAGCATGACCTTCAATCACGTATGCAACGATACCCTTCTGCCATCGCAATGGACAAGGCTGTATCTCAAAATCATCGAGATATATATGTCTATATACTCGGGGTCAGACTACATCCAAAATGGGTGCATACATCTATGCACCAGGATGTCGGCAATCCCCTGCCGAGGGTCATCAACAATGTATGCAATGCTTACAATCAAATGTAAATGCATAAATCATAAACCAACAATCGATATACGATGAATATGAATCAATAATCAATATTCGCCAAACCTGGGCCATCAATCAATAATCGTCAATCCTAAACCGATAATCACCATTTATCAACATCAGCTATTAATACTTAACCAAAACATAAACCAAGTCAATCAACATATGATGAACCATAAACTAATAATCAATATCCGACAAACATAAGCCACAACCACAATTCCAACCAACTATACGTACATATACTTCAGAGGATTCTACTTCCTTCGGGTCCCAGATGCTTATATATAGGGTCACCCGCAGCCTTCCCACCACATCTAAAACCCAATGAAGGCATAACCGACTTCCATGTATGTACGTCTATCCTAATATTACTAGATACTTAACAAATATAAACTAAGTCATTCAAACATGATAATCGTCTCCACAATTCAATATTCAAACCAATTTAACCATTCAAACGAAAGGAAACATCACATCAATCCAACAACCAAGCCAATCAATCAATCAACCAATAAATGCAAGTAAACACGCCAGGTTTACACTTTTCAGCCCGAATCTCAAGCGAGTAGGGAGATACGAAACTCACCTTGCCCGGCAAAGAAGCTAGAATAAGATTACGACCGAGTAACAGGGTCCACACGTCCACAACCTATAATTATACATCATAATACCATAATGTCAACTCTACAATCATAAACAAGTTGGTTTAGCACAATTAGGTCAAGTCACAAACCCTAAACGCCTTTACAACTTAAACGAGTAGGAACAAGATGCATTCGACTCGACCTTTTTAGAAATGACAAAAGATTCATACAAAAGGAGTGTTACCACTAGAAACTAGACTCTCTTACGATTCCAGCGATAGGTCATACGACTTATTTGGACTTACGGATCAAAAGTTACGACCTTTCAAACTACAACAGGTTTTGCTGCCCTGGAGGAAAGGTGCGGCGCACCATTGATGAGGTGCGGCGCACCAAGCCAGGTGCGGCGCACCAAAGAGGGTGTGCGACGCACAAAACGATCAGGGAACCCAGTCCAAGCTCTGGTGCGGCGCACCAAAGAGGAGGTGCGACGCACCTGCGCCCAGATCAGTTCCAAAACACTTCAAACACGAACCAAACTTAACCCAAACTCCATTTTTTGGTCACCAAATCGACTAGTGATGTTTCAAGACTCATTTTGAAGCTTATACAAACATATTTCAACATAAATAAACATAACCCCTATCTTAGTTTCGATTCAAAACATCAAAATCACATCCGAATCCTTCCAACCCTAATTAAACCCTAGTTTGACCCAAATCAAGATTTAAGCCGATTTAGGACTTGCAAACTTTCAAGATGACTAGAATTGCTTAAACAAACATAAGTAGGTACAAATGAGATGAATTAGACTTACCGAAACTCTTCCTTGAGCTAGAACCCGAAATTAGGTCAAATGGATAAAATGCAAGAACTTGACTTTGATTCTTCGATATGACGATAATGTGGTATAGATGGCGATGAATCTAGTGTTATACTCTTTCTAAACACTAAGTAGATGGTAGAGAGAAGAGAAGGTTTGGTCTTGCTTTGTTCTTGAGAGAAAGAGAGAAAAAGATAGATAGAAAATGAGAGGGGGAGAAGGAAAGGATAAGGAGGGGAGATTGGGTCTTGGGTGGCTGGTGGGTCGTGGACTACCCACGGGCCGACCCGCTTCTCATCCCAAGCCAAATTACAAACGTTAGGCATTTAACATCGATTAAAACATATTATCGACCCGACGAATATACCACGTTGTCATTTAATCACAAAACGACCCAACTTTTTCATTAACTTAAATTGTTAGTCAAATTGCACGTAAAGTCAAACAGTCAAAATTCACGGATGTTAAATACTAGCAGATGGGTAACTAAAAGTCATCTTTATTCATCATCAATGACTACCCCATCTCTCGCAAAATCTACTAACTCCATCAGCGTCCTAACCTGAGGGCACAACACATTTTCACAAAACAAGTGTCAGCTTTAAAAGCTGAGTAAGATAACAAGTTATAACAAAAGGATTGCCAATTAAATCATTTCAACAAAACTATCTCATTCATATATATAGGCACAACAATCATAAACAACAATATCTACTCAAATAGGATTATCAAATTCTACAATGTGCCTAGCAATCCTCGATTTCTACTTTAGCTCCTTAGCAACATAGCTACTTAAGTCTTTGCTCCTTAACTACTTAGCCACTTAACTCTTTAGCTCCTTAACTACTTAGCTTATGCCATTTAAAATCAACAATAAAGGTTTTGTGTGTAGGCGGTCATAAGACCTCACAGGGAACCTCACACCCGACATGATGGGTAAACCTTTCGGGGGTCCATCGGCGTCGTTATGGAAAGGCATAACCAATCCATGAGTAGTCCGCATTCTCCTTAGGGTCAATCACTCCCAACGGTGCTACTCTGCTCCTTAAGATTGTACCTCATCATGGATGGTATACGTTGCCCCCGAATGAGCTCCTTAAACACACTTGATCTAAATAGACCAAAATGCGGGTTAGGCATAACACTTTCTCCTTAATATCTCCTTAATGCTCGAGACTTTACATTATTATAATTCAACTCAATTCTACTTATCACATTAGCTACTTTAATATATATTCTCCATTAAGGTTGCTACTCATTTCCACATATCAACATTAGGGCCTTTAACGTGCACGTGACATGGCAACTTAATAATGTCTAGTGTACTACTATGTGTACAGGTATTCAACAAGTAACACAACTCAAAATAAAGCTCCATTAAACAACAATACAACAATAAGCTCGTATCTACTAAAGCATGCATAAACAATGCCAATAAACCTCCCGCATACAACCATACCCAATATAAGCATGAGATAGTTTAACTTCATAAATGGGGAGTAATTATTAACACTAAGTTTTTGTTGCATGTGTCCCTCATATGTCAAAAGTAAGGGCCTGTTCTTCTTTCCAACTTAATATATTAAGTCACTTAATATATTAAGTCATTTTTATGTTCTTTTTCCAGACTTAATGAAAATACCTGACTTAATAAATTTTAAGACCTCCCAATTGGTTTCCAATTTAACCCTCCCTTTATCTTCAACTTCCCCTACAAAACTTCCACGATCTTATTTTGGCGGCAAAATCTCTAGAATTACCGCCACTTCTTATATCTTTATATATATATGTACCACTATAATCTACAATTTCATAGTTCTTTCATTGTATCACAAAACAGGTATATCTTTTCCTTTTCTTTTTCTTTCCCTCAACCACTGATATATGCTTTAATAAGTTATTTGTTTGAATTTCTTGTCCTATTTGATCGATCATTTATTTGTAGTTATTTTTTCACATGGATAATGTATTTGTATGTTAATTTATTTTATAGGTTAGATCCTTCTATTGAATTTGTAGGTCGATCATTTATATAGTTAAAATTATTGTTTGTGTATGATTACCCGTATATAGAATAGAATTGCATTCCAAAATTATAAGATATCATAATAGCATAATAAGCATACATAAAGACAATATACATCATGAGTTGTATTAGCTTACAAATGCCTACATTTGTTTTATACGGTCATTATGCACTATAGTACGATTACGCGTTTATTTTTAACTCTTTAGGTATGGATGAAACCAGTGAGTCTGAAAAAGCAAAGCGAGTTAGAATTAGTTGGAAAAATCTAAACGTGGTGAAAACGTTTTTAGAAGCTTGTATTCAGGAGACTTCCGTTAATGACCAAGATGTGAGGATAATCTTGACCTAAATGGGTTTGTTATTAACTAGTGTCTAATGTCAAGTTTTAATTAAGTCAATCGAGTATGTGTCTAGTATTTAGTTTTGTCTTTTAATCATTGTTTTTGCATGTTAATGTCCGTTATTTGCTAAGTCATTAAGTTTAGTTAATTAGTCTAAGAAAAAAGTAGTGGTCAGTTTATTAGGAGTGGAGATATGGAAGTAGTGGGTTTTGCTTAAATTGTGGAGTCATGGGAAGTGTCCTCTATGTAAGTATTTGCCTATTTAAGGCTTATTTCTTATCAATGAAAGTGTGCAACTTTTCCATTGAATATTTCCCCTGTATTTTATAATTTATTCATTGCTCTTTTCATTATACATACATATACATATAATTGTGAGGGTGTAAGTGTTTATCGAGGGGCCTGAAACCATCACGGAGGTAATCTCAAACAAAAGTCATGGAAAAAAGTTTTAGAAACCCTTAAAGATACCCATTACTTTATTGTTAATCGTAAGCAAATGAAAAATCATTACGACTATCTCAAGGGGAAATATGGAGCATGGTTACTGCTAAGAAACAAGACAGGGAATGTATACGCCCGTCTACGAACACTTTTAATCTGACCCATGAGGAGCGGGAGTGTTAATACTAATTGATTCATTTATGTACATTATTTATGTCCATTCATTGTAACCTTTCATTACCTTGTATTTATTTCATTTATTAGTATATATTCAGGCAACCTCTCATTTGGAGGTATGCAATCTTTCTCACATTATAGAGCCTTTTTTGATCCCTCCCCCTTTTACTCTCTTCATCCGTTTCCTCTCCCTTCATTCTTCTTTATGGCTGCTTCTTCTTTACAAACTGCCCATGTCTTCCATCTCTCACTTGGTTGGAATCAAGCTATCCTCCACAAATTTTCTTTATTGGCGCAATCAAATGATACCCCTCCTTACGGTTCATGGACCAACTCCGACAAATTACTAAAGGTTCCTCTTCTGTCTCTGAATTTGGTCGCCGGTTCAAGCTTATATCTGACCAACTCTCAGTGGTTGGTCACCCAGTTGCTGATGGGGATAAAAATCATTGATTTTTACAAGGTCTTGGTGTCTCATTTGAAGGATTTTCCACCGCCATTCGGACTACTCGACCACCTCCCTCGTTTCGTGAATTACTAATCCAAGCTGAGTCCCATGAAATGTTTCTCAAGTCCCTTCATGCAACTGTTACTCCACCAGTGGCATTCGCCTCTCAACACAACCGTGGCGGACGGGGTGGTCGTGGTGGTCGCTCACGCAATGCTACTTTTGGTGGTCGTGGTCGCGGTCGTCGACCCCCCCACTACCAACTTTGTCGCCATGATGGTCATTATGCGAACAATTGCCCGAGTCTTGCCTCATTTGCTTCTCAAGCTGCCCCATCAAATGATGATATTGCCAAAGATTTTCTCTCTCAATGTAATGTTTCTTCTGGGCCCGATTGGGTTGCCGATTCTGCGGCAACGGATCACATGACTCAAACAGCCAAAAATCTATCTACTTCGGCTCCTTATTCTGGTGACACCAAGGTTACTTTTGGAAATGGTAAATCTCTTCCCATTACTCATATTGGTCATCAAATTCTTTCTCCTAATGTCAAATTAAAAGATACTTTGGTTGTACCTCATATCATGAAAAATCTTCTCTCCGTGAGCAAATTAACACAAGACAATAATTTGGATGTTTTGTTCTCCCACCCATATTTTTATATTCAGGATCGCACATCGAAGGAAGTGGTGGCTCAAGGAAGATGTGAAGATGGATTGTATGTGTTGAAATCAAGTCCACAAGCCTTTTCTGCCGTTTCGAACAAAGCCTCATTTGAACTTTGGCATTCTAGATTGGGCCATGTATCATTTGATGCTATTTCAACTTTGAATAAACATGGTTATTTGAATCTTACTTCTATTTTACCTAAACCCGGTTTATGTGTTACTTGTGAAATGGCTAAGGGACATCGACTCCCGTTTGAACATAATGACAAACGAGCATCTAATTGCCTTGACTTGGTTCATTGTGACTTATGGGGACCTGCACCAATTGAATCTGTTAATAATTATAGATACTACGTTATTTTTGTTGATGATTTTTCAAGGTTTACATGGTTCTATCCCTTACGGTCTAAAACCGAATTCTTTGGGATTTTTTCAAAGTTTATAACCTTTGTGCAAACTCAATTTTCGCGAAAGTTGAAAGTCTTTCAAAGTGATGGAGGTACAGAATTCTTAAATCGAAATGTTAAACACCTTTTGGTCAGCAATGGGACCTTTCATCGCATCTCTTTTCCATATACCCCGTCCCAAAATGGACGCGCTGAGCGCAAGCATTGTCATGTTGTTGAAACCGGATTAGCTCTATTTTTTAACAGTAACGTACCTATCCCGTATTGGGAACATGCCTTCTCAAGTGTTGTTTACATCATTAATCGACTCCCCACTAAGTTCTTGGATGACAAGTCTCCATTTGAAGTTTTATTTGGCACCATACCGGCTTACACGAATTTTCGAGTCTTTGGATGTCGGGTGTATCCGTACTTACGTAAGTACTTGGATCATAAACTTTCCCCAAGAAGTCTCCCATGTATATTTCTTGGCTACTGCTCACAGTACAAGGGTTACATGTGTTTAGAACCTGTCACGTCTCGTATGTTCATTACCCGGCATGCGAGATTTGATGAAACCCATTTACCCTTCCAAACAGACTCTTACCCTACTAATATTACCTCTCTTTCGTGGCATACTTATATAGACAGTCCACTCGACTCCCTAGCAAACCGTCAACCGACTCATCTACCCAACAAATGCCCACAACCAGCTCCTCGGTTACTACTTGTTGTGATCCTTTGTTTTCTCTACCAGCCATACCTACTGTCAACACTCCCACTCCCACCTTTCCCACAATTAATATTTCCAACACTCCCATAAACTCTCCTCAAAACTCGCCTTCTACCACCGAACCTACTACAAACAGTGACCAGCCCCTGGAACTACATACCGACATACAACCAACCACGACAGCTACTGAAGCCCCAATTCCACCTGCTTTGTCATCACATCCTATGATTACCCGCTCCAAATCTGGAATTTTTAAACCAAAGCATCGTGCGGATCTGGCTTGTTTAGAGTCGAGTGGTATTTGGCCATCCAGTTATTCATGTTTATTCTTATTGCCTTTGCCTCTAATGTAATATGAGGTGCCCTTACAATATTTGGAACGGGAGCATATTCAGCAGCGAGCAGATTTTTCGGTGAATTAGATTGTCTTGGTGCCATTGAATATGATAGATAGATGATATGGAACAAAAAATTAGGGTTTATGAAGATTTGATGAAGTAAATATGAGAGAGATTTATGATTGGAAATTGAATGAAGAATGAAGTAAATGAAGGAATTTGAAGAATTTGGGAGTAAATATGTTCGAAGTAAATGCTAATGAAAGTGAAAGTGGGTATTTATATAGGAGAGAGAATGTGAAACTCAAACGGTTAATATGAATTTATCAAATATAATTTTGAGCGGTTCTGACTCCGCATTAATTACATCACATCACACATAAATGTGTGACGGTTTACAGCCCACAAACATATCAACTTGCACTTTTTGTCTTCCCAAGGTAAAAATACCATCATTTCTTTGAAAAATGACATGCCACGTAGGATAATAAGATAAATATCAAGATAAATATCTTTTCAAAGATTTTGCATACGTGGCACGCACAATGACCAAGTATTAAAAATATTATGACTTATTTCAGTGCATCTGGAGGTTGACTAAACACTCCAGTATCACTGGTGGATTAGTCCAGTGAACATGTACTGATGGTACACTGGAGGGACACTCCAGTAAAGTACCAGTGAAAACCATTTTG
>CM067168.1:77489082-77513734 GCA_034093135.1 Erigeron breviscapus
TCAAAAAAAAAAAAAAAAAAAAAAAAAAAAAAAAAAAAAAAAAAAAAAAAAAAAAAAAAAAAAAAAAAAAAAAAAAAAAAAAAAAAAAAAAAAAAAAAAAAAAAAAAAAAAAAAAAAAAAAAAAAAAAAAAAAAAAAAAAAAAAAAAAAAAAAAAAAAAAAAAAAAAAAAAAAAAAAAAAAAAAAAAAAAAAAAAAAAAAAAAAAAAAAAAAAAAAAAAAAAAAAAAAAAAAAAAAAAAAAAAAAAAAAAAAAAAAAAAAAAAAAAAAAAAAAAAAAAAAAAAAAAAAAAAAAAAAAAAAAAAAAAAAAAAAAAAAAAAAAAAAAAAAAAAAAAAAAAAAAAAAAAAAAAAAAAAAAAAAAAAAAAAAAAAAAAAAAAAAAAAAAAAAAAAAAAAAAAAAAAAAAAAAAAAAAAAAAAAAAAAAAAAAAAAAAAAAAAAAAAAAAAAAAAAAAAAAAAAAAAAAAAAAAAAAAAAAAAAAAAAAAAAAAAAAAAAAAAAAAAAAAAAAAAAAAAAAAAAAAAAAAAAAAAAAAAAAAAAAAAAAAAAAAAAAAAAAAAAAAAAAAAAAAAAAAAAAAAAAAAAAAAAAAAAAAAAAAAAAAAAAAAAAAAAAAAAAAAAAAAAAAAAAAAAAAAAAAAAAAAAAAAAAAAAAAAAAAAAAAAAAAAAAAAAAAAAAAAAAAAAAAAAAAAAAAAAAAAAAAAAAAAAAAAAAAAAAAAAAAAAAAAAAAAAAAAAAAAAAAAAAAAAAAAAAAAAAAAAAAAAAAAAAAAAAAAAAAAAAAAAAAAAAAAAAAAAAAAAAAAAAAAAAAAAAAAAAAAAAAAAAAAAAAAAAAAAAAAAAAAAAAAAAAAAAAAAAAAAAAAAAAAAAAAAAAAAAAAAAAAAAAAAAAAAAAAAAAAAAAAAAAAAAAAAAAAAAAAAAAAAAAAAAAAAAAAAAAAAAAAAAAAAAAAAAAAAAAAAAAAAAAAAAAAAAAAAAAAAAAAAAAAAAAAAAAAAAAAAAAAAAAAAAAAAAAAAAAAAAAAAAAAAAAAAAAAAAAAAAAAAAAAAAAAAAAAAAAAAAAAAAAAAAAAAAAAAAAAAAAAAAAAAAAAAAAAAAAAAAAAAAAAAAAAAAAAAAAAAAAAAAAAAAAAAAAAAAAAAAAAAAAAAAAAAAAAAAAAAAAAAAAAAAAAAAAAAAAAAAAAAAAAAAAAAAAAAAAAAAAAAAAAAAAAAAAAAAAAAAAAAAAAAAAAAAAAAAAAAAAAAAAAAAAAAAAAAAAAAAAAAAAAAAAAAAAAAAAAAAAAAAAAAAAAAAAAAAAAAAAAAAAAAAAAAAAAAAAAAAAAAAAAAAAAAAAAAAAAAAAAAAAAAAAAAAAAAAAAAAAAAAAAAAAAAAAAAAAAAAAAAAAAAAAAAATGTTATAAAATTTCAAAATATAAAAATTACAAAATACAAAAAAAAAATTAAGAAAGTAAATAAGACCACAGAACCCATCAAGAAAAAACCTGTTAAGAACAAAGTTGACAAAGTGTTTGCTAACTCAAAACATGTTCGTGTTTCAGGTGACGTGTGCTTAGCTAGTAGCAGTAAATGGATCCCTAAGGATAGATTTTTAAAGGCTTCTAGTAAAGTTCAGCTTGATGGAAAACCTGTAAAAGTCAAACAAGTCTGGATTGTCCGTAGATCAACTTCATTAGATAATGTTTCTACATCTAGGACTAGTCCTGCTTGTATCAAAACATGAGTTTAACATTTTACAGTTTGTTTGTGTATATGTTGTTTTTGAATCTTGAACATTTGTGCGTGCTTGTTTGTCATTTGAATAAATTGTTTCTTTGTGTGTTATCTTGCTTAATTTTTTTTATTATGTGTACTTGCATGTTATCCACCTAACCTGCAAGGACCCAATCTAAAAGGGTACCTAAACCATATTCCCTGTCCTTGCAGGAATTTCTAATTTGTGTTTGGTATGTCGACTCTGGATGTTCTCGACATATGACTGGAACCAAATCAATTCTTTCGAACTATGGATTTGTGTGGCCCAATGAAGGTTCAGAGTATCCATGGAAAGCGATACATTCTAGTGATAGTAGATGATTATTCTCGTTATACTTGGGTATTCTTTCTTCATGCAAAGAGTGACACCCCGCAAGTGATTATTGACTTCATCAAGAAGACCCAAGTCAATCTCAAATCATCTGTTAGAATTGTTCGCTCAGACAATGGAACTGAATTCAAGAATTCAACAATTGATTCTTTCTTCAAGTCCATGGGTATTTCACACCAATTTTCCGCTGTCAGAACACCTCAACAGAATGGAGTAGTTGAACGTAGAAATCGAACTCTTGTTGAAGCAGCTAGAACAATGCTTGCCTATTCGAAATTGCCACCGAATCTATGGGCTGAAGCTGTTGCTACTGCATGTTTTACACAAAACAGATCAATAATCAACAAGAGGTTTGATAAAACTCCGTATGAGGTGATCAACAAAAGAAAGCCCAATGTGAACTTTTTACACATTTTTGGATGTGTATGTTATGTTCTCAATGATCGAGACAATCTGGGCAAATTTGAACCTAAAGGCGATGAGGCATATTTCATCGGTTATTCGAGAGAATCGATTGCATATCGTGTATATAACCGGAGAACCAAGAGAATAGACGAGAGTATGAATGTTCGATTTGATGAACTCTCAGGAATGGTTCTTGAACAACACAGTTCAAGACCCGATCTTCAAAGTCCACAAGCTTCCGCACCTAAACCTACATCAAATGTCAAATCATTCACTACTCCAACACCACAAGATTTGGATATCTTATTCGAAGAATTTTTCAAAGTTTCCAAAGACGTTCCTGAATCTGAAGTACATCTCGATGAACCATCAAGATCAACTTCGACAGAGATGGATCACAATGAGTCGTCACCAACACATTCATCAGATGAAAGTTCAACATCTGATTCTCCTCCACCGACTGATAATTCAGTATTGCATACTCAACCTCCTATTATTTCTCAAGTGACAAATCCTTCAACCAATCCAGAAGCTTATGATCAAGATCACTTTGTTGAACCAATTGCTACTTCACTTGAGCAATTGACTGAACAACATACTCCTGATTTTATTGATTCTGAAGAATCTGGTGATCCAATTGATCCAATTCCTCACACAACCAAATGGACTAGAGCTCATCCGATATCTCAAGTCATTGGTAATCCAACAACAGGAATTCAGACAAGATCTGCTTCCGCGAATGAATGTCTGTTTGTAAATTTTCTGAGCATTGTTGAACCAAAGACAGTGAATGAAGCTCTAAACTGTCCAGATTGGGTGAAAGCTATGCAGGAGGAATTGAATCAATTTGAACGCCTTGAGGTATGGAAATTGGTTCCCAATCCTTACAAGAACAAGGAGCCAATTAAGACCAAATGGATCTTCAAGAACAAAAAGGATGAAAATGGAGTTGTTGTACGCAACAAAGCAAGATTGGTTGCAAAGGGATACTGCCAACAAGATGGAATTGATTATGATGAGACATTCGCACCAGTTGCACGAATTGAGGCTATTCGGATGTTTCTTGCCTATGCTGCCTACAAGAACTTCACAGTCTACCAGATGGATGTTAAAACTGCCTTCTTGAATGGAATTCTCAAAGAAGAAGTGTACGTTGAACAACCAGAAGGTTTTGTGAGTTCCAAACATCCAAACTATGTTTACAGGTTAGACAAGGCATTATATGGTCTGAAACAAGCGCCTCGTGCATGGTATGATGCTCTATCCTCTTATCTTGTGAAATCTGGCTTTAGCAAAGGTTCGATTGACACTACCTTGTTTATCAAACGACAAGGTAGTGATATCATTCTAATCCAGATTTATGTTGACGACATAATTTTCGGGTCAACTAATCCTAAATACTGCAAGAATTTCTCTGCTTTAATGATCAAGAAATTTGAAATGAGCATGATGGGTGAATTAAACTTTTTCCTTGGTCTTCAAGTAAAACAGATGACAAATGGAACTTTTATTTGTCAATCAAAGTACATTCTTGACATGTTGAAAAGGTTTGATATGATGGATTGTCAAACAATTGGCACACCCATGGAATCTCGAACAAAGATTAATGCTGATTTAAATGGAAAAACTTTTGATCAAAAGAAATATCGCAGTATGATAGGGTCACTCATGTATTTGACTGCTAGTCGCCCGGATATTATGTTCGCCACATGCATGTGTGCCAGGTACCAGGCCAATCCCAAGGAAAGTCATTTCCAGGCCGTCAAACGGATATTCCGATACCTGAAAGGCACAGTGAACCTTGGTCTCTGGTATCCAAGGGATACCGGGTTTCAGCTAATTGCATATTCAGATGCTGACCATGCAGGTTGTAAGCTTGATCGAAAGAGCACTTCTGGGAGTGTACAGTTTCTAGGGGATAGATTGGTCAGTTGGTCTTCAAAGAAACAGAACTGTGTATCTACATCAACTGCAGAAGCTGAATACGTTGCTGCAGCAAGTTGTTGTTCACAGGTTCTTTGGATGAAGACACAGTTGACTGATTATGGATTTCAATTCAACAGAATTCCCATTTACTGTGACTCAAAGAGTGCTATTGCTATTTCATGCAATCCTGTTCAGCACACAAAGACCAAGCACATAGATGTTCGGTACCATTTCCTTAAAGATCATGTCGAAAAAGGTAACATCGAACTCTATTTTGTCCCAACAGACTACCAACTTGCTGATCTTTTCACCAAACCTTTGGATGAAAACAGGTTCAATTTTCTTAAAACCAAGTTGGGAATGCTAGATTTACAAACTTAATTGATTTCATGCCTTGTATTCTATGTTCATTTTCTGTCTCAAACATTGATGTGTTTTACTTAATATTACATGCAATGTTTGAGGGGGAGAAAAAGGGTAGAATGCATGAGTTTAGGGGGAGTTTGTAAATTTAGTAAAGTCTAATATGCTTAATCTGAGGGGGAGTGTGCAAATGCATGTGCTTAATTATTTGTTTAAATTTTTTTTGTATGTGTGTTTGTTATTTTAAAATTGAAAAATCAAATACAAAATTAGAAAATCATAAAATAATAAAAAGATTTTTTTTCAGTATTTTTTTTTTTCTTTTTTTTTTTTTTTTTTTTTTTTTTTTTTCTATTCATTTGTTATTTTTTTCTTGTGATTGTTTAAGCCCAAAATGAATTTGAGCCCAACTAGCATGATTAGCCCATCAACCAGAAGCCCAACACCGGTTAGAATTCGGGTTGAGACGCGGGTCAAACCCAGCTCGGCAAATGCATGTTTTACTTGAAATTTTTCTAAGTAATGAAAAGGCCATTTGCAGAGCTCCCAGCTCGGCAAATGCATGTTTTACTTGAAATTTTTCTAAGTAATGAAAAGGCCATTTGCAGAGCTCCCAGCTCGGCAAATGCATGTTTTACTTGAAATTTTTCTAAGTAATGAAAAGGCCATTTGCAGAGCTCCCAGCTCGGCAAATGCATGTTTTACTTGAAATTTTTCTAAGTAATGAAAAGGCCATTTGCAGAGCTCCCAGCTCGGCAAATGCATGTTTTACTTGAAATTTTTCTAAGTAATGAAAAGGCCATTTGCAGAGCTCCCAGCTCGGCAAATGCATGTTTTACTTGAAATTTTTCTAAGTAATGAAAAGGCCATTTGCAGAGCTCCCAGCTCGGCAAATGCATGTTTTACTTGAAATTTTTCTAAGTAATGAAAAGGCCATTTGCAGAGCTCCCAGCTCGGCAAATGCATGTTTTACTTGAAATTTTTCTAAGTAATGAAAAGGCCATTTGCAGAGCTCCCAGCTCGGCAAATGCATGTTTTACTTGAAATTTTTCTAAGTAATGAAAAGGCCATTTGCAGAGCTCCCAGCTCGGCAAATGCATGTTTTACTTGAAATTTTTCTAAGTAATGAAAAGGCCATTTGCAGAGCTCCCAGCTCGGCAAATGCATGTTTTACTTGAAATTTTTCTAAGTAATGAAAAGGCCATTTGCAGAGCTCCCAGCTCGGCAAATGCATGTTTTACTTGAAATTTTTCTAAGTAATGAAAAGGCCATTTGCAGAGCTCCCAGCTCGGCAAATGCATGTTTTACTTGAAATTTTTCTAAGTAATGAAAAGGCCATTTGCAGAGCTCCCAGCTCGGCAAATGCATGTTTTACTTGAAATTTTTCTAAGTAATGAAAAGGCCATTTGCAGAGCTCCCAGCTCGGCAAATGCATGTTTTACTTGAAATTTTTCTAAGTAATGAAAAGGCCATTTGCAGAGCTCCCAGCTCGGCAAATGCATGTTTTACTTGAAATTTTTCTAAGTAATGAAAAGGCCATTTGCAGAGCTCCCAGCTCGGCAAATGCATGTTTTACTTGAAATTTTTCTAAGTAATGAAAAGGCCATTTGCAGAGCTCCCAGCTCGGCAAATGCATGTTTTACTTGAAATTTTTCTAAGTAATGAAAAGGCCATTTGCAGAGCTCCCAGCTCGGCAAATGCATGTTTTACTTGAAATTTTTCTAAGTAATGAAAAGGCCATTTGCAGAGCTCCCAGCTCGGCAAATGCATGTTTTACTTGAAATTTTTCTAAGTAATGAAAAGGCCATTTGCAGAGCTCCCAGCTCGGCAAATGCATGTTTTACTTGAAATTTTTCTAAGTAATGAAAAGGCCATTTGCAGAGCTCCCAGCTCGGCAAATGCATGTTTTACTTGAAATTTTTCTAAGTAATGAAAAGGCCATTTGCAGAGCTCCCAGCTCGGCAAATGCATGTTTTACTTGAAATTTTTCTAAGTAATGAAAAGGCCATTTGCAGAGCTCCCAGCTCGGCAAATGCATGTTTTACTTGAAATTTTTCTAAGTAATGAAAAGGCCATTTGCAGAGCTCCCAGCTCGGCAAATGCATGTTTTACTTGAAATTTTTCTAAGTAATGAAAAGGCCATTTGCAGAGCTCCCAGCTCGGCAAATGCATGTTTTACTTGAAATTTTTCTAAGTAATGAAAAGGCCATTTGCAGAGCTCCCAGCTCGGCAAATGCATGTTTTACTTGAAATTTTTCTAAGTAATGAAAAGGCCATTTGCAGAGCTCCCAGCTCGGCAAATGCATGTTTTACTTGAAATTTTTCTAAGTAATGAAAAGGCCATTTGCAGAGCTCCCAGCTCGGCAAATGCATGTTTTACTTGAAATTTTTCTAAGTAATGAAAAAGCCATTTGCAGAGCTCCCAGCTCGGCAAATGCATGTTTTACTTGAAATTTTTCTAAGTAATGAAAAGGCCATTTGCAGAGCTCCCAGCTCGGCAAATGCATGTTTTACTTGTATTTGAGTTACTTGAAATTTTTCTAAGTAATGAAAAGCCATTTGCAGAGCTCCCAGCTCGGCAAATGCATGTTTTACTTGTATTTGAGTTACTTGAAATTTTTCTAAGTAATGAAAAGGCCATTTGCAGAGCTCCCAGCTCGGCAAATGAATGTTTTACTTGTATTTGAGTTACTTGAAATTTTTCTAAGTAATGAAAAGGCCATTTGCAGAGCTCCCAGCTCGGCAAATGAATGTTTTACTTGTATTTGAGTTACTTGAAATTTTTCTAAGTAATGAAAAAGCCATTTGCAGAGCTCCCAGCTCGGCAAATGCATGTTTTACTTGAAATTTTTTCTAAGTAATGAAAAAGCCATTTGCAGAGCTCCCAGCTCGGCAAATGCATGTTTTACTTGAAATTTTTTTTTCTATTTTTGTAGCCATAAAAATCAAAGGAAGAATAACAAGAGAACTCACTTTTGGTCAATAACATATCTCTTCTTCGATCATATAAAGAGTTTTGAGGTAAGATTACTTGCTTGTTTAAGTGCATTCTAACTGTTTGATTAAAGGCCTCAATGAACTTTCATGCAAACTATGAATTATTTGAAGTGTGACTCGTTTGCAGAGCTCCCAGCTCGGCAAATGCATGTTTTACTTGAAATTTTTCTAAGTAATGAAAAGGCCATTTGCAGAGCTCCCAGCTCGGCAAATGCATGTTTTACTTGTATTTGATTTACTTGAAATTTTTCTAAGTAATGAAAAAGCCATTTGCAGAGCTCCCAGCTCGGCAAATGCATGTTTTACTTGAAATTTTTTCTAAGTAATGAAAAAGCCATTTGCAGAGCTCCCAGCTCGGCAAATGCATGTTTTACTTGAAATTTTTTCTAAGTAATGAAAAAGCCATTTGCAGAGCTCCCAGCTCGGCAAATGCATGTTTTACTTGAAATTTTTTCTAAGTAATGAAAAAGCCATTTGCAGAGCTCCCAGCTCGGCAAATGAATGTTTTACTTGTATTTGAGTTACTTGAAATTTTTCTAAGTAATGAAAAGGCCATTTGCAGAGCTCCCAGCTCGGCAAATGCATGTTTTACTTGAAATTTTTCTAAGTAATGAAAAGGCCATTTGCAGAGCTCCCAGCTCGGCAAATGAATGTTTTACTTGTATTTGAGTTACTTGAAATTTTTCTAAGTAATGAAAAAGCCATTTGCAGAGCTCCCAGCTCGGCAAATGCATGTTTTACTTGAAATTTTTCTAAGTAATGAAAAAGCCATTTGCAGAGCTCCCAGCTCGGCAAATGCATGTTTCACTTGTATTTGAGTTACTTGAAATTTTTCTAAGTAATGAAAAGGCCATTTGCAGAGCTCCCAGCTCGGCAAATGCATGTTTTTCTTGTACTTGGTTACCAAGAAATTTTGTTAAGTACTGAAAAGGTCATTTGCAGAGCTCCCAGCTCGGCAAATGCATGTTTTTCTTGTACTTGGTTACCAAGAAATTTTGTTAAGTACTGAAAAGGTCATTTGCAGAGCTCCCAGCTCGGCAAATGAGTTTTTATCAAAGTATTTGTGTCATTTGCAGAGCTCCCAGCTCGGCAAATGCATATATCTTCATTGAAAAACATCCTTTATTCATTGGTAACATACTTGTTATTCAAATCAAAGGATTTTTCATATATCAAATTGAAGTTCAATCTGAAATGCTTATTTGCCGAGATATAAGCTCGGCAAATGCATATATCTTCATTGAAAAACATCCTTTATTCATTGGTAACATACTTGTTATTCAAATCAAAGGATTTTTCATATATCAAATTGAAGTTCAATCTGAAATGCTTATTTGCCGAGATATAAGCTCGGCAAATCATACTTTTTCAAACCAGCTGCCCAAAACAAATTTTCATAACTTGTCATTTATCTGGGCAAAAGTTTTTGTTTGAACATGTCATTTGCCGAGATCTAAGCTCGGCAAATGCATGTTTTACTTGAAATTTTTCTAAGTAATGAAAAGGCCATTTGCAGAGCTCCCAGCTCGGCAAATGAATGTTTTACTTGTATTTGAGTTACTTGAAATTTTTCTAAGTAATGAAAAGCCATTTGCAGAGCTCCCAGCTCGGCAAATGCATGTTTTACTTGTATTTGAGTTACTTGAAATTTTTCTAAGTAATGAAAAGGCCATTTGCAGAGCTCCCAGCTCGGCAAATGCATGTTTTACTTGTATTTGATTTACTTGAAATTTTTCTAAGTAATGAAAAGGCCATTTGCAGAGCTCCCAGCTCGGCAAATGCATGTTTTACTTGAAATTTTTCTAAGTAATGAAAAGGCCATTTGCAGAGCTCCCAGCTCGGCAAATGCATGTTTTACTTAATTTTTTTTAAATTTAGTTGTGTGTATTTGTTGTTTACTAAAATAAATGTCTGGTCAAAATTTTCTTTTGGTCAGTTTATTTTCTCAGAAAAATTCATAAAAGAAAAAAAAAAGATGGTGATGTTTCAAGAAGGAGCTACAATGAAAATGCAAGCAAATCAAGCTCTGCACATTCCTTTCAATACAAGATTTCCAATCATCACTGAGATTTTAAGTCATCATCCACTGAGAGTTGCTTTAACAAATGGTGCAGTAGTTCCAGAACAATATATCTTTGATCTATGGGAATCGATTGAATATGTCAAAGCAAGTAAGAGAAGAAACACTGAAGATTTCTTCCGATTCACTCTTAGATCTGGAAATAATGAAGTTGAATGCACATTCAATCTAAATGAAAAAAAAAAAAAAAAAAAAAAAAAAAAAAAAAAAAAAAAAAAAAAAAAAAAAAAAAAAAAAAAAAAAATAAAAAAAAAAAAAAAAAAAAAAAAAAAAAAAAAAAAAAAAAAAAAAAAAAAAAAAAAAAAAAAAAAAAAAAAAAAAAAAAAAAAAAAAAAAAAAAAAAAAAAAAAAAAAAAAAAAAAAAAAAAAAAAAAAAAAAAAAAAAAAAAAAAAAAAAAAAAAAAAAAAAAAAAAAAAAAAAAAAAAAAAAAAAAAAAAAAAAAAAAAAAAAAAAAAAAAAAAAAAAAAAAAAAAAAAAAAAAAAAAAAAAAAAAAAAAAAAAAAAAAAAAAAAAAAAAAAAAAAAAAAAAAAAAAAAAAAAAAAAAAAAAAAAAAAAAAAAAAAAAAAAAAAAAAAAAAAAAAAAAAAAAAAAAAAAAAAAAAAAAAAAAAAAAAAAAAAAAAAAAAAAAAAAAAAAAAAAAAAAAAAAAAAAAAAAAAAAAAAAAAAAAAAAAAAAAAAAAAAAAAAAAAAAAAAAAAAAAAAAAAAAAAAAAAAAAAAAAAAAAAAAAAAAAAAAAAAAAAAAAAAAAAAAAAAAAAAAAAAAAAAAAAAAAAAAAAAAAAAAAAAAAAAAAAAAAAAAAAAAAAAAAAAAAAAAAAAAAAAAAAAAAAAAAAAAAAAAAAAAAAAAAAAAAAAAAAAAAAAAAAAAAAAAAAAAAAAAAAAAAAAAAAAAAAAAAAAAAAAAAAAAAAAAAAAAAAAAAAAAAAAAAAAAAAAAAAAAAAAAAAAAAAAAAAAAAAAAAAAAAAAAAAAAAAAAAAAAAAAAAAAAAAAAAAAAAAAAAAAAAAAAAAAAAAAAAAAAAAAAAAAAAAAAAAAAAAAAAAAAAAAAAAAAAAAAAAAAAAAAAAAAAAAAAAAAAAAAAAAAAAAAAAAAAAAAAAAAAAAAAAAAAAAAAAAAAAAAAAAAAAAAAAAAAAAAAAAAAAAAAAAAAAAAAAAAAAAAAAAAAAAAAAAAAAAAAAAAAAAAAAAAAAAAAAAAAAAAAAAAAAAAATAAAAAAAAAAAAAAAAAAAAAAAAAAAAAAAAAAAAAAGATGGTGATGTTTCAAGAAGGAGCTACAATGAAAATGCAAGCAAATCAAGCTCTGCACATTCCTTTCAATACAAGATTTCCAATCATTACTGAGATTTTAAGTCATCATCCACTGAGAGTTGCTTTAACAAATGGTGCAGTAGTTCCAGAACAATATATCTTTGATCTATGGGAATCGATTGAATATGTCAAAGCAAGTAAGAGAAGAAACACTGAAGATTTCTTCCGATTCACTCTTAGATCTGGAAATAATGAAGTTGAATGCACATTCAATTTAAATGAGTTCAGAACTGTAATTGGCTTTCCTGAACATGAAGTATATGAAGAACTGCCTTCTATTGAAGAGATGCTAGATGCAGTTCATTCTCTGGGTTATGACGGAGAATTGGCCACAATGAGAGACTTTAAAAGAATGAAAATAGCTTCTCTCTGGCATACGATGTATAATGTTCTGGTTACATGTCTGATGCCTTCACAAAAAGGAATTGATGCAATGACAAAACATTCCTTGTCCATCTTCTATGCAGTCACTCACAATGTTGAGTGTGACTTTGCCAAGATTATATGGGATAAGATGGCCCAAGTTGTCAAAGGGAAGGACAAACAAGAAAGGAAGTACATTCCTTATATCAGATTCTTTACATTGATTGTGGATGATGTTCTAGACAACAATGATGATATTCCCAAGATGGAGGATAGTTTCAAGTGCGTCATTGCTATGTACAAATCGAATATGAGAGGCACTGGAAGTGATAATGTCCGACCTTTTCCAATTCCACCTTTCTTGATCAATTTGGTTCCTGCTCAGAGTCCTCACCTTAAGGCGTATCTTGAGTGGTTAGTCTCAGTGATGGGGTCTGACAGCCAACAGACTCCTGCCCAAACTGAGCATAGGTCGCCAAGTGAGGGTCCTAGTAAGTCAAAAAGAAAAAGAGGGGTTAGTGGAGAAGAGGCCTCTGAGCAGAGGAAAAGAAAGTCGAAAAGAGTTGTTTTTGAGCAAGATGTTGCTACACCTGAACCTATTTCATCACCTGTTTCACAATCTACACCATCTACACCAACCGTTCGCTTTTCTCAATCTTCACCCTCGCAATCTACACCTTTACCATCCATTGTTTCACCGATTCCACCAACCTTTACACCACCTCATACTACACATGTTTTTAATCCAACACCTATTGCCTCAGCCTTACCTGCTGAACCAACTCCACCACCAGGGAGACGACTGAAAATGTCTGCTAGAAGTGTCTTAAAGCAGAAGTTAAAGAAGAAGAAATCCAAACGAAAACATAAGTCGTCTAAATCTGCAAGACACAGACTTGATTCTTCTTCAGCAGATGTAAATGAACAAGCTGGTGCCTCAGCTGAGTTTGATGTTGAACAGGCAACGAATATTGTGCATAATGTTGAATATGATACTGAGACTGAACATGTGAGCACTGGCGATGATGTTGTGCTGGAGGAACAAGGAAGGAATGAGGGAGGGGTTGAAAATACCGGAGAGGATGAGCGGTCAGGGTTAGGACAAGGGCAAAAAGAAAACGATGGCCCTCCGATAGTTCAACCAACTGAGTCTAGCCGGGTTATTTACCCTAGGGTAGAAGTCGGGAACTGCCCATTCTCGCTTGCACCGGATTCTCCTCGCCATTCTGACTCCTCACAACAGGAGTTAGTCTCAGATATTCACGGGGAACAGCCACGCTCACCACACTCTCCTCATTTGGAGGATGAGAGTGTTGAAATCAGAGAGGACCAGCCCCACCTCTCGCCTTCATTTGATGCACTAGAGTCTAGATCCCCTAGGGACACTGATGATTCACAAGCCCAGTTGCGTACTGGTGCCGGAACAAGCGGAGAGGGACCCACTTTGTGTGACCCTCAAGGACAGCTTGGAAATCCTGCCTTAGCTACCATCACGCCAGCTTTAGCCGCAGGTAACAGGTCTCAGACCGAGACTGGGGAGCAGTATGAACGCCGTAGTGACACTGCTGTTCCTCAGGATCAAACTGAGCCTGTATTAACGGGCATTCTCAGTGACCCCGGTGTTGTTATTGGTGTTGCCCAACAACAAGTCCCGGACAGTGATTTATCACAGTCTAGGACACAACCCGATTCTGGTTGCAAAGCCACTGAATCTCCAACTGCTGGTGAGGGTATATCCCAAGGATCCGCAGGAAATCCTGAATCAGCATCGCTGAATTTAGGTCACACCACAAGTGTGCCAACAACCCCCGGGTTGGATACTCCACTTCCCACACAAACACAAAGAACACCAACACAAAATGAAAATCCATCAACATCAACAAATTTCCCTACAAAAGACTCGGCGTGTGAAGTGTTATTGAATATTTTGAGGTCTGAAGGTGATTTGTTGAGTGTTACGGAACGAGGTGTGTTAAATGCTCTTGAAGTGAGGGAAAGGGAAAAAGCAACAGAAAGGAGAGTTAAAGATCTACAAGATCAAGTTGCAAATCAAAAGGCAGAGTATGATGCAAAACTTGCTGCTTTTGAACTCAGACTGTTGGCTTTAGAATCTTGCCGACCGGCCTCGGTTCCTTCTCGTCGGGATGATCCTGATTCTGATGATCACCCCGAGGGGGAGAACCAAGGAGAAGGTCAAGCTAATATTGAAAATACATCGGCAAGTGTTGAAGTAAATGTTGGAGATGTGGTAATGGAAGAAAGAGTACAGGGTGAGAATGTTGAAAGTTCTAGATTTCAAACCCAAGTTGATGCTGCTATTTTTTTTTTTTTTTTTTTTTTTTTTTTTTTTTTTTTTTTTTTTTTTTTTTTTTTTTTTTTTTTTTTTTTTTTTTTTTTTTTTTTTTTTTTTTTTTTTTTTTTTTTTTTTTTTTTTTTTTTTTTTTTTTTTTTTTTTTTTTTTTTTTTTTTTTTTTTTTTTTTTTTTTTTTTTTTTTTTTTTTTTTTTTTTTTTTTTTTTTTTTTTTTTTTTTTTTTTTTTTTTTTTTTTTTTTTTTTTTTTTTTTTTTTTTTTTTTTTTTTTTTTTTTTTTTTTTTTTTTTTTTTTTTTTTTTTTTTTTTTTTTTTTTTTTTTTTTTTTTTTTTTTTTTTTTTTTTTTTTTTTTTTTTTTTTTTTTTTTTTTTTTTTTTTTTTTTTTTTTTTTTTTTTTTTTTTTTTTTTTTTTTTTTTTTTTTTTTTTTTTTTTTTTTTTTTTTTTTTTTTTTTTTTTTTTTTTTTTTTTTTTTTTTTTTTTTTTTTTTTTTTTTTTTTTTTTTTTTTTTTTTTTTTTTTTTTTTTTTTTTTTTTTTTTTTTTTTTTTTTTTTTTTTTTTTTTTTTTTTTTTTTTTTTTTTTTTTTTTTTTTTTTTTTTTTTTTTTTTTTTTTTTTTTTTTTTTTTTTTTTTTTTTTTTTTTTTTTTTTTTTTTTTTTTTTTTTTTTTTTTTTTTTTTTTTTTTTTTTTTTTTTTTTTTTTTTTTTTTTTTTTTTTTTTTTTTTTTTTTTTTTTTTTTTTTTTTTTTTTTTTTTTTTTTTTTTTTTTTTTTTTTTTTTTTTTTTTTTTTTTTTTTTTTTTTTTTTTTTTTTTTTTTTTTTTTTTTTTTTTTTTTTTTTTTTTTTTTTTTTTTTTTTTTTTTTTTTTTTTTTTTTTTTTTTTTTTTTTTTTTTTTTTTTTTTTTTTTTTTTTTTTTTTTTTTTTTTTTTTTTTTTTTTTTTTTTTTTTTTTTTTTTTTTTTTTTTTTTTTTTTTTTTTTTTTTTTTTTTTTTTTTTTTTTTTTTTTTTTTTTTTTTTTTTTTTTTTTTTTTTTTTTTTTTTTTTTTTTTTTTTTTTTTTTTTTTTTTTTTTTTTTTTTTTTTTTTTTTTTTTTTTTTTTTTTTTTTTTTTTTTTTTTTTTTTTTTTTTTTTTTTTTTTTTTTTTTTTTTTTTTTTTTTTTTTTTTTTTTTTTTTTTTTTTTTTTTTTTTTTTTTTTTTTTTTTTTTTTTTTTTTTTTTTTTTTTTTTTTTTTTTTTTTTTTTTTTTTTTTTTTTTTTTTTTTTTTTTTTTTTTTTTTTTTTTTTTTTTTTTTTTTTTTTTTTTTTTTTTTTTTTTTTTTTTTTTTTTTTTTTTTTTTTTTTTTTTTTTTTTTTTTTTTTTTTTTTTTTTTTTTTTTTTTTTTTTTTTTTTTTTTTTTTTTTTTTTTTTTTTTTTTTTTTTTTTTTTTTTTTTTTTTTTTTTTTTTTTTTTTTTTTTTTTTTTTTTTTTTTTTTTTTTTTTTTTTTTTTTTTTTTTTTTTTTTTTTTTTTTTTTTTTTTTTTTTTTTTTTTTTTTTTTTTTTTTTTTTTTTTTTTTTTTTTTTTTTTTTTTTTTTTTTTTTTTTTTTTTTTTTTTTTTTTTTTTTTTTTTTTTTTTTTTTTTTTTTTTTTTTTTTTTTTTTTTTTTTTTTTTTTTTTTTTTTTTTTTTTTTTTTTTTTTTTTTTTTTTTTTTTTTTTTTTTTTTTTTTTTTTTTTTTTTTTTTTTTTTTTTTTTTTTTTTTTTTTTTTTTTTTTTTTTTTTTTTTTTTTTTTTTTTTTTTTTTTTTTTTTTTTTTTTTTTTTTTTTTTTTTTTTTTTTTTTTTTTTTTTTTTTTTTTTTTTTTTTTTTTTTTTTTTTTTTTTTTTTTTTTTTTTTTTTTTTTTTTTTTTTTTTTTTTTTTTTTTTTTTTTTTTTTTTTTTTTTTTTTTTTTTTTTTTTTTTTTTTTTTTTTTTTTTTTTTTTTTTTTTTTTTTTTTTTTTTTTTTTTTTTTTTTTTTTTTTTTTTTTTTTTTTTTTTTTTTTTTTTTTTTTTTTTTTTTTTTTTTTTTTTTTTTTTTTTTTTTTTTTTTTTTTTTTTTTTTTTTTTTTTTTTTTTTTTTTTTTTTTTTTTTTTTTTTTTTTTTTTTTTTTTTTTTTTTTTTTTTTTTTTTTTTTTTTTTTTTTTTTTTTTTTTTTTTTTTTTTTTTTTTTTTTTTTTTTTTTTTTTTTTTTTTTTTTTTTTTTCTGATTCTGATAATGATGAAGGAATTGAAGTTGTTGATGATGATGAAGAGTTTGTGAATGAAGAGATTGAAAATGTTAAATATTGAAGATGATGCAAATGATGCTTTGAATGATGAGATTGAAAGAAGGTTAGTAGAAGCTTTTGGAGATGATTCTGATATGGATGATAATGATGAAGTAATTGAAGTTGTTGATGATGATGAAGAGTTTGTGAATGAAGATGATGTTGTTGAATATGCTGAAGATGATGCAGATGTTGAAGCGTTGAAAGATAATGTAACGTTTGATGAACCAGAGATTGTTGAGAATCCAACAAATGTAGAAGTTGTTGAAGAACCTGTGTTTGAAGAATTTGCAGATTTAGATTATTTTGAAACAGGTCCTTCAAGCAGAGTAGAAGTTGGAGAATCATCTGCTCATGCTAGCTCAACTCCTCAACGTTATAATTTTGAAGATTTCAACAATTTCGATGAACTCAGAAAGACTCCAGAAGCTGCAAGTCAGAACTTCCAGAAATCTACTTACAAGCAGGTTTTGCGAGAGGCAATCACATCCGAGGAAGTCCTCCCTGATTACTTTCCAACTGAGCTAACTGAAGAACAATTAAACTTTATTAATCGGGGATACTTCTTGAGGGATAGAGAAAGAATGGTTGCTCTCGGCATTAAACCTAAAGAAGCAGCAAAGAAATCAAGATATCTGGAAGAAAGGGCTTACCCAATCTTTTGTGGAGCTACAAAGGTAACTAAAACCAAAAGACCTGAACTGGAATCAATGTACAAGTTTAAGGAAGCCAGGCAAATCGAAGAATATACAGAGCTTCTTAAACTTACAAAACAATATAACCCAAAGTTGCTGAAAGAACAGAGAGATCATAAGATTTTGGTGCTGATCAGAGTGATCTTGATTAAGAGAGTTTCTATTTCTATTCCATGTTTTCATGTCAAGAGGGATAATAACAAGATCTACCGGTTCACAGAAGCCCAATTTAAACTTTTACCAGTGGACGACATTATCTTCCTTTACAATCATTTCCTGAATGCCATGCAAAGATACCAAGAAGATGTTGTTGCTTTTGATGCTGTGAAAAGATACATGTCAAGTTGCATTCAATATGCTTCATTGGAAGATTTTCAGATAGGATTTGAAGTTGTGAAGAGAAAGATTAATGTGCCCTATCCAGATCAAAGTCTATATACTGCAGATATTGAAAAGCTAAGTATTGGTCATATCATTGAAGAACCATCCTTCGGAGTTGTGTTTTTGAATAGCAGGAAGAAGAAGATTTTCATTCGAATGGATGAACTTGCTTCATATTCTGATGGAACGTTGGAATTTTGTAAGAATGTATTGCTGTGCCTGCAAGACGATGAGCAAGATGAAAAGAAAAGGGAAGTGTTTGATAAAGCAATCTCCAAGATTAACCAAAGACTCGAGTACAGAGACAGCATTAGAATGATGAGAGAAGCAAAGAATGCTAAGAAGTCTAAGTACGTCGTACGTCAACAAGGAGGTTGTTGGATCAAGTATGAACCTAGCCATCTTCCAGGACCACATAACATTCCTCCAATAAACTTTGAAGCAAATATGAATGTTCCAGCTAACAGACCCGAAGGAGATAACTGGTTCTGGCATCCAAACAAGGGTAGACCACATACAAGAGCTTAAAGAAAGACAAGATTGGATATTTTGACAAATCACTACTAAGGGGGAGATTGTTAGATATATAAATGTAGTAGGTGATTTGTATGCTTTATATTACTTTGTACTTAGAATGTAAAGTTGTAAGTATGGAAGGGGGCATAGTGTAAATTGTATAGAAGTATATAAACCCCCTTCACAATGTAAGTTGTAACCTTTTGACACTAAATACAATCCAATCTTTCCCTGACTCTCTCTCTACTCTCTCTCTACCTTCTCTCACTATAACCGCCATTGACACACACTAAAACACATTACTTACTCTCTCTCTACTCTCTCTCTACTCTCTCTCTACTCTCTCTCTACTCTCTCTCTACTCTCTCTCTACTCTCTCTCTACTCTCTCTCTACTCTCTCTCTACTCTCTCTCTACTCTCTCTCTACTCTCTCTCTACTCTCTCTCTACTCTCTCTCTACTCTCTCTCTACTCTCTCTCTACTCTCTCTCTACTCTCTCTCTACTCTCTCTCTACTCTCTCTCTACTCTCTCTCTACTCTCTCTCTACTCTCTCTCTACTCTCTCTCTACTCTCTCTCTACTCTCTCTCTACTCTCTCTCTACTCTCTCTCTACTCTCTCTCTACTCTCTCTCTACTCTCTCTCTACTCTCTCTCTACTCTCTCTCTACTCTCTCTCTACTCTCTCTCTACTCTCTCTCTACTCTCTCTCTACTCTCTCTCTACTCTCTCTCTACTCTCTCTCTACTCTCTCTCTACTCTCTCTCTACTCTCTCTCTACTCTCTCTCTACTCTCTCTCTACTCTCTCTCTACTCTCTCTCTACTCTCTCTCTACTCTCTCTCTACTCTCTCTCTACTCTCTCTCTACTCTCTCTCTACTCTCTCTCTACTCTCTCTCTACTCTCTCTCTACTCTCTCTCTACTCTCTCTCTACTCTCTCTCTACTCTCTCTCTACTCTCTCTCTACTCTCTCTCTACTCTCTCTCTACTCTCTCTCTACTCTCTCTCTACTCTCTCTCTACTCTCTCTCTACTCTCTCTCTACTCTCTCTCTACTCTCTCTCTACTCTCTCTCTACTCTCTCTCTACTCTCTCTCTACTCTCTCTCTACTCTCTCTCTACTCTCTCTCTACTCTCTCTCTACTCTCTCTCTACTCTCTCTCTACTCTCTCTCTACTCTCTCTCTACTCTCTCTCTACTCTCTCTCTACTCTCTCTCTACTCTCTCTCTACTCTCTCTCTACTCTCTCTCTACTCTCTCTCTACTCTCTCTCTACTCTCTCTCTACTCTCTCTCTACTCTCTCTCTACTCTCTCTCTACTCTCTCTCTACTCTCTCTCTACTCTCTCTCTACTCTCTCTCTACTCTCTCTCTACTCTCTCTCTACTCTCTCTCTACTCTCTCTCTACTCTCTCTCTACTCTCTCTCTACTCTCTCTCTACTCTCTCTCTACTCTCTCTCTACTCTCTCTCTACTCTCTCTATATAAACCCCCTCCACAATGTAATTTGTAACCTTTTGACACTAAATACAATCCAATCTTTCTCTGACTCTCTCTCTACTCTCTCTCTACCTTCTCTCACTATAACCGCCATTGACACACACTAAAACACATACTTCTCCAATAAACTTTGAAGAAAATATGAATGTTCCAGCTAACAGACCCGAAGGAGATAACTGGTTCTGGCATCCAAACAAGGGTAGACCACATACAAGAGCTTAAGGAAAGACAAGATTGGATATTTTTGACAAATCACTACTAAGGGGGAGATTGTTAGATATATAAATGTAGTAGGTGATTTGTATGCTTTATATTACTTTGTACTTAGAATGTAAAGTTGTAAGTATGGAAGGGGGCATAGTGTAAATTGTATAGAAGTATATAAACCCCCTTCACAATGTAAGTTGTAACCTTTTGACACTAAATACAATCCAATCTTTCCCTGAATCTCTCTCTACTCTCTCTCTACCTTCTCTCACTATAACCGCCATTGACACACACTAAAACACATACTTAAGCTCAATTATACATATACAATACCATATATACGTTTTCTTTCCCTGATGTTCAGAAGTGGTCTAGGAGACCAATATGATATTAATACTACTCATTTTTCTATGAGTGAGTTTTTAAGGGATCTGAACAACCTACAGTCAAGAGATGGTGAGGTAGATATTCCTTAGTCCATGCTCACATTTCAAAGGGCAGAAGAGATTGTGGCACCAGGAAGTGTTCAAGTTGTTGAAGAACATTCTGGTGACCAAGATGTCCAGGTTGTAGAGATGGTACAACCTATCAGTCAAGTAGCTCCTGTAGAAAGTATGCAACCGATTGTTGAGCTTTCCAGACGACCAAGATCACATAGGCGTCTGATGAGGGGAGGAGTCCAGGTAAATCCATCAACCCATCCTGGTGATATAATGAATGTTGATGGGTCTCCCATTTTTGAAGAGAATATTGAATCTGGTGTACAATTTGAACAGAGAGTGGATACTGAAGTCCAGGCTGTTGTACAAGATGATATTGCTCAAGTTGTTGAGGAGATGGTTCAGACTGAAGAACAAGCATCTGGTGAGCAAGAGGCTCAGATTGACTTGAATGTCCAGGCTGGTGAACAGGTTGATACATCTACTGGTGATATGTTTTGGGAAAAGGCTGATTCTCCCATTTCTGAAGGGCAGAACCTTGATATTGATATGAATTTTCTGGGTGAAGAAAATGTACAAGTTGAAAGTTCACCAGAAATGCCACCACCCCCACCAGAAACAAACTTACCACCACCAGAACCAGAAATGCCTCCACCACCACCAGAATCGAACATGCCACCACCTCCACCACCTTCAATTCCACAAACAACTTCATACTTCAATCCACCAACAATCCAATCTCAACCACCAGTCAACCTAACCGAACAAAGTGTGCCAGACTCAAATGTTGAATCTGAAGAGGTCTGGGCACAAGTACCAGTAATGGAGAGAATGACCTCTCATCTGGAACAACCCTCTGGTCTCTCCACTTCTTTTTCAACCGAGGTCCAAGGCCTTCTTAGTAAGGTGGCGGACCTGGAGAGATCACTTCAGTCATCTTCCCAGGTTATTTCTGATTTCAAGTCCTTATTGTCAAATAACTTAGCATCAGAAATGAACCTCTTCGCTGGGAATGAGAAGTTAGTGTTCGAGAAGTTAGATGAGCTGGTACTGGCCACCAATCGAAATTCTGAAAACTTTAAAGTGGCAGTCCAGGGTTTGGAGTCCAGACTGGTGAATTCTGTTCAGACTGTAGTGGATAGTCAAATTGTTCAACCACTGGCAGGTCTGAAAGAAGAGGTTGAGAAACTGGTTACAAGGGTTGGTTCTCTGGAGAGCAGGCCAACATTAGATCAGAATGATATTGTCAGCACCCTTAGTGATGAAATTATTAGAAATTTAGGGGTGATATGCTGAAGACAATCACTGATGATATCTCTAATTCTGTTCTAAGAAACATTCAAGAGAGCTTGTTGCCTGAAGTTGTTCAGATGATTGAGGTTGAGCTGCCAAAGGACTTTCCAGAAGAAATTGAAAATATTAAAAGGGAAGTCCAGGCACTCAAGACTGGTATGACTGCTTCCATGCCAGAACAAGGAAGAACTTTTGGTTCTCTGGACAGGCACATGATGGAAAAATTGTGGAATGATCTGAAGTCCAGGACTAGAGATCATTCCAAGGGGGAAAAAATTGTCTATTCCATCATCTGGTGTCCATGAAAGTTTGAAAAAGAGAAAAGAAGAAGTTGTTAAGGCTGTTGCTACTGAAAGCATTATTCAAAGAAAACAAGTGACTGGTACTGATGCCAGTGCACGATTAGCCAGAGAGCACTTGGCACTGAAGCCATTGTGCAGACTGAAGAAGAGGTTACTGGTACTGAAGCCAGTGAACCCCAGTTTGAAACCTTCCCAGATATTCCTACCACACTGAAGGCAGTCAAAGGAAAAGAAAAGGTTGTATCTGTGAAGAGGAAGAGCAGATTGAAGATGTTGACAATGAAACATCAAGGAAGTTACAACAACAGTGCATCATGATTGAAATTTTCAAGACAAATCAAAAGAATGAACTGCTGGCCCATCAAAGGGAGATGGCTATAATGGGCACTCTGGATTCCTATAATGCTGGAAGGTTGGGCATAAATATTGAAGTTTTCAAAAGGATGAAGGATGACCCCAGAGTTCATCAGTGTCTTGATGCACTGAATGATGTCCATATACGCTCGTTCTACGCTGAAGAAGAACAGGTATATGACTCATTGATTTATGGTGTTACAATTCCAGAGTTGATCAGACAAAGAAAAGAGGAGCTTGTAAGCCTCCAGAAAAAGATAAGAAGAAATGCTGGTGCTCTGGAGTTGGAATACAGGAAAAGGATGACTGGTCTACCAAAGCTTAACTGCCAGACAAGTGAAGGCAATAAAAGATGGTGATCTTAGCACCTTCATTCCACTGGATACTACTCTTAGAATTATTCAACATCACCAGTCCACTGAAGGACAACAGAGTGGTGTATCCAGGGAAACTGAAGAAATGGTTCACTTGGCTAAGCAGAAGGCAAAATATGATGAAATGATGAATTTCAGGGCCAATGCAAGAAAGATTGTTAATGCTGAAATCAAATTGACTGAAATTCATCAAGGAATGACCAGATTCAATGTGAAGTTGACCAGAGAGGGTAACTTTACAGATGAAAGGAAGGATACTTCAGTCCAAGCTTTTGGATGGACTGAACTGAAGGAGATAGGATTGACCTTTAAAGGTAAGACTGATCTCTCTCCAGATGTGAAGGCCTTTATGAAGAGGATTGAGAAGGTCTGGAAGAACTGCTGAAACAACATTCTCATGAGCATGTTGTGATTTCGCCATTGATGATTCAGCACCTTGGGAGGGATTAGAGTAATTCCCATCCGAATGCTCACCCCTTTGTTCACTCCCATTCCTTTCAGCATCTCTTTCTGCCCTCAATTGTGCTAACTCCTCTTCATTTCTCATCAGAAGAGCTCGGATAGCTCTCAACTCTTCATGTAATTCTACTTGATTGGGAACTTGTTCAATCACCGGGTTTGCCCTATCAATTTCCGACCTTGTGGGCTGTGCACCCGGGAGTGGCCTTCGCGGAGGCCTTTGGTTAACTCCATCTCCAGCCCCATTCCCATTAGGAGGAACACCACCACCATTTCCTCCTCCTCTCTGGCTACTAGCTCTAGTGTTTGCCATTATCTCTACAAGGCAACGACGACGATTAGCAAGAGTTAAAGTGAGACTACATTTATCAAGGCCATACTTCATTTAGCTACATTATCACGCATAATATTCAAGCCTTAAATTTACACTCTCACTCACTCCCCAACCCGTCCTATAGTACTTCATCTCAAAGCTAGGCACACCTGCATAAGCCTAACTTATCCTACATCGGTTTAAGTCCAAAACCTACGGTCAAAGTCGAATCTTGTTCACTTAAACCATTTCTCTGATACCAACTTGTAACACCCGACATTTAAAAATATGGGTTTTCAAAATTTCACCTAACGGTGTTAAAAGATGCGGAAGAAAACTTTAAAAGTTCAAAACCGATAAAAACTGTTCGGTTTCTGCATTTATTGGTGTTACATGCCATACCATAAAATAAGTCTAAATGAAAACCCAACGGTTTCCCAACACAAAACAACCGTTCAACAATACTACATAAATTCGACATCAAGTACGAAATGTAAATGATGTCTAATGAGGTGTAGCATCTAAGGGTAGCTAAAGCCATCAGCATGCTATCTACCCACTCCTCGCCCTTCATGCCTCATCTATCCATCAAGCTAAACCTGAGGGAACCACATTTCGAGAAACAAGTGTTAACTAACGAATTAGCTAAGTAAGATAACACTAAAGTTATAAAGCTT
Organism: Erigeron breviscapus; assembly: GCA_034093135.1. Classification (NCBI taxonomy): domain Eukaryota; kingdom Viridiplantae; phylum Streptophyta; class Magnoliopsida; order Asterales; family Asteraceae; genus Erigeron; species Erigeron breviscapus. The sequence goes on from CM067168.1 coordinate 77,512,713, forward strand.
TGTCCATTTAAAACACTTCTACTTTATTGACAAAACATTAAGGCACAACTCACATTATAAACACACATATAAACTGCATATCAACTTAGGATGAATCAACCTAAATGTGCCTATTCTTCTTTTATATCACACATAATCACACGTATCTTCGTTTACTGCATATAAGTGTGCCCTGCATCACACCCGACTAGATGATCAGCCAAAAGGCTACTCATCGTACGTCGTTAAGGAATGGCAAGCCAATCCCTGAGTAATCCGTATATGGAGGCGGGTCAGACCCCTCGTATTACTCGCCCTGCATTAAATGACCATGTTGCAAGGAGCCACCCAAGCAACCTACGTTCACGCACTCGCCGGGCTAGGGCAAGTACGGGTTAAGCTTAACACTTCCCTGCATATAATTTACGAGCTCGGTTTCACACATTATTAGTTTAGGCATCACACAACCTAAACATAGTCACACATTTCCTTCATTTTGTTTGGGCCCTTAAACGTGCAAGTGACATGGCAGCCTAGTAAATCTAGTGAACTAGGTGAACAAGTCACATAAGCATGCACACATCAAGAATCTACGTCATATCTACATTTCATGTATTGCAATATACTACATAGGTTGTATAACAATCGCTACATTACACCATACTTCATTTCACTACATTTTGGGCTGCATATTAGGTCTCATGGTCAATGTTAGCTTTAAATTATAGATTAGTGCTAGTTTGTAACAATGTAAATAGAATTGTTGTTAGGTCCAGATTTAGTCCAGACTTACTGGACTGGCTCCAGACTGGACTACTGGAACCTTATTTAGGTTTGTTAAGAAAACTTGTTTTGCTGGTCTCGCTCCAGAACCGACTACTGGAGCCTCACTTGAAGATCTGACCAGAAAACGTTTCTCTACTGGACCTACTCCAGACTTGGAATCTGGAGTCCCTCTGAAGATTTGTCCAGAAATAATTGAAGACTAGTGAGCATTTACTTGTACAGGTAATCTGGAGCATTCTCCAGATTAGCTCACTGCA
>CM067168.1:77514734-77527234 GCA_034093135.1 Erigeron breviscapus
CGCAAGTCCCAACGGCCTCGTGAACTTCTGAATCGATTGGAACACTCGCACCAACTGCAAAAACGGGGTACTACAAAGTGCCAACTAGAAGACAGATCCATCTCGGTAAACCTCATTAAACCTCATATAACCTACCGGTTCAGTTGGTATTGTAGCCGGTTCAGTTACAACACCCGGTTCAGTTACAACAGTAACCGGTTTAGTTACAATAACACTTTACAATTTCTATTGCAAAAGGTACAACTTCTAAAGCATAGAATATACCCACAACATATACACACATACATAAACAAATCTTCCGTAACCACCGCCGGTAACAACCACAGCCGGCAACACCCACCGCCTCGAATAACGGCGGCGGCGGATCTGATGAACCATTAAAGATAACATGTCCAACATCTCACACCACTGGTAACGACCGCCGGTAAACACCGCTGATCACCACCGCCAGTAACCACCATCGGATTAGAGTGTAGATCAATGAGAATCAAAAGTTGACCGCCACCACCGGACACCAACTTCATCCGAATCTATAACACTTACGACCAAACACCGCAGCTAACAACCTTAAAAACCACATCTATACACATATCTAAGATGACTTAGAAAGTGAATGATGTGCATGTTATCGATAACACTGCCAGATGTATACCAGTTCCGGTGAGTCGGCGACACAGCACCCATCACTGCCAACAACCACACCTACGCATAAATTTTAGAAGAGGGACAAAAGTGGCGTATTGTTGGAGGCGGGTTTGCACCGGTGTAGATGGTTGCTCCGGTGATGGCGGCGATGAAGTTTATCAGTGACGAGACCTTCATGATATCGAAAAAAGATACATATACAAATGATTTTATTTCCATAACCCGCTATACAAATGGATTTTGATGATTAAGAATAAATTTTCTGATAAAGAAAAGCAATTGTTTTGATGAAGAGTAGGTAGATAGCAAGAGCCAAGAGGGGAGAGAGAAGAAAATATTTTTTTTATATTAATGAAAAATAAAACCAGCTCATGGTATTGATAAAAGAGTAGGTGGGTTTGGGTTTGCTAAGTCTGATAACAGATTGACAGATGTTAATTATTAGTCCCTCAAGCCCACAATTTCGAATACGGAGTAAGTAGTAGCAGTAATTTACATATTTACATAAATTAACATAAAATAGATAAAAGTTAATATTGATTTGTGACTTCTGGGCGATACATCAACGTATAAACCACATATTTTTATATGGCATTAACTAAAGATATAAAATACACACTGTTTTAATATGGCATTAATCAAAGCATTTTTACTAGGATACTTACATGGAAAATGATAAACTCATCTAATACATATGCTTAAAAATCAACTTAAAATATTTCAAGGATTTGACACGTAGATTCAACTAAGTTTATTCTTGATTAACCCGCATGTCATCGTTTTATGATTAAATTGACTTTTAAGCCTATGAGTTAAGTCAACTTATCATTATCTTATTTATATATATCTTTATTTTTAGTTATAATTGCAATATAGTATAATTAGCTACTCATAGTCTATAAAAGACGATAACATTAAACGTATTATAAAAAACAGTCAAATTTGCCCTTTAGTAACAAAATGCGTGCTTACAAATAAACCAGTGATCAAAATTAACGTAGCAACTAATTCAATTACCGCACTAGGGATGGCAAAAAGACCCGTACCCGATGGGGAAAACCGAAACCCGACATTTTTGGGCCGGGTTCGGGTCCAGGTACGCGGGTCTAGGGGCGGGTATGGGGATGATATTAATTTTTTTTGCGGCTCCGGGGATGGTTTTAGATTAAAATCCGCATACTCGACCCGTATACCCGAATCCTGCCCGAACCCATATACCCGACCCATATATAGTATGTTACATTACATTATATTAATATTTTATTTCCATTATATATACAAAGGTTAGAATGCCAACTGAGTTAATATATGGAGTAATCACAAAATACATCTAAATAAATATATTATGAAATGTACTAATTAATCATTCTGTTAGTTTAAGTGCCACTTTGGCTACAGTTCTTGATTTTCAATATATTAACATTCTGAATTAATCATAAGTAAGTACCACCTGGTTCGACTATGTTGTTTGTGGATGATTTCAAAAAACCATATATATGTTAACGGATCCCTGATTACCCGTGGGGAAACCTGTTACCCGACAGTTAGTAGATAAACGACACCCATCGGGCCGGGTATGGGCCGGGTATATGTAATCCCGGACCCGGACCCGATTAATAATCCCCGTCTCAAACCCGGACCCGAGACCTATATATTAATGCCCCTTTGAGGGACCCACAATTTATTTAATTATATACTATTAATTAAGGGGGCCCATGAAAAGTAAAAGAAAGTGGAAAGTCAAGTGAAAAGCAAAGGGGGCCCATGAAAGATTCCTTTTCTCTCTTCCATTTCACCCGTCCATTCTTCACGCCCCACCCCCTCTTTCTCTCCAGAACGCCCCCTGGGGCAATGTACGGGGCGTTCCCGGTTCCGGGGCGTTCTTTGCGAAAAAAGTGAAAAAGTAACGCCTTGCACCGTTTAGTCTTAGTAGCATTAAAAACCAATAACCAAGTCATTGTGACAAAATTCTAGTATTACCTTTTGACTTTACATTATGGTTGGGACATTGAGGGAAGAATTAACAGTAACGATAAGTAGTTAAATCTGTCTATGTTATTTTATTTCACTGAGTTAGTAAAACACTAAAACGGACCTATTAGTACTTTGAAATTATTTTATTCCGCAAGTGTCTTTAAAATAAGGCAAGCCTTACGGACTTTTGTTAAAAGAGTTTTGTTGCTTTATGTGTGGGGTGTTAGTAAACCTTCATGGGTAAAATTTGTGTAGACTTGATGTGAGCATCCAAGATAGTTATATACTCGTATATTTTAGGCATTTCAATAAGTAGGATTTTATAAATATCAAGTCTAATGAGATTCTGAGCAATATGAATATATAGTAAAGTACGAACTGCATATATGTTAGCATCTTTTCTGGAATCTGGAGAACATACAATGAATGGGTCATTGTGTTGGATTAGTGTGTACGCATAACACAAAATTATACTACCGCTTACACACGAGCCTACGGGGTCACACACAATGAACACCTAAATACCCGGATACATATATTGTATATACGATTACCAAAACATTTAATTAATAAATGGTTTATTAGTTAACTAAAAGAATTGGTGTGGTGGTTGACAATGATGAGTTTGTAATCAATTAACTCATTTTGTTTTCTTGCTATTCCTTTTCAGTCGGCACTAAAACACAAACAAAAAGAGTAGTATCATCCAATTGTATATTGGTTGCTTTTGAATTATATAAGTCCAATATACTACTGCTTTTTGAAGAAATAAAAAAAAAGCACATGAAAAAAAAAAAAAAAAAAAAAAAAAAAAAAAAAAAAAAAAAAAAAAAAGTGAAAAATTGAAAAAACAGAAAACAAATAAAAAAAAAAAAAAAAAAAAAAAAAAAAAAAAAAAAAAAAAAAAAAAAAAAAAAAAAAAAAAAAAAAAAAAAAAAAAAAAAAAAAAAAAAAAAAAAAAAAAAAAAAAAAAAAAAAAAAAAAAAAAAAAAAAAAAAAAAAAAAAAAAAAAAAAAAAAAAAAAAAAAAAAAAAAAAAAAAAAAAAAAAAAAAAAAAAAAAAAAAAAAAAAAAAAAAAAAAAAAAAAAAAAAAAAAAAAAAAAAAAAAAAAAAAAAAAAAAAAAAAAAAAAAAAAAAAAAAAAAAAAAAAAAAAAAAAAAAAAAAAAAAAAAAAAAAAAAAAAAAAAAAAAAAAAAAAAAAAAAAAAAAAAAAAAAAAAAAAAAAAAAAAAAAAAAAAAAAAAAAAAAAAAAAAAAAAAAAAAAAAAAAAAAAAAAAAAAAAAAAAAAAAAAAAAAAAAAAAAAAAAAAAAAAAAAAAAAAAAAAAAAAAAAAAAAAAAAAAAAAAAAAAAAAAAAAAAAAAAAAAAAAAAAAAAAAAAAAAAAAAAAAAAAAAAAAAAAAAAAAAAAAAAAAAAAAAAAAAAAAAAAAAAAAAAAAAAAAAAAAAAAAAAAAAAAAAAAAAAAAAAAAAAAAAAAAAAAAAAAAAAAAAAAAAAAAAAAAAAAAAAAAAAAAAAAAAAAAAAAAAAAAAAAAAAAAAAAAAAAAAAAAAAAAAAAAAAAAAAAAAAAAAAAAAAAAAAAAAAAAAAAAAAAAAAAAAAAAAAAAAAAAAAAAAAAAAAAAAAAAAAAAAAAAAAAAAAAAAAAAAAAAAAAAAAAAAAAAAAAAAAAAAAAAAAAAAAAAAAAAAAAAAAAAAAAAAAAAAAAAAAAAAAAAAAAAAAAAAAAAAAAAAAAAAAAAAAAAAAAAAAAAAAAAAAAAAAAAAAAAAAAAAAAAAAAAAAAAAAAAAAAAAAAAAAAAAAAAAAAAAAAAAAAAAAAAAAAAAAAAAAAAAAAAAAAAAAAAAAAAAAAAAAAAAAAAAAAAAAAAAAAAAAAAAAAAAAAAAAAAAAAAAAAAAAAAAAAAAAAAAAAAAAAAAAAAAAAAAAAAAAAAAAAAAAAAAAAAAAAAAAAAAAAAAAAAAAAAAAAAAAAAAAAAAAAAAAAAAAAAAAAAAAAAAAAAAAAAAAAAAAAAAAAAAAAAAAAAAAAAAAAAAAAAAAAAATATGCTAAAATGTTTTTGATGAAAACATTAAATAAAAACACAAAATGAGTTTAAAGATTAAAATTGGTGATTTTAAAAGTTAAACTCCAATGAGTTTAAAATATATTGTTTTGAAACTCAAATATATATATATATATATATATATATATAAATATATATATATATATTTTAAAATATATATATATATATATATATATATCATAAAAATAAAAATTGTTATATATATATATATATATATATATATATATATATATATATATATATATATATATATATATATATATATATATATATATATATATATATATATATATATATATATATATATATATATATATATATATATATATATATATATATATATATATATATATATATATATATATATATATATATATATATATATATATATATATATATATATATATATATATATATATATATATATATATATATATATATATATATATATATATATATATATATATATATATATATATATATATATATATATATATATATATATATATATATATATATATATATATATATATATATATATATATATATATATATATATATATATATATATATATATATATATATATATATATATATATATATATATATATATATATATATATATATATATATATATATATATATATATATATATATATATATATATATATATATATATATATATATATATATATATATATATATATATATATATATATATATATATATATATATATATATATATATATATATATATATATATATATATATATATATATATATATATATATATATATATATATATATATATATATATATATATATATATATATATATATATATATATATATATATATATATATATATATATATATATATATATATATATATATATATATATATATATATATATATATATATATATATATATATATATATATATATATATATATATATATATATATATATATATATATATATATATATATATATATATATATATATATATATATATATATATATATATATATATATATATATATATATATATATATATATATATATATATATATATATATATATATATATATATATATATATATATATATATATATATATATATATATATATATATATATATATATATATATATATATATATATATATATATATATATATATATATATATATATATATATATATATATATATATATATATATATATATATATATATATATATATATATATATATATATATATATATATATATATATATATATATATATATATATATATATATATATATATAAAATACACAAACATATAGACATATAACATATACATATATATATATATATATATAATTGGTTAAAATGAGTTTTAACAAAATTGTAGCGAATTTTGTGTGCATGCAATATTCGTTAACACAATTTTTTTAAATACCCGTCAAATTTAAGTCATGCCATCCAATCAGCTTGCGAACACTCCTCGTTATTTTTTGGTTACGGTGAGACCTAATCGAATTATAGCCACGAGGTGGATTTTTAGTTACGAGTGAGACTAGGCTAAATTTCCACTGTTTCCAAATTGGACGACTTAATCGTGCTCAAGGTAAGACCTGAGTTTGAGGCAAGGATGGGACAAACATGCCAGTAGATAATAGTGGTTTGCTGAACTACACATATCTCAAGGTCCCATAAAGATCTAAGAGTTGCACTTGTAATGCAATTGGTACCCGTTACCTACCAATAGACTCCTTAACTGCTAGCTGATCAACAGATGTAGTTATGGAATCACTATGTGGATCTTAGGCTTTCGTAAATTAATTGTTTTAATAATATTAAAACTTGGGTAGTTAATTTATTAAAGTTTTTCGTATCGAAAATACTAAAATAAACCTTACTTCTATTGTAGATGGTAAACAATTAAATCATAAACCAAAACACACTCCCTTCTTTGTTGGAGAAGGAGTGACTCAATGGTACAAACTTCCTAGACTAGTACCGCAACCAGAGGATTGTCCTCAACTATAGTGGGAAGTTGAAAACCATTGAAGAACCCTTACCAGATCCTCCTACCAAGACAGCTAATGCTGCTCAGCAAAATGCTTATTGAAAGTTGTTCAATGAGCAAGAGAAGATAGCTTTAATAATGCTTGCAAGTTTGATTCCTGACCTCCAGAAGGAAATGGAAGATCGCAAAGCATATGATTTGATCACTGAGCTGAAAAATATGTTTCAGAAACAGGCAAATCAAGAGTTGTACGAAACTCACAAGCTTCTTCACACTTGCATAATGGAGGAGGGTCAATCAATGAGCTTTCATGAAAATCTACATTGAAAAGGTTGGAAGAGTTTGGAACTCCTATGGTGACTCTCTTGGTTATGAACGCCATTTCGGCTTCACTACCAAAGTCGTTGGGAGAAATCTGTGTCAGAGTTGCACTTGATGCTCAAAGCTGTTGAACAGAATGTTCCATCAAAGACCTCCAATCTGGGTGTCCTAATGATTTAGGATGGAAGGGTAAAATGAATAAGTCGAAAATTTCCAGAAAGGGAAAGGGCAAATGAGTTGCTAGGAATAAGATTCCACCTCTCCCAAGAAGGAAAACCCAGCAAAAGACGCCGAATGTTTTCATTATGAAAAAGTTGGTCATTGGAGAAGGAACTGTTCCTGTCTACCTATCTAAGCTGAAGAAAGGCAAGGCTGGTTAGACTAGCAAATCAGGTATATGCTTTTTCTAGTTACTCCTGGATTTTTGTTACAGATGTGATTTGTATCAATATACTGGGAATGAGAAGAAGTAAGAAACTGAAGAAAGGCACACTAGATCTTCGAGTGGGCAATAGGGATCAAGCAGTTTTTGAAACTATTGGCACCTATGAGCTTACTTTTCAAGTGGCCTTGTTGTTTTGTTGAAACAATGTCATTTTGCTCCTAGTATTACGAGCAATATGGTTTCAGTTTCACTTTTGAAATATGTTAGTTATGAACTCACATTTACGCACTTTGCTATTTCAGTTTCTAAGAATAATGTTTTTATTTTAATGCCTATCCAAGTGATGGTATTTTTGAAATTGATATGCATGGTGTGATTTCAAATAATAATTCTATATATACCTGTACTGCCAAACGATTCAAGCAAGACTTGAATAAAACCTATCAATGACATTGTCATTTTGGTCATATAAACAAACAACGCTTTTCAAAACTCCAATCTTATGGACTTTTGGAATCAACTGGCTCTGAGTCATTTGATGTATGCGAATATTGTTTATGTGGAAAGATGACAAAGGCACCTTTCTCCGGTTTAGGTGAAAGAGCTAAAGATCTTTTAGGACTAATACATACTGATGTATGTGGCCCTTTTAGAACTATGTCTAGAAATGGTGAATCATACTTCGTTACATTTACTGATGATTATAGTAGATATGATTATGTTTACTTGTTGAAACATAAACCTGAAGTTTTTGAAACGTTCAAAAGTCTTCCAAAACGAAGTAGAAAATCAGCTTGGAAAGACCATTAAAACCCTTCGTTCTGATCGAGGTGGTTTGTATATGAGTCTAGAGTTTTTGGATCACTCAAAGAATCGTGAGATTGTTTCTCAATTCACTCCACCTAACACATGGTGTGTCTGGTCGGATGAATCGAACTTTATTTGATATGGTTTGATTTATGATGAGTCTGATTACTCTAACACCGTCTTTTGAGGGAATTGCATTTGAGCCTGCTGCATGCATACTCAATATGGTTCCTACCAAGAAGGTAGAAAAGACACTACATAAGATGTGGCATGGGAAGAGTCCTAAGTTGTCTTTCTTGAAAATCTGGGGTTGTGAAGCGTATGTGAAGCATGACACTTCAAACAAACTAGAACCCAGAAACATCAAGTGTAACTATGTGGGATACCCAAAGGAAACAATGGGTTACTACTTTTACTACCTAGCTGAAAACAAAGTGTTTCCTGCTTGGTTTGCTGAGTTCTTGGAAAGAGATCTTCTCTTACAAAAGGTCAGTAGGAGTAAAGTAGATCTTGAAGAAATTCAAGAACCACAGGGTAACATACCTTCTGAAAGCACTAGCTATCCACACGTTAAAGCTAGGCACACTGTTGGTGAGCCAGAACGTGTTACATCTGTACTTCGTAGATATGGTAGAACTCCTGATTAGCCTGCAAGGCATAATCATCTGATTAATTCAGATGAACCTGATCTAGGGGATTATGATGAATCCTCTATCTACCTTAAAGCCATATTAGATCCCGAATCTGACAGATGGCGAGATGCTACGAATATAGAGATACAGTCCATGAAGGATAATCAAGTATGTGACTTGATTGATCTTTCACCCAATTGTAAGACAATGGGGTGTAAATGGGTCTTCATGATGAAGATTAACATGTACGGTAATGTAAACACCTTTAAGGCTCAATTGGTAACAAAAGGATATACTCAGACTCAAGTAATTGATTATGAGGAAACCTTTTCATTTGATGAGAAAATCAAAGAGTTTGGTTTTTTCTTTTTTTTTTTTTTTTTTTTTTTTTTTTTTTTTTTTTTTTTTTTTTTTTTTTTTTTTTTTTTTTTTTTTTTTTTTTTTTTTTTTTTTTTTTTTTTTTTTTTTTTTTTTTTTTTTTTTTTTTTTTTTTTTTTTTTTTTTTTTTTTTTTTTTTTTTTTTTTTTTTTTTTTTTTTTTTTTTTTTTTTTTTTTTTTTTTTTTTTTTTTTTTTTTTTTTTTTTTTTTTTTTTTTTTTTTTTTTTTTTTTTTTTTTTTTTTTTTTTTTTTTTTTTTTTTTTTTTTTTTTTTTTTTTTTTTTTTTTTTTTTTTTTTTTTTTTTTTTTTTTTTTTTTTTTTTTTTTTTTTTTTTTTTTTTTTTTTTTTTTTTTTTTTTTTTTTTTTTTTTTTTTTTTTTTTTTTTTTTTTTTTTTTTTTTTTTTTTTTTTTTTTTTTTTTTTTTTTTTTTTTTTTTTTTTTTTTTTTTTTTTTTTTTTTTTTTTTTTTTTTTTTTTTTTTTTTTTTTTTTTTTTTTTTTTTTTTTTTTTTTTTTTTTTTTTTTTTTTTTTTTTTTTTTTTTTTTTTTTTTTTTTTTTTTTTTTTTTTTTTTTTTTTTTTTTTTTTTTTTTTTTTTTTTTTTTTTTTTTTTTTTTTTTTTTTTTTTTTTTTTTTTTTTTTTTTTTTTTTTTTTTTTTTTTTTTTTTTTTTTTTTTTTTTTTTTTTTTTTTTTTTTTTTTTTTTTTTTTTTTTTTTTTTTTTTTTTTTTTTTTTTTTTTTTTTTTTTTTTTTTTTTTTTTTTTTTTTTTTTTTTTTTTTTTTTTTTTTTTTTTTTTTTTTTTTTTTTTTTTTTTTTTTTTTTTTTTTTTTTTTTTTTTTTTTTTTTTTTTTTTTTTTTTTTTTTTTTTTTTTTTTTTTTTTTTTTTTTTTTTTTTTTTTTTTTTTTTTTTTTTTTTTTTTTTTTTTTTTTTTTTTTTTTTTTTTTTTTTTTTTTTTTTTTTTTTTTTTTTTTTTTTTTTTTTTTTTTTTTTTTTTTTTTTTTTTTTTTTTTTTTTTTTTTTTTTTTTTTTTTTTTTTTTTTTTTTTTTTTTTTTTTTTTTTTTTTTTTTTTTTTTTTTTTTTTTTTTTTTTTTTTTTTTTTTTTTTTTTTTTTTTTTTTTTTTTTTTTTTTTTTTTTTTTTTTTTTTTTTTTTTTTTTTTTTTTTTTTTTTTTTTTTTTTTTTTTTTTTTTTTTTTTTTTTTTTTTTTTTTTTTTTTTTTTTTTTTTTTTTTTTTTTTTTTTTTTTTTTTTTTTTTTTTTTTTTTTTTTTTTTTTTTTTTTTTTTTTTTTTTTTTTTTTTTTTTTTTTTTTTTTTTTTTTTTTTTTTTTTTTTTTTTTTTTTTTTTTTTTTTTTTTTTTTTTTTTTTTTTTTTTTTTTTTTTTTTTTTTTTTTTTTTTTTTTTTTTTTTTTTTTTTTTTTTTTTTTTTTTTTTTTTTTTTTTTTTTTTTTTTTTTTTTTTTTTTTTTTTTTTTTTTTTTTTTTTTTTTTTTTTTTTTTTTTTTTTTTTTTTTTTTTTTTTTTTTTTTTTTTTTTTTTTTTTTTTTTTTTTTTTTTTTTTTTTTTTTTTTTTTTTTTTTTTTTTTTTTTTTTTTTTTTTTTTTTTTTTTTTTTTTTTTTTTTTTTTTTTTTTTTTTTTTTTTTTTTTTTTTTTTTTTTTTTTTTTTTTTTTTTTTTTTTTTTTTTTTTTTTTTTTTTTTTTTTTTTTTTTTTTTTTTTTTTTTTTTTTTTTTTTTTTTTTTTTTTTTTTTTTTTTTTTTTTTTTTTTTTTTTTTTTTTTTTTTTTTTTTTTTTTTTTTTTTTTTTTTTTTTTTTTTTTTTTTTTTTTTTTTTTTTTTTTTTTTTTTTTTTTTTTTTTTTTTTTATTCAACACATTCTTTGAAAGTTTGACTTCATTAAGTGGAGTCATTTAGAAGAATGAGATAAGTATTCTTAAGGTTCACTCGAATGAAAATGTGGCTGACTCGTTCACGAAGCCCATGACACATAACAAGCATGATGATCATGCTAGTAGTGTATTGGACTTAGTTATGCCGCTGTTCTTTTTCATTTGAAATTTAGTATTTGGATATTTGGAACATTAAGCAGTTTTATATTATTGAATTGATATACTTGGTATGATCGTCTTCATTTATAATACTGTGTTCTATATTAGCATGTTTAATCCATGAATAATTGTTGATTATTCAAAATCTCCATAGTCGGTTATGTTATGGGAGTAACATGAATTAAGACTAATATGAAGTTTTGGTTTTATTCACTGTTGGTGAATAGTTAACTTGTTGAGGCCAAAATTCATATGTATTCATTGTTGATGAATATTGGAATGACCCAAATCACGAGATGTCACTGCATGGATCGGTGTCAACAGTGAATCTCGAAGTGATTATGTCTTTGTGTCCTTAGACCTGAGATTTGTATGTTGGTTGCTGATTATATGACATGTTATGCTTTGATATGGTTAAACGCTATCCTGAACAAGGTAGTCATAAAGGCCATTATTGGATATGATGTGAAATGCATGATGTGCACATAAAATCAAGATGGGATTTATTCCTCTATGCGAGAGTATGATACCACTGGGCCCCTCGATGAAAATGAATGGATATTTACACGGCCGTGCCCAAGCTATATTGATTGTTGATCAATTTTAACTTGGTGATCGCATTCAAATTTTTCTATATCGAGTAACAGAATTTGTTGACTAATGAGAATTACTTGATCCATGTCTCATGTCACCACGGTATCGGTAATAAAGGGACAATAGACACTCAATCATTAAATCATTATTTTAATAATGATCGTTCGTTTAGCTGAAACAAACACTCATGTGTTTTCGGGGGCAATGATGTGTTGCTAGACACCAACCATTGTCTGTATAGTTTTCTAGATGTTATGTCATACACAAGTGGGAGTTTGTTGGATTAGTGTGTACGCATAACACAAAATTATACTACCGCTTACACACGAGCCTACGGGGTCACACACAATGAACACCTAAATACCCGGATACATATATTGTATATACGATTACCAAAACATTTAATTAATAAATGGTTTATTAGTTAACTAAAAGAATTGGTGTGGTGGTTGACAATGATGAGTTTGTAATCAATTAACTCATTTTGTTTTCTTGCTATTCCTTTTCAGTCGGCACTAAAACACAAACAAAAAGAGTAGTATCATCCAATTGTATATTGGTTGCTTTTGAATTATATAAGTCCAATATACTACTGCTTTTTGAAGAAATAAAAAAAAAGCACATGGAAAAAAAAAAAAAAAAAATTAA
>CM067168.1:77537234-77539734 GCA_034093135.1 Erigeron breviscapus
TTGGTTGCTTTTGAATTATATAAGTCCAATATACTACTGCTTTTTGAAGGAATAAAAAAAAGCACATGATAAGGTTTTCTATGCTTTTTTCTCATATGTTGTTTTTGGTTCTGCCAATTGTTTTGTGAAAAACCTTTCTAGCCGAGCTATAAAATGAGACTTTGTTTAAGTCTAGTTTATGGGAATGAGATATAAAAGGTTCCTATATATGCTTCATTCTAGAAAAACAAAAGAGATATTAGATTTCTTTTGTTGCTCTCGGCTAGAACAAGTAAAGAGTCAAACTAAGAGTTTGGCTCTAGGTGATTAAGGTCTAGCAACCTTCGGGTATTGTTTGAAGTGTTTGTGTGGATCAACTGTAGAGATATTCATATTATTGAATATTGTTTCATCCTACGTCATTTCATCTACTGAAAGGTATTATTCTTAATCTATCTTTTATGACAGCTATTATGGTGTAATTGGATCTTGGTGGAAATATTAATCGTGTGCATGTTTTTATAAAATACATGTTTGTATATAAAGTCTTCCGCTGCGTTTATAAATTTTAAAAGTACACACGAGGGCCTAGTATTTCCAACAATTTGTTTATTTGTAGCCAATGTTTATTGTTTCTATATGTGCAAAACTTGTTATTATAAATATTAATGGACCGTTTCTTGTATATTGTTGGAACCTTTGCACCAATTGATGCGTGTTGGTTGCTGAGTTATTGTGTTTTGAAAAATATATGGACTATAAATAAACAACAGCCCATTCTGAGGAACAGTTGTTTTCAATTTTGAACAGCAGATATATATGTATGAATATGATGTATGTCAATACTGAGCCTAAACAACGTTTCTGGTATAGGTGGGGAATTGACTTCTCGTATCATATTAGGTGAATTAAGTTGGCCACGTTTCAAATCAAAAAAAACGAACTATACTGACAAGGGAGAATGCACACGATTCTCAAACTCAATCCAGTTATGCGATAACGTCAGAAACATAAAAGTGGATCCCTGTTTTGGTTTTTTCCCCCCTAAATCGTTCACATAGATCAGTTGTGAATTTTCATAACCATTTTGGTTACAGCCCACTGGTCACATGCCCTCTAAAAAGCGACTTGCTGGGAATACCATCTAAGTTCGAATCCCTGCAAAGCATATTCAACCAGACAAGGTTTCTGGAGTCTCACCGTCAGACATCATTGCAGGGTCGCTAGCTTGAGAGAGAAAATTATTCAACGGGATTAAGGGGTTATTCGGTATTTACTTCGTTTTTTTTATATCTAGACTTTCATTGCAAACTATCATTTTAAAACTATGTACAATAACTATTTTAGAAAAAAATGCACTTGTTGGGTTTTTTTTGCCAAGCTTACAATACGTTACCTAAGACTTTCATTTAAGTTTCTAAACTTTTAAAATTATTCAATTTTTTGAGGAAAAATAAGCATTTAAAAATAAGTTTCAGTTATCGAAACGATTGGATTCTAACTTTTTTCTTTTCCTTAATGGTCTTAGTTTTTAAAATTATTGGGAATCCTTAAAGATTTGTTTCTCAACCAATTGGAACATATCCATCCTCAGGAGAATTCCTTGTTCAGGGATATTTATCAAGAATATCAACTTATTTTTTTGTTTGTATGTGAAATTTATGGCAAAGTATAACATGCAGTAGGTTGTATGTTATTTAAGATGTAGTAGGTTTGGGTAATCAATATGTAGTACTCGTATGTATTTAATTTGTAATAGGTTTGTGTGGTATTTAATATGCATTAGGTTTTTAAAATCTCTTTAACAACCACCACTACAACTAGGGATGAACAGATTTTCCCAAGTCACGATACCGTCCCGATCCCAATCCCGGAAAGTGGTACCGAATGGGACTTGGGACTGGGACCGGTATCCAAATTTCTTAGTTCGCGGGACTTGGGACCATGGTACCGGGATTTGGTTCCGGGAAATGGTACCGAATGAGAAATGGACCGGTACCGGTACCAAGTTTTCGAAAAATTCGGGATTCGGTACCGAGGCGGTACGGGATGGGACTGGTGACATGCCCATCCCTAACTACAACTCTCATTTCAACCCATTTCTTTTTTCTTTTCTTCAACCCATTTTTTATTTTAAATCAATACAAAAATATGAGTGCATCAATAGAAGTCCTTTCAAATCTAATTTGTAGCAGATTGGGATGAGCATCGGCTCACTCTAAACATAAACTGACTTTGCCACAGGTTACCCTAGCCACACTATTATAAAGAAACAACTACACATGTACCTTCAATTTTAAGCTTCTTTGTTTACCTACTTTTCTTTCCCGCCTCTTCCCCAAATAAATACATAAGTAGGTTTTAGGTAAAATAAAACAAGTATTAAAGTAAAACAAATAAAACAATAGGTTTCTATTCACTGAAAATCACCGTGCATCATGAAAATCATCGTGCATCAATTGTTTCATGAATCTTCGTGCATCAATTTAACCATGATCTAAGGGTCAAGATCTTGTCCTAT
>CM067168.1:77542234-77566820 GCA_034093135.1 Erigeron breviscapus
GCTATAAAATGATTTATAATGGGATTTACATTAAAAACTTCGGTACTCCTTAAAAATAAACCACCGAACTAATCCCCAACCAACAATCCATGCATGTTAACAGAATTGGTACATATAAAGTTTGATCAATATATTCAACGTGATAATCAAAATCACTCATACGCCCAAAACTTAATCAACACTATATCTACTTACACCAAATATAGGTGCAATAAAAAAAAAAAAAAAAAAAAAAAAAAAAAAAAAAAAAAAAAAAAAAAAAAAAAAAAAAAAAAAAAAAAAAAAAAAAAAAAAAAAAAAAAAAAAAAAAAAAAAAAAAAAAAAAAAAAAAAAAAAAAAAAAAAAAAAAAAAAAAAAAAAAAAAAAAAAAAAAAAAAAAAAAAAAAAAAAAAAAAAAAAAAAAAAAAAAAAAAAAAAAAAAAAAAAAAAAAAAAAAAAAAAAAAAAAAAAAAAAAAAAAAAAAAAAAAAAAAAAAAAAAAAAAAAAAAAAAAAAAAAAAAAAAAAAAAAAAAAAAAAAAAAAAAAAAAAAAAAAAAAAAAAAAAAAAAAAAAAAAAAAAAAAAAAAAAAAAAAAAAAAAAAAAAAAAAAAAAAAAAAAAAAAAAAAAAAAAAAAAAAAAAAAAAAAAAAAAAAAAAAAAAAAAAAAAAAAAAAAAAAAAAAAAAAAAAAAAAAAAAAAAAAAAAAAAAAAAAAAAAAAAAAAAAAAAAAAAAAAAAAAAAAAAAAAAAAAAAAAAAAAAAAAAAAAAAAAAAAAAAAAAAAAAAAAAAAAAAAAAAAAAAAAAAAAAAAAAAAAAAAAAAAAAAAAAAAAAAAAAAAAAAAAAAAAAAAAAAAAAAAAAAAAAAAAAAAAAAAAAAAAAAAAAAAAAAAAAAAAAAAAAAAAAAAAAAAAAAAAAAAAAAAAAAAAAAAAAAAAAAAAAAAAAAAAAAAAAAAAAAAAAAAAAAAAAAAAAAAAAAAAAAAAAAAAAAAAAAAAAAAAAAAAAAAAAAAAAAAAAAAAAAAAAAAAAAAAAAAAAAAAAAAAAAAAAAAAAAAAAAAAAAAAAAAAAAAAAAAAAAAAAAAAAAAAAAAAAAAAAAAAAAAAAAAAAAAAAAAAAAAAAAAAAAAAAAAAAAAAAAAAAAAAAAAAAAAAAAAAAAAAAAAAAAAAAAAAAAAAAAAAAAAAAAAAAAAAAAAAAAAAAAAAAAAAAAAAAAAAAAAAAAAAAAAAAAAAAAAAAAAAAAAAAAAAAAAAAAAAAAAAAAAAAAAAAAAAAAAAAAAAAAAAAAAAAAAAAAAAAAAAAAAAAAAAAAAAAAAAAAAAAAAAAAAAAAAAAAAAAAAAAAAAAAAAAAAAAAAAAAAAAAAAAAAAAAAAAAAAAAAAAAAAAAAAAAAAAAAAAAAAAAAAAAAAAAAAAAAAAAAAAAAAAAAAAAAAAAAAAAAAAAAAAAAAAAAAAAAAAAAAAAAAAAAAAAAAAAAAAAAAAAAAAAAAAAAAAAAAAAAAAAAAAAAAAAAAAAAAAAAAAAAAAAAAAAAAAAAAAAAAAAAAAAAAAAAAAAAAAAAAAAAAAAAAAAAAAAAAAAAAAAAAAAAAAAAAAAAAAAAAAAAAAAAAAAAAAAAAAAAAAAAAAAAAAAAAAAAAAAAAAAAAAAAAAAAAAAAAAAAAAAAAAAAAAAAAAAAAAAAAAAAAAATGAAGGTTCTCCAGTTGAGGAGGTCCAGGTAATCTTTGCTCGCCAGGCTATCGAACGCCTTTGTGATACTATCCTGGCACTAATCGATTTCTGGATCATCATTTTAGGGGGAAAAGACTCAAAATAATTTTCTTACTAAAATTCTTTTTGTTTGAAAATGGCAACTGGAGAACTCTCCAGTTGGAAACTGGCACTGGACTAATCCTCCAGTGTACATGTTCAGTCTTGTCTAAAAACTGGTGGTCAACCAGATTTCATAACGTTGTAAAATACTTGGTCAATACTTGTGACACGTGATGGTACTCGAGTGTTTTAACCTACTCACTATCGTCATATGACGTGTTAAGGTCATTTTTGTAAAAAGGTAACACTTTTTGTATTGGGATTGTAAAAGATAGTGGGCGCGTGAGAAGTTAAGCCGTCGTAGCATTTAATGCTGACACGGAGAATTAAATTTTTGGTTCAAAATTCAAACTTTCATTTATCAAAATATCTTGTAAATTTGATTTTTGACATTAAAATATTCTTGGTATTTGTCTTTTGGAATTCAATTTCATTATAAATACCCCTTATTTACTCCGATCACATTTACTTTCTTTTACATTCCTTCATTTACTCCCAATCATCATCAAAATAGCTTCACTTCTCTCTCTGCTTCATAAATCAAGAACCCTAATTCCTAAATTTTCATTTTCCAATCTCTCTAAAATGGCACCCAAATCAAGAAGTAGGGATGTAAATCTGCTTACAGTCCCTTATAATCCATCACAAAATGTCAGACGAGCCAATGGTGCCCCTTCAAATTCCACATCCATTAAATTAAATCCAAACAATCCCATGGCTAGTTTGAGAGGGACTCAAGCCGCCGATACACTAATCGGGAGAATCCAAACATTTCTTCGTGATTCTCCCCTCGGCGAGTCTTTTTCCCTCAACCCACGCAAGATGTACCATGAGTACTTGTGTGAGTTTTGGTACACATCAGAACTTTCAGAAGACTGTTCATCTATCTCTTCACCCTTAAAGATGGATCAGTCGAGTGTACCATAACTGCAGAAACGTTGAGGGATGCTTTGCACCTCAACTACTGGAGACAGGGTGAGTCTCCAGTTGTGATATCCCAAAATATAAATTTTCGCCAGGTACTCCTCGATATGGGAAACAAGGAGTGCTTGGAGAAGGGGGTATTAAAAACCAAAGGTGCTATGACCTTGAAGGGCCTTACACCATCCTGGAGGTACTTCTTCATTCACCTAGTTGAAAGCATAGGCGGGAGTTCTGGTGGATTGGACCAGATCAACTCCACACAAGCAGAGATGGCTTACTGCTTGTGGAATGGACTCAGAGTGGACTTTGCTGACATATTATTCAGAAGCCTGGTAATAAAACTGAAGGGCTCCAGGGGATTATGCATCCCCTTCTCCAGGTATTTGTCACTCTGTTTTCTACAACTTCTGGGCAGTGAAGAATATTATAATACTCAATCACTGTACACTGTCCCAGAGTTGTTGAGGAATCTTGACTCCCTAACATCTATCGATGGGGAGGTTGAGACCCCTCAGAGAATGTTGCTGGCATTCTCTAAAACCGATGCACCAGTCCAAGGTGAGTCGGAAAGACAACTGGGCGGGCCTCAAAACAATGAGGGACCCACCAGTTTGTCTGCTGGAATCGTGACCATTGCCGAACCTGGGCAACAGTCTAACCCCTCCAGCACCAGCGTGTCAGTCCCTTTAACCATCTACCCTGGAGACCTCCCAACAGGTCCTCCAGGTGTTCCAAAGGCAACAAGATCACGTCGTCCTAGGAAACAGTCAGCACTTGCCACTGACAGTAGAAACCAAGCCAGCCCTCCAGTTTCCTCCCAACAGGAACCTGGAGATAGTCAAATGGGACAACCGCAAGCAGCCACCCTCGAAATTTCTGTAGGAGAGGGTGGTGAAGATGATACTGGGCTACCCCAACCCGGAATAGAGTTAGAGTCTGCACACAGTGTCCACGGCCAAACTTCTGACACTTCTCTTGCACGAACTGACGACGTCTCTGGCCAGTCACAGCTGGAGACTGAGGTTCCAAACTCTACGGCCGATGATGTTATGATTGTGGATAGAGCAATTATAACTGAGGCAACCCCAGTGACCTCTATCCCTGGTGAAGTTACCTCTGGTAACTGAACCTTCAACAGATGCAACCTTCCAGGAAACTGGAGAAGGTCATCTGGAGACTGACCAATCTGGTCAGCCCTCAGTTACATTCATGGATCTGGACATGAATGTTAATGACGAGGAAATCCTTATTGAATCTTCGGATTCTGAAGGAACTGCTTCAGACATAGAGATTTTTGATTCTTCTGTACAAGATCAAAACCCTTCATCTCATGTCTCGCCTCCAGACGCTTCAATTTCAATTTTACCATCTCAATAAATGAGCCTACTGAAACTCCATTTCCCACATATAACTATATGTCTGGAAACAGACGTATGGCACCATCACCATCTGGGCAGTTCTCACTTCTTCGAGAAATGCCACCACCGCCGCCGTTGGACACACCTGAGCATTCTCAGCATGTCCAACAACTTGAAATTCATGTCCTTCCTTCTTCCACCAGTTCTATTACTATTCCCTCAACTTCTGCGATGTCAACTGGGGAGGCTTCTCTCAATTTGCCTCCTCCAGTTACTCCAGTGGTAGTTGCTGCTGGTCCAGTGACACGTTCTCCTCCGTCACTGGACACTCAATTTGCCTCCTTCCAAGCCGACATCCAAAACCTTATTCAAAGGGTGGAGGATGTTCAGAAGGCAATTGATAAAAACACCAAGTCCCTCTCCAGATACAACAAGGACACCACCACAAATTCTAAGGTTGTTGATCTGGGGATAAATAAGTTTGCAGAAAATGAGGATTTGGTGTTCAAGAAGCTCAATGAGCTGGTCGAAGGCTGTAACAATCTGGCCACTTCTCTAAAGGAAGCCTTTGACCTTACTCAGACCAAAGTCACTACTTCAATCTCCAACTTGCTGGGTAACACTGTTAGACAATCAGAAGTTGATTTGAAGGAGATTGAAAAGCAGGTTAAGGACTTAGTTGAAAAACCTGGCTTGAATGTGACTGAGCTTGGGCAGCAGTTGATGACTTCAGTTGGTCAGAAGATTGATGATACGCTGGGTGCAAGAGAAACTCAACTGATTGAAAAGGTGATAGCTGAGATCACCAAGCTGGCCACTCCTCAGGTTGATCTGGCCCCACTCACTACTGAGATCAACCAGTTGAGGGGCAACATAGACACTTTAAACACCCAGGTATCAATCATACTCAGTCTATTGACAAGCTGACAACTGAAGTAGAGAATTTAAAGAAAAAGGATGAAGAGGTAAAGGAAAGGGTGGTTTCTGGTCTTGAAGAAGATTCTAAGATCTTGGACGAACTGAAGACTGGTCAGCAACAAGTTGCAGCAAATGTTCTGACCCAGTCTAAAGAGACCAACCACCTGTGGAGATCCTTCAGAATGATGTGCACAATTTTTAAAGAGTGCAAGGACATGCAATCATGGCAGCCTCTTGACCGGTTGCCATCTAACCATCACGACTGGGAAGTCATAAGGGCAGGTCTAGATGCTGCCAAGGGGGAAAGACGTGCAGTCCTTGTGTAACACCCCAAGCCAAGGCTCGAAATATTACGGAAATCATATAGCACAAGGTGGAATTACAATAGAACAAGAGCTACATGCAAATAAAGATTCAGTGAATCCATTACAATACGAAACAAGTACCAAAATACATAAGGAGCAAATAACCATCAAAGTTTACAAAAGAACATCCAGAATATGGCAAATCGATCCTAAGTATAATGCAAAAGAGAAGGTCGATGAATCCTTGATTCATAAGGTCCAATGCCAGGGTTTAACAGCAAGCAAGCAACTAAACTCCACGTCCGGGAATAACCTGATTACCTGAAAAGTGTACTAAGCATAGTCAACACAAGGTTGGTGAGTTCGTAGTAATGATCCATAAGGAACCATCATCAATAATCACAATGTACGAGTAGAGGCTAGACATGACTTACAGCGAGCCTCTAAGTAACACAATAACGTCCAACAACAAGATTACACAAAGTAAGTAAGTGTGTAATAGGAGTGCACAAATGATAAAAGTATCAATACAAGTGCCGAATGCATAAATAAGCCAACATGCCTATCTTATGCGTGAACTCAAGTCACCTATGCAACGATACCCGCCTGTCATCGCAATGAACAAGGCTGTATCTCAAAATCATCGAGATATATATGTCTATATACTCGGATGGTATGTCACCAACATCTCACAGATTAAGTGTATACATCTATACACTTGGATGTTTGAGTCCTCAACCGAGGGACTATGTAACTACGTATGCATGCTTACAATCAAATCGTATATGCATCAATCACGAATCGTCTGTCATAAATCCACAATCAATATTTGTCAATCATAAACCAATAATCACAATTCAAACCAACTATACGTACATACACTTAAGAGGATTATCCATTCTTCGAGTCCCAGATGCTTATATATAGGGTCACCCGCAACCTTCCCACCACATCTAAAACTCAATGAAGGCATAACCGACTTCCATGTATGTACGTCTATCCTAATATTAATGAAATACTTAACAAAACATAAACCAAGTCAATCAAACGTGATAAATTGTCTCATCAATCCAACATTTAATCCAATCAATCAATCAATCAACAACGTAAGTAAACACGCAAGTTTTACACTTTTCAGCCTGAATCTCAAAGGAGTAGGGAGTTACGAAACTCACCTCGATTGGCTATGAAAAGCTAAGATTGATATAAGGTCAAGTTATTGTTGTACAATGTTCACTTCACGTCCAACACCTAAATATCGATCATATACATTCACATCAACATACATAAACACATATACGAAGTTATCAAGTACTCGGCAAAACCCAAATTAGGTTTCCAAAGTGCTTCTCAACGATAAATGACTTCTAAGACTCTTATTCATTGTTACATAAGATAAGAAGTGAATTAGATCAAGGCTCGACGCGTAAAAATGTCCAGAAAGTCATTTTAGGTCAAACAAGAAAATCTGAAAAGTACAACTGGTAAGCTACGCCCCACATTGGCGTAGGTTACGCCCCTTATAAAATTTTAGGATAAAGGGGGCGTAAGGTACGGTGCTCTCTAAAGTGCAATTCTTTAGGCGTCTGGAGTGGCGTAAACAGAAACATTTTGGCGTAAGATGGAAGGATCGGCGTAAGCTACGCCCCAAAGGGCCGTAACCTACGCCCAATGAAATACACCCAGCGTAGCCTACGCCCCTATGGAGCGTAGGTTACGCCCCTTACTGGGCAGCAACACGACCAAGAACATTTTATGCAGAAAATCATGAACCAAAACCCTATTTCAAGAACCCAAAACCCTAAATCGATATCTAAGGTTAAAGGACTCGTTTTGATGATACATTTGACCTTCTAACACCTAAATACACTTGCCCAAACCCGTATTTCCATCCATAACATCATCAAATTCTCCAAATCGATCAAACCCTAATTAAACCCTAAATTGACCTGAATCTCGTTTTAAGTCTCTAAGACCTGTAACTTCTTGAAAAGGCTAGAAATGCATAAACAAACATAAATAGATGCAAATGGGATGAATTAGACTTACCAAAACTTCCTTCTCGAGCTAGAACCCAATTTATGGCAAAATGGGTAAAACCTTGAACTAAGAAATGAAATCCTTTGCTTAGACGATAATGAGATGAAGATGACAATGATTCTTGAGTTAATCTAAACCCAAAACACCAAATGGATGCAAGAGAATGAGAGATTTGATATGGGTTGGATGGTCTTGCTTTTACTTAGAGAGAAAGATAGAAGAAAGAAAGAGTTGTGTGGTAGAGAATGAGATAAGGGAAAGGAGATGGGTCATAAAGGGCTGGTGGGTCGTGGATGACCCACGGGCCGACCCGTTTCCTTCTCAAGCCAAAATACACGTCGTTATACATTTAAACACCGATTAATCACACTATCGACCCGACTAACATACCACATTGTCAATTTAACCACAAAAGAACCCAAATATTTCATTCAACAATTTTGTTAGTCACATTACACGTAAAGTCAACGGGTCAAAACTCACGGATGTTACATTATTCCCCCGTTGAAAGAATTTCGTCCCGAAATTCAACAAACACTAATTACTAAATAAATGCGGATACTTAGACTTCATATGTCCTCTCGCTCCCAAGTGAACTCGGCTCCACGTCTAGCATTCCATCTAACCTTAACAATCGTGTAGCGTTTATTCTTGAGTTTCTTGTCTTGACGATCCAAGATCTCTACCGGCTCTTCAATAAAATTTAGGTTCGAATCCACCCTAATCTCGTCCATGGGCACATGATGTGTAGGGTCCGCCAAACACTTACGTAGGTTACAAATATGAAACACATCATGCACCCCACTAAGCTCTTGTGGTAATTCTAATCGGTAGGCAACCTTTCCAACCCGTTCAAGAATCTTGAAAGGACCAATATACCTTGGCGCAAGTTTACCCCGCTTCACAAAACGTACAACACCTTTCCAAGGTGACACTTTCAAAAGTACATAATCACCAATTTCAAACTCTAACGGTCTCCGCCTCACATCGGCATACTTCTTTTGACGTTCACGGGCCAATTGTAACTTCTCCTTAATTTGAGAAATCACTTTTGTCGTTTCAACTACAATTTTCGGCCCGATGAGTTGACTCTCACCAATTTCCGCCCAAGCTAGGGGGAACGACATATCCTACCATACAATGCTCTAAAGGGCGCCATTTGGATGGTGGCATGGTAGCTATTGTTGTACGAGAATTCAACTAGCGGCAAATGGTCTTCCCAACTTCCACCGAAATCAATTGCACAAGCCCTCAACATGTCTTCAAGTGTTTGAATGGTTCTCTCGGTTTGTCCATCCGTTTGAGGATGAAACGCCGTGCTCATGTCGAGTCGAGTACCCATTACTTTTTGAAAAGCTTCCCAAAAGTTTGATTTGAAACGGGCATCTCTATCAGAAATGATAGAAATCGGCACTCCATGCTTAGATATTACTTCCTTGATGTACAAACGAGCCAAAGTGTCAAATTTACCGGTTTCACGAATGGCTAAAAAGTGAGCCGACTTCGTTAACCGATCTACTATCACCCAAATCGTGTCACGACCGCTTCTCGTCTTCGGTAGTTTAGTAATGAAGTCCATTGAAATATGTTCCCACTTCCATTCGGGCATCACCGGTTGTACCAACAATCTGGGTGGCTTCTTGTGATCGGCTTTGACTTGTAAGCAAGTAAGACACTCACTCACATACTTAGCCACATCACGCTTCATGCCCGGCCACCAATAAAAGTTTTTCAAATCAAAGTACATCTTATCCGACCCGGGATGGACCGAATAAGGCGATTGATGAGCTTCATTCATAATAAGTGTTCTTAAGCCACCGAAAATAGGAACCCAAAGTCTTTCAACCATGTATAGCCCATTATCATTCTTCCGGTCGAATTGTTGTTCCATTCCATCTAGGTTCTCGTCTCCAAAGTTTCCGGTAGGGTGGCTTGAATTTGGGCTTCAATGATCCGGTCACGAATTTTGGCCCCACCGTGAGGCTCATAGCTCTAGCCCGTCTTGGTTTCACTCTCTTCTTCCTACTCAAGGCATCGGCTACCACATTTGCCTTGCCCGGATGATAACGATGTCACAGTCATAATCACTAAATAGTTCAAGCCAACGCCTTTGCCTCATATTCAATTCACTTTGGTTAAAGATGTGTTGAAGACTTTGTGGTCGGTATAAATCACACATTTGGTGCCATAGAGATAATGTCTCCAACACTTCAAAGCAAACACAACCGCTCCCAATTCCAAATCATGTGTCGGGTAGTTCTTCTCATGCACCTTCAATTGACGAGAGACATAAGCAATGACTTTACCCCTTTGCATAAGAACACAACCCAACCCTTGTCCCGAGGCATCACAATAAACAACAAAATCTTCAATTCCATCCGGTAGCGTCAAAATAGGAGTGTCACATAGCATATCTTTAAGAGTTTGGAAGGCGTTTTCTTGTCTTTCGCCCCATTCAAAGTTTCTCTCCTTTTGAGTCAAGAGGGTGAGTGGTTGTGCAATACGGGAGAAATTTTCAATGAATCTTCTATAGTAACCCGCCAATCCAAGGAATTGACGGATCTCTGATGGCGTTTCGGGTCTTCTCCAATTCTTGACCGCTTCAATTTTGCTTGGGTCCACATGAATACCATTCTTGCTCACTACGTGACCAAGAAAGTGGACCTCTTCCAACCAAAACTCACACTTGGAGAATTTGGCATACAACTTCTCCTTCCTTAGTAGTTCGAGCACTTCACGCAAGTGCTCAACATGCTCCTCCTTTGACTTCGAGTATACAAGTATGTCATCAATGAACACAATGACAGACTTGTCTAAGTATGGTTGACACACCCAGTTCATCAAGTCCATGAACACCGCCGGTGCATTAGTCAACCCAAAAGGCATCACGGTGAATTCAAAATGACCATACCTTGTGCGAAAAGCCGTCTTGGGGATATCATCTTCATGTACCCGGAGTTGATGATAACCCGAGCGAAGATCGATTTTGAGAAGTGCTTAGCACCTTGAAGTTGATCAAATAAGTCATCGATTCTAGGGAGGGGATACCGGTTCTTCACTGTGAGCTTGTTTAATTCCCGGTAGTCGATACACATTCTAAAGGACCCGTCTTTCTATTTGACGAAGAGAACAGGAGCACCCCAAGGAGATTGACTAGGGCGAATGAAACCCTTCTCTTGGAGTTCCTTGATTTGAGTTTGTAGCTCTTGCATTTCGGTTAGAGCTAGTCTATATGGAGCTTTTGCTACAGGCGCGGCTTCGGGGATAAGATTAATACGAAAGTCAAGTTCACGAGTTGGAGGTAATCCCGGTAAGTCATCCGAAAAAACATCGGGAAATTCACAAACAATAGGAACAGTCTTCAATTCTACCTTTGTGATGGTAGCACTAAAGACCTTAGAATTAGAGGAATCAGAGATTTTGCCTTGAACCCTAAGAATTCTACCGTTAGTCAAAGGTATCTTAACAACTCTCTCACCACAATCAATAGTCGCGTTTACTGCCGTCAACCAATCCATACCCACAATGACATCAAAACTCCCAATATCGAAAGGCATAAGGTCTATGAGGAATTCAACATCGTCTAGAGTCAAGACACAATCACGTATTATTTGGCTAAGTTTAGTTAGTGACCCGTTTACCATTTCAATGTCAAGCACATAGTTTAGAGCACAAGGATGCACATCAATCAAAGGGACAAAGTTAGAGGACACGAGGCTATAATCGGCTCCGGAATCAAATAAAATTGTTGCATAGTGACCATTAAGGAGAAAGGTACCTGCTACTACGTTGGGATCGTTGCGGGCTTCATTTGCATTAGCCGCAAAGGCTCGGCCGCGTGGTTGCACTTGATGGCCTTGTTGTCCCCGGTTTTGGTTAGGCCCGACCATTTGTAGTTGGTTGGGGTGGACGGCTACTTGAACTTGTTGTCCCACCCATCAAGGACAATTATTACGATAGTGGTCACGACTACCACATTCAAAACATTCACCTATTCGTTGGTTACCTTGAGGAGGGACGGCCCGAACAGGAGCCACATTCATTGGGCCCGTTCTTAGAGCTCTACAATTCTTGGATTCGTGCCCAACTCGGTTGCAGTTAAAGCATGCTCCACATTGGACATTGGCGGGATGATGCCTGTTGCATCTCCCACAGAAAGGATGAGTCCCAGTATAAGCTTTCCTAGTTGGTTCCACCGCCGCCATTATTCTACCCCTATTTGCATTCTTGGGGTCAAACCTTCCCACTTTCTTTACCCCGCTAGACTCTCCCACTTCCTTCCTCTTGTATGTTGAGGATTTGCTTAAAACACCGCTCCTCAACAAGTCTTCGGTCACGCTACCGGCCCGGTTAACCGCATCGGCCAAAGAAGTAGGCATGTTAGAATTCACATAAGATCGGACTTGAGGATTCAAGCCCAATACAAACTTCTCGATGGCCCGAGACTCAGAATCTACCAAGTGAGGAATGAGGGTAGACAACTCTTGAAATCGCCTAACATAGCTCTTGTAATCGGCTCCCTCCATGTTGAGATTAGCAAACTCAATGGTCAAGTTTTGTAGTTCATAGGGTGGACAAAACTTTGCCTTCACTTTGTTCTTGAAATCGATCCATTCCAAGTTATAAGTCCGCCCCAAGGTTATCTCTTGGTTCCACCAACTCAAGGCGTCATGCCTAAACATGCCGGATGCATAAGAAATCCGGTCGTCATATGTGCAATGACTCCTTTCAATCACTGCCTCGATTTCCTCAAACCACCTTATACACTCTGTGGGACCACCTCTTCCATCAAACTCCGGTGCCCCACAGCTTTTGAAGTCTTTAAATATACACCCCTGTCGGTATCCTCCATGTTGATTATACATGGGCATACGGTTATCAACTCCCACTGGTTCCTCTTCTTCCTCTTCCACAACATGAGGTTGAGCATTTTCATTATTCACATTAATTGGGGCTTCATTGTTTTGAGGTCCATTGTTTTGAGCCGCATTGTTTCCCCCAAGACTTGCCGTGACTTGAGCAATAATGGTCGGCATGATATTGGTGACCGTTTGAGCGATCACCTCAGCCAAGTTTGGCTCGGGAGCTTCACCATGGCCCCTTCCTTGGCCTCTACCACGACCTCTACCACGGCCCCTACCTCTACCTCCTTGTACCTCCGGTTGAGCTTCCTGTTGAGGTTTTTCCGATTCAGCCCTATAGTTCGTTCCGGTTCTCCTTGGTCTCACCATTTCTATAAAACAAGTGACACGTTGACCCGAGAGTTAGTCTCAAATGCTCACATGTTAGTCACACAAGTAGTCAATGCTCCCATACCGATACCACTTACTCATTTCATATCATTATGCTAAGGTAAGAGTGCTAGAATCCTATGGGATTGTTACTTAGCATATCATCATGTCAAATTCATTACAATTGTCTATCATTAACTCAAGTAATCATGCTCAATACATCATGCAATCAAACAACTAACACGAATGATTCAAAGTATAATCCGAATTCGATATGCTCTCTAGTTATTGACCGGGTATGTATACAGGGTGTACCAATGGCTAACCCTCCATCTAATCAACTTCCATTAAGCATATCGGTTCCTTATTATACTTTAAGCCACATGTGCGCAATCCACGATGTCATTAACTTGTTATAATGTTGGGTAACCATAAAAGAGTTGATCGGGTTCTTTTAGGGTTGCCACAATATTATACTAAGTTAATGGCATAACTTCATTTTGCTCTAAATCATCAAATTAGCTTCAACTAATAACAACAACAAACCATATTAACCACATTCCACATTCATCACATTGAATTCAAGCTATCACACAAGTGGTCTTAACTACGAACTCACACGGAGATTCACATAATTCACATTGCACATGAATTTCCTAACCATGCATGCTATATGAAGAGTTTTAACTTAAGTCGTAGTCTAGGTCAAACCGCCTAATTCTCTACGACCACACATGGGCCACCATTCTGTAACACCCCAAGCCAAGGCTCGAAATATTACGGAAATCATATAGCACAAGGTGGAATTACAATAGAACAAGAGCTACATGCAAATAAAGATTCAGTGAATCCATTACAATACGAAACAAGTACCAAAATACATAAGGAGCAAATAACCATCAAAGTTTACAAAAGAACATTCAGAAGATGGCAAATCGATCCTAAGTATAATGCAAAAGAGAAGGTCGATGAATCCTTGATTCATAAGGTCCAATGCCCGGGTTTAACAGCAAGCAAGCAACTAAACTCCACGTCCGGGAATAACCTGATTACCTGAAAAGTGTACTAAGCATAGTCAACACAAGGTTGGTGAGTTCGTAGTAATGATCCATAAGGAACCATCATCAATAATCACAATGTACGAGTAGAGGCTAGACATGACTTACAACGAGCCTCTAAGTAACACAATAACGTCCAACAACAAGATTACACAAAGTAAGTAAGCGTGTAATAGGAGTGCACAAATGATAAAAGTATCAGTACAAGTGCCGAATGCATAAATAAGCCAACATGCCTATCTTATGCGTGAACTCAAGTCACCTATGCAACGATACCCGCCTGTCATCGCAATGAACAAGGCTGTATCTCAAAATCATCGAGATATATATGTCTATATACTCGGATGGCATGTCACCAACATCTCACAGATTAAGTGTATACATCTATACACTTGGATGTTTGAGTCCTCAACCGAGGGACTATGTAACTACGTATGCATGCTTACAATCAAATCGTATATGCATCAATCACGAATCGTCTGTCATAAATCCACAATCAATATTTGTCAATCATAAACCAATAATCACAATTCAAACCAACTATACGTACATACACTTAAGAGGATTATCCATTCTTCGAGTCCCAGATGCTTATATATAGGGTCACCTGCAGCCTTCCCACCACATCTAAAACTCAATGAAGGCATAACCGACTTCCATGTATGTACGTCTATCCTAATATTAATGAAATACTTAACAAAACATAAACCAAGTCAATCAAACGTGATAAATTGTCTCATAATCCAACATTTAATCCAATCAATCAATCAATCAACAACGTAAGTAAACACGCAAGTTTTACACTTTTCAGCCCGAATCTCAAAGGAGTAGGGAGTTACGAAACTCACCTCGATTGGCTATGAAAAGCTAAGATTGATATAAGGTCAAGTTATTGTTGTACAATGTTCACTTCACGTCCAACACCTAAATATCGATCATATACATTCACATCAACATACATAAACACATATACGAAGTTATCAAGTACTCGGCAAAACCCAAATTAGGTTTCCAAAGTGCTTCTCAACGATAAATGACTTCTAAGACTCTTATTCATTGTTACATAAGATAAGAAGTGAATTAGATCAAGGCTCGACGCGTAAAAAGGTCCAGAAAGTCATTTTAGGTCAAACAAGAAAATCTGAAAAGTACAACTGGCGTAAGCTACGCCCTACACTGGCGTAGGTTACGCCCTTTGTAAAATTTTAGGGTAAAGGGGGCGTAAGGTACGGTGCTCTCTAAAGTGCAATTCTTTTGGCGTCTTGAGTGGCGTAAACAGGAGGTTTTGGCGTAAGATGGGGCATTCGGCGTAAGCTACGCCCCAAAGGGCCGTAACCTACGCCCATAGAAAATACACCCAGCGTAGCCTACGCCCCTATGGAGCGTAGGTTACGCCCCTTACTGGGCAGCAACACGACCAAGAACATTTTATGCAGAAAATCATGAACCAAAACCCTATTTCAAGAACCCAAAACCCTAAATCGATATCTAAGGTTAAAGGACTCGCTTTGATGATACATTTGACCTTCTAACACCTAAATACACTTGCCCAAACCCGTATTTCCATCCATAACATCATCAAATTCTCCAAATCGATCAAACCTTAGTTAAACCCTAAATTGACCCGAATCTCGTTTTAAGTCGTTCTAAGACCTGTAACTTCTTGAAAAGGCTAGAAATGCATAAACAAACATAAATAGATGCAAATGGGATGAATTAGACTTACCAAAACTTCCTTCTCGAGCTAGAACCCAATTTATGGCAAAATGGGTAAAACCTTGAACTAAGAAATGAAATCCTTTGCTTAGACGATAATGAGATGAAGATGACAATGATTCTTGAGTTAATCTAAACCCAAAACACCAAATGGATGCAAGAGAATGAGAGATATGAGATGGGTTGGATGGTCTTGCTTTTACTTAGAGAGAAAAGAGGGAAGAAAAGAAAGAGTTGTGTGGTAGAGAATGAGATAAGGGAAAGGAGATGGGTCATAAAGGGCTGGTGGGTCGTGGATGACCCACGGGCCGACCCGTTTCCTTCTCAAGCCAAAATACACGTCGTTATACATTTAAACACCGATTAATCACACTATCGACCCGACTAACATACCACATTGTCAATTTAACCACAAAAGAACCCAAATAATTCATTCAACAAGTTTGTTAGTCACATTACACGTAAAGTCAACGGGTCAAAACTCTCGGATGTTACACCTTGCACCAATTGCAACTGAAAGTGCTCCATCTGGAAGTCAAACTATTGCTGCTGCCAGTACTGATGCTGGCCAGCAAATTCAAGGTGTGCTTACTCAACAATCAACTGGTAGAGAAATTGTAATAGCTGCCAGTACTGAAGCTGGTGAGCAAAGGATTGAAGAGTATGAAGATGTGATTGATAGGGGGAATGTTGATAAGGGCAAAAGGAAAGCAACTGATGAATCTGCCCAGCCGGCCACTGATGTACCAATGTTAGAAACTGGCAATGTTGATAGGCTTCCTCCAGTTTCAGAAAGTGATAGCAAAAGATTGGCAAGACTTGGAAATGAAATCAAAAGAAAGAAAGAAGATGAAACAAGCAAACCAAGTTGAAGCCAGAGAACATCTTGCAAAGATAAAATTGCTTGATATAAGTGATGCTCATCTTTTGGGAATCACTAAGGAGGAATATGCCAGAGTCAAAAATGATGCAAGGATAGTGGGCATGTTAAAAGAAATGCTTGATATTGAACTTGACAGACACTATCCTGATGATGAAGCTGAACATGATGCTAGAAATCTGAACATATCTGTGGATAAGGCAAAGGAGATTCGGGCCAATGGGATTCTTAAGAGAATTGAAAATGTTAAGAAGGTTGTAAAAAGGGTAGTGAATCCACCGAGAAGGAACCCTCAACCAAGAAAACCATTGCCCAGAGATGCTGATCTTAGAACCTTCATTGAACCAACTGGCGAAATCTCAAATGATGACATCAAAGTTGCTGTGCAGGCTGCTGGAGCTGGGACTATTAAAATTACAAATGAATCTGAAGCCAGAAGCTATTATTCCCAGATCATGGCAACCAGAAGGCACAGTGGTGCAATAAATGGTGTCTTTGTAACAATCAAGCCAGGCACCAAGTTCTTTCATGTTGAAGTCAGTTATACTAGAGGGCCACTAGTTAAAACTGATAATCCTGGTGCAATGCAATATGGGTTCTCTGAATGGGTTGAGATGGTGAACTTTTTGGAAGCCAAGGCACAAAAGAATAGGTTTGAGAAGGCATGGGTCAACTTCTTAAAGGGCAAGATTCAACATAAAGAGAATCTGGAGCTGAAGTTGAATATGGATCCTGAAGACTCTCATCCTATCTCTTCAGTGTCAAAGAAAAGGAGAACTGGCGAAGGGCCATCTGTTTAAGTTCTCCTTCCAGTTTATCTACTTGTATTTTTATTTACATTCTGTAACTTGTGTAAATTTCATTCCCTTGTATAAATGAAGTTACCAGTTTGTAACCACAAGGTAGATAACAGATTAAATCTAACAAACTCAAAAGAAAAACCCAAGGCATTTATTGATCTATAAAAATGCCTTGGAAAATTTAGATAGATTTAATCGAACAAGTCTTTCCATTTCATACTTGTATAGATACAAGAAATGAAAAAGACTTGGCAATATTTCAGGACAAATATGGGGAATTTGTTAGGACCAGTTTTGCTAAAACTGGCCAGTCTCCAGTTGCATCTGGAGACTAAGAAGATTTGTCCAGAAATATATTGAAGTCCAGTTGCAACGTACAGTTAACGCAACTGAAGACTTCCTCCAGTTGAGATCTGACCAGATGAAGAACCATTCCAGTTGAAGTCGAAGACAACAAGTGGAAGATAAAGAATGACAATGGCAGTGAAGCCCAGTTGACATTCTACTCAGATACAAACTGGAGAACATCAGTGTAAAGTACTTACAAAGCTTTACACTGATCACGAGGAAAAGACCTTTATGCTTTATGTGCTATTACACGGATAAAAGAATTTATCTATGTATAAAGTACAAAAGGTACATAAAGCAGGTTGAGTAAAGTTACTTTATGTCATAACTTTACACAACATTTTAAGGAATTAAATGTTATTCCTTAAATGTTCTCAACCATATTTGTACGGCCAGAGTTGACATCCCAATGTCAACTTTGCCTATAAATAGAGGTCTTTGCACAACCAAGAAACAACTTTGCAAACCTGCAATATTCTTGGTGAACTTGTGCAATATTCTCTCAATCGCAAAAAGGAACATTTCACAACTTTAAGTGTTTCAATTGTTTAGAGAATTTCCAAGTATAGATCAATTGTATTTCATAGGTTGTTAGGATATTTACATACTTTGTATTATCTTGGTTCCGCAACAACCTTGTAATTTATTTAAAGTTAATAAATAAATTACACTTGAAAAATACACATTGTCTCACCAATTTACTTTACGAGTATTTATTTATTGCATTGTCATTTACTTATTGTCACCTTAATAAGTAATCTTTATCAAGAACTTGGTATACACTCACTGTAACTTGCAAAGTAACCCCACCATCGACATTGAGGTGTCGTCAGGTAGTACCATCTAATTAGTTGGGACTTACAATAAGTAATATAAGTAATAGGAGTTGAAGAATTAAAAATGAAAATAGGCAATTTTATTAATAAGAAAACGATCAATCAAATAAGGTTATAATGTGTTTTGTATCTATAAGCCAAAAGTTAGAGTTTTTATCTAAGTCTAATATGGAAATTGAATCTATATACAATTGAAAAAGTTAATTTAATAAAACAAATAAATTAAAAGTACACGTGTCGATCAAGGATTACGCCACGTGTCGTTTTAAGAATATCTCAATCATGTTTTAGTTTATTGGTAGATTCCAATTCTATCGTCAAAATTTACAATTAATGCATCGTGTATATTTATAGTTTAAAAAGTGACTGATATATCTTTTTATTAAGTATTTTTGGAGTAAACGGAGGTTCGAGCCTCCCTCGGAGCATCATTTGGATATTTTTTTTTTAGAACGGCATTCTAATCTACTCATACTCCTAAATTACACGCATGTCTGGGATGAAACCCAGGACTCTCGAAAAATCCCTATTAATCCACCCCCACAAATGTGGGAAGTGGGACTCGAACCCAGGGGTCAATGACCTTATCAATGGGTCACCAACCCCTTTGGCCATCATTTGGAGATTTAGAGTAGATTAGATATAGGAATTTCATCATTTAAAGATTTAGAGTAGATTAAAGGTTAAAGACCTTACCAATGGGCCACCAACCCCTTTGGCCATCATTTGGAGATTTAGAGTAGATTAGATATAGGAATTTCATCATTTAAAGATTTAGAGTAGATTAAATTAGATATAGGAATTTGCTGTTAAAAAAAAGGATATTTTTATAAGAAAAAGTTGTTAATAGTTATTACTAGATTTTAGACCCGTGTCAAATACACGGATTGTTTATAACATATCAAAGATAAAAATTAAGAGTAAATTACAATTTTGGTCCCTGTCGTGGGTCAAAAATTACCATTTTCGTCCTTACCTTTCATAAATTACCGTTTTGGTCCAAAAAAGTTTGCTCCGCCAACGCTTTTGGTCTAATTCTCAAACGGACGTTAAATATGAGGTCATGTGACCTATACATGATGGGTATAATAGTCTTTTTGTCAAAGGACCAAAAACGTAAATAATGAAAAAAATTCAAAACTAATAATAAATATTATTGTGTATAGAGTATATCTATAAGTCTATGATCATCATCAACAAATACCATCAGATTCAATCAAAAACATCAAGCTTAGTTACATTTATCATCAAATTTAACTCACAAAATCATCCAAACTCTAAAAACCAAATAAAAAATCATATACCAAGACCACTCCTACGAACAAAATAAATTCTTGGTTACCTAATCCCATTAGTAAACCAAACTAAAATTCACAATCACCCTATGATGTAGTATTTATTTTATCCTACCTAATCCATCAAAAAAAATTCCCGATCACTGTAGCATTCTTTCTTTTTTCTCTCTAGCAACTTAATCTTATCTAACTTTACAATCACCATACTACCGTAGCAACACAATCTTATCTTAAAGCACCCATACCTTAACAATAACATGTGTGATTAAATCTTTTTGTACTAATATTCGAGAAGACGAGTGGTGGCTACGGTGATTGGATTTGGGGATGAGAAGTTTCGGAAAGAGTAGGAAGTGATGCTGGTGGACGGAGGTCTTGGCAGCAATTGGCGGTTCGTTCCGATTTAGGGTTTCAAATGGTGGCAGCCAGTGGTGGTGTTGTTACTCCGTTGATGATGATGATACAAGATGAAACAAAGATATATGACCAAAGAAGAAGGTGTGGAACTGAGTTTCCAGGTTGTGAGTTTGATGCTCACGATGTGATTACTTATCTACCCACGGTTTCATTTATCCGACAAAGATTTCCGGTAAGTTTTGGTAGTATTGTTTTTCCGGCGAGGATTTCCAACAACCCATAACCCTATCCGATTGGGTGAGTTTTTGGTTCCCACTACATTTAGTGTTTTAAGAATAAAGAAAGAAGTATAGATTTAAGAACACAGGTAAATAACGTAAGGAAGAAAAGTATATAGATCTAGATGGGTATTAATGTGGTGTGATGAAGAGGATGATGATATGTGTATAGATTTAGGTTTTTAGATCTGGAAGTGAAAGGAATGAAAGCTAGAGCTAATTACATTTTTGGTCCTTGTGGTAAGAAAAAGACTAAAATAGCCATGACGTGCAGGTCACGTGATGGACAAATAAACGTCCATTTGGGAATTGGACCAAAAGCGTTGACGGAACAAACTTTTTTGGACCAAAACGGTAATTTATGAAAGGTAAGGACAAAAACGGTAATTTTTTACCCACAACAGGGACCAAAATTGTAATTTACTGTAAAATTAAATATATGTAATCCAAAAAAGTTGTGAAAGAACAAACAAATAAATTCAAATATAAAGAATGTAATTAAAATTATGAAAGAACAAATAAATTCAAATATAAATATGTTAATGAAAATCAAAGTAACAGAATGTAATACTGGAATATTGACGAAAAGCATTTAACTTGTTCGTCTATCAATATCATGTCAAGGCTTGTTGTAATTGTTTTCTTAACAATACAATTAAAGAAACTTCTTGTAGTTTTTGTTGTGGTATTTGTTTTTCATGAAAGTTTTGGATTATATAGTTGTTATCAATTAGATATTATTTTTTATATATATAATCATTGATAATTTGATAAGTTATAATTATAGCTGATGAAGACTAATTGTACAAAGTTGGTTTTTTATTTATTAAAAGATTTTTTTTATTATTTAATTAGTTGAATATTTGGGATAAACATGAGTTTTATATTTTATGTATTTTATTTCAACTTATTAATTAATATTAATCTTAATATATACTAAAAGACTGACCTAATATATCGACCAAACACATGTCTAAATTAATTTACACCTTTTGATTTTCTATCATCAATTTACACTTTAACCCAATTTAAATAATTAATATTTTATTGCATAATGTCTATCTAATAACAAAATATAGCTAAAAATTAGAGTTACAATACGAATTAATATTTATATCAATATTTTATTTTATATTATTTTTATTGTAAGATTTATCGACAATTTATTAAAAATATAAATAATATAAATAAAATATCATTACTATATCATTAAAGGTCGTGGGTTATGAACAGTGCCACGACCCACGTGGCACTGTTCTATTGGTCCTTTTTAACCCTGCATTATTATTTGGTTTTTGTCATATCGGATCCCTTTTAGGTTTTTTTTCTTTCGGTTTTTCTTGGTATCTTTCATAGTTCTTTTGTTTTTGTGTTCTCTTCTATTGGTTCATCTTATACCCCGCATTATTACTTGCATTTCGCCATATCATATGCCGTTTGGGTTTTCTTTTTCTTTCTGTTTTCTTGGTTTTTTTCAAACTTTGTTACTTTTGTGTTCTCAACTAGGAGTAATATATTAAAAACTTTTATTCAACATTTTGTTTTTACTTCGTTTTTTTTAAAGGGCATGGCTATGAATAGTAACTCGCCACTATTCGGGTTTTGCAACATCGCATCTCTTTTGGATTTTTTATTACGAGTTACATTTTGGTTTTCGACTGTGGCGAGTTACTATTCGTCCACGTCACGTCCCGCACCACTATTCGCGTTTTGTCACATCGCATTCCTTTCGGATTGTTTATTACGATTTACATTTTGGTTTTTTTCACATTTTTTCCTTTTGGGTCATTCAACCTTTTTGTGGCACACCCGTACCGACCCACGTGGCACTGTTCTATTGGTCCCTTTTAACCCTGCATTATTATTTGGTTTTTGTCATATCGGATCCCTTTTAGGTTTTTTTTTCTTTCGGTTTTTCTTGGTATCTTTCATAGTTCTTTTGTTTTTGTGTTCTCTTCTATTGGTTCATCTTATACCCCGCATTATTACTTGCATTTCGCCATATCATATGCCGTTTGGGTTTTCTTTTTTCTTTCTGTTTTCTTGGTTTTTTTCAAACTTTGTTACTTTTGTGTTCTCAACTAGGAGTAATATATTAAAAACTTTTATTCAACATTTTGTTTTTACTTCGTTTTTTTTAAAGGGCATGGCTATGAATAGTAACTCGCCACTATTCGGGTTTTGCAACATCGCATCTCTTTTGGATTTTTTATTACGAGTTACATTTTGGTTTTCGACTGTGGCGAGTTACTATTCGTCCACGTCACGTCCCGCACCACTATTCGCGTTTTGTCACATCGCATTCCTTTCGGATTGTTTATTACGATTTACATTTTGGTTTTTTTCACATTTTTTCCTTTTGGGTCATTCAACCTTTTTGTGGCACACCCGTAACTCTATTTGCATTTTGCTACATCGCATCCGCTTAAATTCTGAACTAATATATCGATATTTTTGCCATATCACATCCCGTTCGGGATTCTATTACGGGTTACTTTTTTGTTTTGCACACTTTTAAACAAACTTATTCATGACATAATTATTTGTAACTAAGCGGTTGAAGGTTCAACGCAAATATACTAAAATAACGTAACCGTTTCAACAACACAATTGAGAATCGCAACGCGGGGTCCAAAATTTTCTAGTTATCATTACAACTCATTGGGCTGTTGCAAATTGGACAGAACGACTCTTGGGGATGAGATTCAATAGGCCGTGAATTAAATGTCTATTAAGCCATCTTTTTTCTGCTTATTTCTATTATGTTTAGAAAGTTAGGTTGTTGATATATGTGATCCGACTTTAAGAGTGTTGAATATGGATACTAGAAGTCTACTTTTGGGTTTATTTACTTTTGGTTCCAGGGGCACATCTTACGTATTATTGAATAAATATAGGTTTAAACAGTTTTGATTCTTACAATTACTTTCCTCATTACTACCCATTTACCCAACCTGCTTGACCGGCCCATCTAGTGCCTCTTCGTTGTCACAAGAAGACAGTTCACTCATTCTGATACACCTCTCATGGTATGTTTAAAACTTAAGCAAACAACTCCAAGTGATATTGATTAAACTCTAAAAGATATGTATAAAAAAACGATATAAGTTATAGGTGCATAACTTGGATAGTCGTACGACGACATTGTGTATAACAAAATGGGTCTAATTGTTATTAGCATTACCCCATAAGTCATACATGAATTATGACCAAGAGGTTTGTAAATATTAAGGACTAAATATAACAGTAAGACATTAGCAACTATAAATCATCATCTGGTAATATTTTTACATTTTTAATGTGGTATAAGTCTTTTTGTGTTTCATATACTTATTTTTATATTGATAATATGGTAAGCCTTGTGTATTTGACCAAGTATATACTAAAAGGCAACTGACCTAACCTCAATTAACCAATCACAAATCTCAATTTCTCTAATTTAATTAAATTAGCACATGTCATAATATAATTTACATTTTTTTGTTTTTTTCCATCATCAATTTACACTTTTAGTCCCTTTTCTTAAAATAATAATTTTATTGAAATAAAATACATAAAATATAAAACTCATGTTTATCCCAAATATCCAATTAATTAAATAATAAAAAAATATCTTTTTATCCCAAATACAAAAAGTTTTTTGATTGTGTTGATCAAAAAATTATTACAACAGCAAGCTTTGACATGATATTGATAGACGAACAAGTTAAACACTTTCGTCAATGATCCAGTATTACATTCCGCTACTTTGATTTTCATTACATTATTTATATTTAAATTTATTGGTTTGTTTTTTCTTAATTTTAATTAAATTATTCCACCGGAAATCTAACCGAATATTCCACCGCCAAAGAACTGTGGGACGCGCTGGTCACCACATATAGTAGTGGCAAAGACAAATTACAAGCCTTCAATCTTCATGTCAAAGCCAATGAAATCAAGCAATCCGAAAAATCATTAGAAGATTTTTGGATCTCGTTACAGGGTGTCTGGGGTGAAATAGATCGGTTACTATATGTAACGCCCGTTACTTTTGTAACGCCCGTTAGGGACTGATTTTGACAACATTTTCAAACGTCAATAACTTTTGACCCGTAAGTCCTTTTTCGATGATTCAGGCGGCCACGGAAGCGTAATTGAGTCTATTTTCCAATGGTAGAGGCCTCTGAGTCCAAAACATAGTTCTAATGTTTCAAAAGTTTTGATAAAGCAACAGTGGTCAAGTTTCGACTAGTCATTGTGAAACAAAATGTAATGATTCCACTTCGGTTGGATCAAAGCCTTATAAAATAGACATAATAAAGCTTTTATAGTAAGATTAGGTCAATATTCATAGGACCTTACCTCTTGAGATGCTTTAGGATTAATGTAATACGTGTATGATTAGGTTTTGGCTATCGTGGACATCGGTTCTACTTTCTTTCGACTTGGGATTTTATTGCTCATTCAGGTGAG
>CM067168.1:77567820-77610253 GCA_034093135.1 Erigeron breviscapus
CCAATCCTTGTTAAATATGGTGCCTTGAGAAATATCGAACAAAACTCTGTAGCCATCATCACAAAGTTGGCTGACACTGATCAGGTTGTATTTCAAACCATTCACAAATGCAACTCTTTTGAATTCGACTTGTCCGTTATTGAGCACACCATATCCTTCAGTTTTTCCACTTTGATCATTACCAAACGTCACTGCCGGTCCATCTTGGACAGTGAACTCTTCAAGCAGGGGCTTACATCCGGTCATAGTCCGGCCAGCAGCGCTGTCCTGATACCAGATATTCTTCTTTCGATCGCCCTGCACACCCACAAAAATCATCAGTTATTTTTGTGAACCCATCTTTTCTTGATGGGTTCACTGGACTTCTCTACAGAAGTCATAGTTGATTGTTGTGGAGGTAAACTGAAGACTACATCTGGATCTTTTTCACCAGATCCAGGTGCAGGAGTAAAAATGATTGGTATTTGATACCTGTTCCCCTTATTCTTATCAGATTTAGTTCCAGATGGAACATTCTTTTGATTAGGTTTTGAAGGGGGGTTTAATATTTTGTTTGAAAACTGGAGGTAATGAACCTCCTTCCAGATTTTTAATCCGGGCAGTACAACTCTGAACCTGTCTAGACAAAAGTTGGAGTTGACTTTCCAGTTTAAACAAAATATTGTTTTCATCAGGCTGCTGATCCTTGGACCTTGGTTCAGCTGGAGTTTTAGTCTTTTGGGTCTTGGGCTCCTTAGACTTCTGAGGTAAAGGCTTGTTACCAGTGGCCTTTTTAACTGGAGCACTAGCCTGTGGCTCCAGGTTTAACCTCAATGGGGGTGGTCTCAATGGGTTCAGTTTTGACATCTCAGGTTGATCATATGGAGTTTCAACCCTAAGAGCTGGAGGCAATGCATGAAGATCTGGTATGAGAGCTGCCATTTCAAGATCTCCAGATTTCCATGCATTTTTCTGGGCATCAATTGTTCTAGAAAATGCATCATAATTCTTTCCAGATGCTTTTACCCATGACTTGATAATCAATTGTTCTTTTTCAAGATCAGAAACTAATTTTTGATTTTCAAATTCTAAAGCCTCAATTTTCAAAACTGACTCCTTGAGAGCCAACTGGACACTTTGTAAATCATTTAGTTGTGGTTTAACATTGTTCAGTTCAATTAAGATAGTATCCAGATATCTTTCACTATATGCTCTAACAGTTTCCACAAAAGCCAAATCACCACTTAATGATTCAGCAAGGTCCAGTTTCAGTTCTGGGTCAACCTGGTTGTCATAATCACATACCTTTTTCAAAATGATGTCCACCCATCTTCCAGTGATGACATCTTCTTTGCCACATGCTGCTGTTGATCTTCCAAGGCCATGAAACACATGTCCCTTTCCTCTTCATCATCAACTGATGAGTCATCAGAGTACTCCCATTTTCCCTCAGTTTGTGCCATCAAGCACTGATCCTTTTCTTTTTCAATGGACAGGAGGGCAATCTGGGCCTTAAGCTTCTTATATTTAGCTTTGTAGCTATCATCAGGCCGATTAAAATTTGGGACAGAGGGACCAGTTTGGTTGTTCATCTGACTAGATCTGCATTCCTTCATAAAATGACCTTTCTTAACGCATTTATAGCAGGTAAGATTGGTTTTATCCAGAGAGCTGGAGCTGGAAGCATTGTTTGGGCCATTAAATCTTTTGGATTTATGCTTAAACCTATTAAAGGTTTTAGCAATCATGGCGACCAGATCATCATCGTCAGTTTCATCACAACCATCACTAATTTCAGTGGTCAGGCCAGAGTTCAAGAAACTGTTTAACATCTCCTTCATTGAGTGTGCCTGGACACTCTCTGCAGACATTAAAGCAGCACAAGGTCGCTCAGTTACACTAGCAACCTTGGAACTCTGGGCATGGTTCATGGCATCCTGCTCAGCCACCAGTCTTGCTGCATTATTATCTTCAGTGAATCTGAAGGCTCCATAGAGCGATGCAAGAGTGTGACTGTGCAGGGTTTTACCTTGGCTTAAGACAAGAACCATATTTTCCCATTTGGAAGGAAGAATATCACAAAACTTCGCAAGAAGAATATCCTTATCCTTCTCTACACCCAAGCCTCTCAACTGATTAATGAGGCTAGAAAACCTGGTGTAAGTACCAGTTAGACTTTCATTGGTAGAGCAAAGAAGGATTCATACTTCTTGTTCAAGGCAACTTTCCTGGTGACAATAGTGTCATCACCACCTTCAAACTGAATAACTAATTCATCCCACATTGACTTTGCACTGGGGAACAACACAAGTGTTGGAATTAGATCTTCAGGGATAGCTCCAAGGATCATGTTCTTGAGTCTGGTGTCCAGATCTACAAGTCTACGATCCTCATCAGACCAGTTGTCTTCGAGCTTTTCTCTGGAACCTCTTCTTCCAGTTGGATCTAGAAGAGGACTTACCCCAAAAGACATGGGTATATAAGGTCCATCCTAAGGATTTTCAGCATATACCTCTCTATCCCACCAAAATGCAAGAGCATTCTGGCCTTCCATGTACCAAAGGTCTCACTGTTTCCATCAAATTTTGGAACAGGAGTGTTAGAATAATGTACATGGACATGGTTTGGAGCAGTTGGAGGAGGAGGGTTTGTATTAACATTTTGAACAGGCGGTGTATTAGTATTCAGAGGGTTTTCACCTTGACCAGAACCATCTCCACCTTCAGTAGTAGTCATCTAAGCAGATCTAGGCAAGTATTTTAGCCTTCTGCTCTGATACCACTTTTAAGTCCCAACTCAATAGATGGTACTACCTGAAGACACCTCTATGTCGATGGTGGAGTTACTTTGCAATATAAGCGCTGAACTGGAGACGGCCAGTTGCAGTGAGTATATACCAAGTTCTTGGATAGATTACTTATTTAAGTGACAATAAGTAAAAACAATGCAATAATATAAAATACTTGTAAAGTAAATTGGTGAGACAATATGTAATTTTCAAGTGTAATTTATTTATTGACTTTAAATAAATTACAAGGTTGTTGCGGAACCAAGATAATACAAAGAGTGTAAATATCCTAACAACCTATGAACTACAATTGATCTACACTTGGAAATTCTCTAAACAATCGAAACACTTAAAGTTGTGAAATGTTCCTTTTTACGATTGAGAGAATATTGCACAAGTTCACCAAGAATATTGCAGGTTTGCAAAGTGTTGCAAAGTTGTTATGCGTTTCTTGTTGTGCAAAGACCTCTATTTATAGGCAAAGTTGACATTGGGATGTCAACTTTGGCCGTACAAATATGGTTGAGAACATTTAAGGAATAACATTTAATTCCTTAAAAATGTTGTGTAAAGTTGCAGAATAAAGCAACTTTTCTCAACCTGCTTTATGTACCTTTTGTACTTTATACATAGATAAATCCTTTTATCCGTGTAATAGCACATAAAGCATAAAGTCAATTCCTCGTAATCAGTGTAAAGCTTTGTAAGAGCTTTCCACTGATGGTTCCAGTTTGTAACTGACTAGAATTCAACTGGGCCTCGCTGCCATTGTCATTCTCTATCTTCCACTTGTTGTCTTCGACTTCAACTGGAATGATTCTTCAACTGGTCAGTTCTCAACTGGAGAAAGTCTTCAGTTGCATTAACTGTACGATGCAACTGGACTTCAATATATTTCTGGACAAATCTTCTTAGTCTCCAGGTGCAACTGGAGACTGTCCAGTTTCGAAACTGGGCAATTTAGCAATTACATCAATTTTAGCTTT
The DNA here is from genome assembly GCA_034093135.1 of Erigeron breviscapus. NCBI lineage: Eukaryota > Viridiplantae > Streptophyta > Magnoliopsida > Asterales > Asteraceae > Erigeron > Erigeron breviscapus. The sequence goes on from CM067168.1 coordinate 77,571,574, forward strand.
ATCTACCTCAATCCCCACACTAGACACCTTATGACCTAAAACTATGCCTTCTCTTACCATGAAATGGCATTTTTCCCAATTAAAAACAAGGTGTGCCCGCTCACATCGCTCAAGCATCTTATCCAAGTTGGAAGACACTTGTCAAAGGAATCACCAAAGACAGAAAAGTCATCCATGAAAACCTCCATAGATGTCTCCAACATGTCTTGGAATATTGCGATCATGCACCTTTGGAAGGTGGCGGGAGCATTACATAATCCAAATGGCATCCTACGATAAGCATAAGTGCCAAAAAGACATGTAAAGGTCGTTTTCTCTTGATCGTTGGTGTCAATGGGTATTTGAAAGTACCCGGAGAAACCATCAAGAAAACAAAAATACTCGTTACCGGCTAACCGTTCGAGCATTTGGTCAATGAAGGGTAAAGGAAAATGGTCTTTACGGGTTGCATCATTTAACTTTCTATAATCAATACAAACACGCCACCCGGTAACCGTCGTAGTAGGTACTAATTCATTTCGGTCATTGGTCACCACAGTCATTCCCCCCTTCTTCGGTACACAATGGACCGGACTCACCCATGGACTGTCAGAGATAGGATAAATAATTCCAGCATCTAATAACTTAGTTATCTCTTTCTTAACGACATCTTTCATATTCGGGTTAAGCCTCCTTTGTCTTTGAACACTTGGTTTACAATTTTCATGCAAATTATTTTTATGCTTACAAAATTCGGGGCTAATTTCGGGTATGTCAGATGTACGCCAAGCAAAAGCCCTTTTATGGGACCTTAAAACAGTCATTAACTTACATTTTTCATCATCCGAAAGTGATGATGATATAACAATAGGAAGAAGAGACTTACCTTCGAGGAATTCATATTCCAAGTGCACGGGAAGTGGCTTGAGCTCCAAATCGGTTGGTGGATTCTCCACCGAAGTTTCAATCTTCAAACCATCCCGTTCAATCTCCTCAAAAGTCTCATCCTCCGGCGGTGTCTCATCAGTGCTTAACTCCATGATCTCTCTCACCATTTCTTCAACCATCACTTGCTCTTCTTCACTACAAGCAAGCAAAGCTTCACCCTCATCCGTGTCTAAAAAATTCAGTAACTCCATCTCCAAAGCATCCTCTTCAATCACATCAATCCTGAAACAAGTATCATCATTAGAGTAAGGATGTTTCAAAGCTTTATCAATGGAAAACGAAATTCTATCATTTCCTATCCCTAATGAAATGACCTTATCTTTAACAACGAATAATAGCATCGGCCGTATACAAGAAAGGTCGGCCTAAAATAAGAGGCACCTTGGTGTCCTCTTCCATTTCAAGAATCACAAAATCGGCCAAAAAGACAATATGGCCTACTTTAACACACAAATTTTCAGCAATCCCCATGGGATACTGAAATGAATGATCGGCGAGCCTAATGCTCATCCGAGTTGGCTTCAATGCCGCTAAAGATAATCTTCTATAAACTATAAAAGGCATTAAATTAATGCTAGCCCCTATATCGGTTAAAGCATCACAAGTAAACTTAGCATCAAAAGAACAAGTAATCAGAAAACTCCCTGGATCTTCTAGCTTAGGAGGAATATGATTTTTCACAATTGCTGAGCATTCCGCGTTGAGGAAAGTAGCCTTGGCTTCCTCTAGCTTCCTCTTGTCTGTCACAAGCTCCTTGATGAACTTGGCATAGTTTGGCATACCTGAAATAAGATCAACCAAAGGAACATTAATATAAACGGATTTAATCATATCAATAAACTTACCATATTGCTCCTTGATCTTTTCCTTCCTCAATCGTTGAGGGAATGGAATCTTCGGCTTATAAGCTTTCACTTCAGGTTCAACAACCATCGGTTTATCAACCGGTGAAGGTGTAGGTGGAACGGCCGGTGGTTTCACGGCTGGGTTCGGCTCCACTACAATCTCCTCATCGACTTGTTCATCTTCCTCCTCTCTATCAACCTGCATAGAACCATTAGTAGCACTAGAAATAGGAGTAGGAATAGGAGAATTAACTACCTTACCGGACCGAGTAGTAATGGCATTTACATGCTCATTCCTAACATTCGGGTGTTGATACTTATTACCTCCATCATTTGAACCGGAAGGCTTAGGATTTTGTTGGGTATTACTAGGTAAAGATCCTTGTTGACGATTAGAATTACCCATCCTATCAAGCCTCACACCCAAATCCTTAATTGCCGCTTGTTGATTCTTGATGTTTTGATTCATCTTCTCATTCAAAGCGGTAATATCGATGCGGTAGTTGTCATTTTTCTTCTCTTCATCTGTCATGAACTTCTTCACAAGCTCCCTAAGCTCGGCATTAGGATCAACAACTTCAGTAGGTTGAGCTTGATTACCTCCTTGATTTCCTTCTTGCCATGATGCTCCCAATCTTGACCTGAAATTTCCAGCACCATTAGAATTAAAATTAGAATTAGAATTACCTTGGTACCGGTTTTGATAGGCTCCATTCCTTTGAAACATCCCCCGACTTGCAATAGGAGGTTGGTATTGGGTTTGAACATAATCAACTTCCTCATTTCTTGGCACTTTATCACAATCCTCCGTGTAATGTCCATCACCATAATGATCACAACCCGCAACGGCAGTCTTCAAATCTTTCTCAAGCATCCCAAATCTACCATCCATCATAGCAAACCTCTTGTCCATATTACTTGATAGGGCCTTAATTTCAGCTACAACATCATTACTTCCACCACTATCAACCTGAGCCACACTCTTCCTACCCGCCTTAACAAGTTCCGGTTTAGTCCTACCCGCCTCTCGAGTCACACTAGCCTTAACCATGTCCTCCATAACCTTATAGGCTTCATTGTAGGTAACATTATTAATATTACCCCCACAAGCCCAATCTAATTCCCTTTGAGTACGGCGATCTAAACCCCTAAAGAAGATAAGAATGTGCTCATTCAATTGAATACCATGCCCCGGACACTTCCTCATCAACTCCTTCAAACGTTTCCAAGCATTAACCAAATCCTCATCCCGCTCTTGCTTAAATGCCCTAATTTCAAGCTTCAAAGTTTCAACCAATTGAGCCGGAAAGAACCGCTCAATGAAAGCTTCCCTCATTTCATCCCAAGTTTCGAATATGTTCTCCTCAAGCTCATCATACCAATTCGCAGCCTCTCCCGTGAGAGACAAAGGGAACAATTCAAGCTTAACATGTGGCATTTGAGTCTCACCATACTTATACAACCGACACACCTTCTCAAACTTCTCTATGTGATCATATGGATCCCACCTATGCACCCCATCAAACTGATTTTCCTCAACCCGTTGCAAATGATTACCCTTGACATTGAAATTCGCGGCGGTAGTTGGAGGACGAATAGCCGAACCCCTATTTGGTGCAAATGATTCGAGTACTCTCCCCAATAGTCCTATCAAATGGGTGAACCATCCCATCTCCATTTCTTTCCATGTTCCTAGGCGAAGTAGGTGGCGAAGTGGGAGGTGTAGACGGTGGTGTAGAAGGTGGTGTTGATTTTGGTGAAGGTTGTGGAGTTGGTTGTTGTTTATCTTCCTTATCTTCTGGTTTGGCGGTGTTAGAAGGTGTTCCGGATTCAAGGTTTAAACTTAACGGATCTATTTTGCTTGATGTTGAGGTAACGGTTTGTGAATGTTTCTTCCCACGTCTCTTGGTTTTTCCCGGATTAGATTGAGGGCTCACTAGTGGTAAACCAGAAGACCTCCTTATCATCAACTAAGAAAGAAAACCTGAGAACACAAACAAAGAAAAACCGTCAAACGCACCAGGTTACACCAAACAAACAAAAACAGAAAATTAAAAACTAAAATAGAAACTAATCTAAGAAAGCAAGTAACTCTCTCGTACGTGAATATAAGAAAGGATCAACTACAAAATCTCAAACTATAACTCTTAAAATTAGTCCCCGGCAGCGGCGCCAAAAACTTGATACGTAAAAATCGAGTTAAATTAAAAACAAGAAATACTTCAGAACTGACTACTACACACAATCGGGCAGTGGACCCGTTCGTATGCAATATAGCTTTAAAGTAAGTCCAGGTCGAACCACAGAGACTAATTAAGAGTGAGCGAGTTTAATGTAGTTTTAAAAAGAGTTTTGGATTTTAAAGACTCCCGTCATATTGGATTTGAAATAGTTAGTTAATTAATGAAAATTAGTAATTCGGAGAATTAAACGAAAAGAGCTTTGATTTAATATCAAGATTAATTAAAGGATCATCTACTTCGACTCCATGACACAACTTATTTAGGTTGCATTTAAGTTAAAACCAATTCAATTATGTTGATTTGATAACTAGGTTAGACAAAGAACTCACTAGTAGCGCTCCTAGCTTATTACCCGATCTGAACCCATTAACCAATTGATTCAATCCCTAAGATCCGGTTACCACCTTCCCTATCAAGACCTACTAAATTGACTAATTTGTTTTGTTATTGTAAACAATTTCGTCTACCGATTTTACCAAACCGTTAACACTTTGAATTCTATTATCTATTGTCGTTTATTAACTCGTTACCACAAGTTAACACCTATCGATTGTACCCAATCAACTAGAACAATGTACTCCTAAACTTAGATACCTCTAAATCATTCATACATTATCAACAAAACAGTAGATAAGTTATAAGAACTCAAAACATTAAGATCTCGACAAAACGTTTAACTATCAACTTGAATTCAAAAGATTATGCAACCATAATTCACTGTTTCACTTCATCTCAGTAGATGATGAAGTATTTAGCTAGACATAATCATAAATAAATCAAAAATAGCAAAAGAAAGAGTAAACATCTTGTACCAAAGTGTGAAAGACAATGAAAAGCTAAAGAAATCGATGTTTGAATGCCTTGAAACTCTCGAGCAACCTAAAGATCTTGGAGAACGAATAAGCTGCTGAATATTGCCTCAAAGAACCCTAAAATCGACTGGAAGTGAAAGTATATCGAATGGTAGAGTTTTGGCTTTGTATTTATAGTGTTTCCAAAAAGGTATTCTGCCGACTCAAAATATGCGCCGCATGAGACTTTCATGCGCCGCATAAAATGAGTTTCCAAAAATCAAACCATATGCGCCGCATACAAATCTGTGCGCCGCATATCTTCATGTCCAAAATTTGTCCAACTTTCTGTGATAAAATCAAAGGAAATATGCCCCGCATAAACAAGCCATGCGCCGCATATTCTCTTCCTTCAGCTAAACTTCACATTTTTCATCTTGACTTCACACGAACTCGTCCACGAACCATCCTAATGCATCTTTTAGCCATCCAAAAGCCAGTTCTAACCATTGTACATGTTCTAAGCCTGAAATCACTAACAATACCATCAAAGCATCGAATATATATGCAAATTACACATAATTAAGCTTAAAAAAAATGACTTAAAAACGATATGGGAATGTATATATAAATGGACATATCACATAAACTAACCAAAGCCACAATTTCTAATTTACTTACACCACGACTAGCATCGAACAATCGATTAAATCGACTAAATAACCTCGTCTAGCATACGAACATAATTTAATTAAAACGATCACTAAATCATACATACACCTTGAACACGATTCAACACGAATAACCCGATCAGATATTACTTATTTAATATTAATATCACATACATGAAATTAACGGGTCAACTTAAGTCAAATTTTACGAATGTTACATTATTCCCCCGTTAAAGGAATTTCGTCCCGAAATTCGATCAAAACCCTAATCACTAAACAAATGAGGATACTTGGCTTTCATAGAATCTTCACGTTCCCAAGTGAACTCGGGTCCGTGCCTAGCTTGCCATCTCACCTTGACGAGCGTGTATCGAGTATTCTTTAACTTTCTAGTTTGTCGATCAAGTATCTCTATCGGTTCTTCTACAAATTTTAACGTTTTATCTACCCGAATTTCCTCAAGTGGTACATGGAGCGTTGGATCCGCCAAACACTTCCTAAGGTTACAAACATGAAACACATTATGAACTCCACTCAAATCTTGAGGGAGCTCACAAAACGGGCCAATACGCTCCAAGATCTTGAATGGGCCAATATACCTTGGCCCCAACTTGCCACGCTTCACAAAACGAACTACTCCTTTCCACGAGGACACCTTTAACAAAACAAAATCACCTACCTCAAATTTGAGGGGTCTTCGTCTCACATTGGCATACTTCAATTGTCGTTCTCGGGCTACTCTCAACTTTTCCTTGATTTGATAGATCACTTTTGTCGTTTCAACAATAATCTCGGGTCCAATGAGTTGGCTTTCACCAATCTCCGCCCAAGCAAGTGGTGATCTACACTTTCTCCCATACAAGGTTTTAAACGGTGCCATTTGAATACTATCATGGTAGCTATTATTGAATGAGAATTCGACCAAAGGGAGATGCATATCCCAATTGCCACCAAACTCGATGGCACAAGCTCTTAACATATCTTCAAGCGTCTGGATCGTTCTTTCACTTTGACCGTCGGTTTGTGGATGGAACACCGTACTCATATCGAGTTGAGTACTCATTGCTTTTTGGAACGCCTTCCAAAACTTTGAAGTAAATCGGGTATCCCGATCGGTGATTATGGAAATCGGCACTCCATGCTTGGATACTACTTCTTTGATGTACAAACGTGCCATGGTGTCAAACTTGTCATCTTCCCGAATAGCTAAAAAGTGAGCCGATTTAGTCAATCGTTCAACAATCACCCAAATGGTGTCTCGACCACTACTCGTTCTAGGTAACTTCGTGATGAAGTCGATAGCAATTCCTTCCCATTTCCACTTCGGTGTTACCGGTTGGACTAGTAAACCAGGTGGCTTCTTGTGTTCGGCCTTTACTTGCAAACATGTAATACATTCACTCACATACCTAGCAATATCTTTCTTCATTCCCGACCACCATTACAAATCCCTCATATCAAAATACATCTTGTCGGACCCCGGGTGAACCGAGTATGCCGATTTATGGGCTTCATTCATCAACTTCAATCTTAGACCCCCAAAGACGGGAATCCATAATCGTTCTACAAAATACAAACCGTCGTCATTCTTCCGATCAAATTGCTCTTCTAGCCCATGTAGTGCTTCATTAACGAAGTTTTCCGGTAAGGTAGCCATTCTTTGAGCTTCAATTATGGTGTCTCGAACACTTCTTGGTGCGGTGAGGCTCATGGCTCTAATTCGTCTTGGGTTCACACGTTCTTTTCGGCTTAAAACATCGGCTACAACATTGGCTTTACCCGGGTGATACCGGATAACACAATCATAATCACTAAAAAGTTCTAGCCACCTCCGTTGCCTCATATTCAATTCGCTTTGATCAAAGATGTGTTGTAGGCTTTTGTGATCGGTATAGATCACACTTTTGGTTCCATACAAGTAGTGCCTCCAACACTTCAAAGCGAACACGACCGCTTCTAACTCCAAATCATGAGTCGGGTAATTCTTTTCATGCACCTTCAATTGTCTAGATGCATATGCAATCGCCTTACCCCTTTGCATCAAAACACACCCTAAGCCTTGCCCGGATGCATCACAATAGACAACAAAATCATCGGCTCCATCGGGCAAACTTAAGATTGGTGCATCACATAACTTGTCTTTAATCAATTGGAAGGCCCGCTCTTGCTTATCACCCCAATCAAACCTCCTTTCCCGTTGTGTCAACAAGGTCAGAGGTTGGGCGATCTTTGAGAAGCCCTCAATAAACCTCCTATAATAACCCGCCAATCCAAGAAATTGGCGAATCTCATTTGGCGTCTCGGGTCGTCTCCAATTCTTAACCGCCTCAATTTTTCTAGGGTCCACATGAATTCCCTCCTTGCTCACCACGTGACCAAGGAAATGGACCTCTTCTAGCCAAAATTCACATTTTGAGAATTTGGCATACAACTTCTCTTCCCGAAGCAATTCCAACACTTTCTTCAAATGCTTGGCATGATCTTCTTTAGTTTTTGAGTAAATAAGGATGTCATCAATGAAGACAATGACGAATTGATCCAAATAGGGCCGACACACCCGGTTCATCAAATCCATGAACACCGCCGGTGCATTGGTCAACCCAAAAGGCATCACCGTGAATTCAAAATGCCCATATCTTGTTCGGAAAGCGGTTTTTGGAATGTCGTCTTCATGGACCCTCAATTGATGGTAACCCGACCTCAAATCAATCTTGGAGAAATATTGAGCACCTTGAAGTTGATCAAATAAATCGTCGATCCTAGGAAGAGGATAATGATTCTTCACCGTTAGTTTATTCAATTCTCTATAATCAATACACATTCGGAATGATCCATCCTTCTTTTTGACAAATAAGACCGGTGCGCCCCAAGGAGATTGACTAGGGCGAATGAAACCCTTTTCTTGAAGCTCTTTGAGTTGAGCGGCCAACTCTTGCATTTCGGCCATAGCTAAGCGATAAGGCGCTTTGGCCATGGGAGAAGCATTATGAATGAGATCAATACGGAAATCAAGTTCACGAGATGGAGGCAAACCCGGCAGGTCATCCGGGAATACATCCGCAAAATCTCTAACTACGGGTACGGTTTTCAATTCAACCTTAGTAACGTTTACATTATACACCTTCCCTTCCCATGGCTCGGTTGTCTCACCTTGAACCACTAATTCCTCCCCGTTTTCTAAAGGTATCCTCACTACCCTACTACCACAATCGATCACCGCGTTCATGGCCGACAACCAATCCATACCCACGATCACATCAAAACTACCAATATCAAAAGGCATTAAGTCTATGTAAAATGGGTGGTCACATAATTCTAACATACAATCACGAATGACTTGACTGATTCTAGACAATCCACCATTTACCATTTCGAGTTCAAAGTAATACGACAAAGGGCTAAGACTAACATCGATCAACGGAATGAAATCTTTGGAAATGAGGCTATAATCGGCCCCGGAATCAAATAACACGGTAGCATATTGGTGATTGAGAAGAAAAGTACCTGCTACAACATTGGGGTCCACACGAGCCTCGGCCGCATTCACGGCAAAAGCTCTTCCACGAGGGGCTAGTTGTTGTTGTTGAGGAGCTTGTTGTTGTTGGCCTTGTTGCCCCGATTTTGATTGGGACCGGCGATTTGCAATTGATTCGGGTGCACGGTCACTTGAACTTGTTGGCCAATGAGATTAGGGCACCTATTCCGGTAGTGGTCTTGGCTACCACACTCGTAACAAGTACCCCGGGCCATCGGAGGATATTGAACATTGAGGGGCATAGCATTCAAAGGAGCGGCACGAGGATTGGTAGGACACATTCTTGAGATATGACCCACTTGATTACAATGAAAGCATGCATCACACCGAGTGTGAGACCTATGATGACGATTACACTGAGGGCATAAAGGAATAGCCCCGGTGTTAGCCTCCCTTGCCGGCACAACCGCCACAAATACCCTTCCACCTCTAGTTGGCTTCTTATGATGATATCTCTGGTCTTTCTTGGTACCACTAGACTCGGCTACATCCTTCCTCTTACCATCATTCTTTCCTAGTTCACCACCCTTCACAAGCTCCATGGTGACACTAGCGGTTCGGTTAATGGCTTCATTAATAGTCAAAGGCATAGTGGGATGAGAAACAAGCACTCTCACCTTATGAGGCAACCCGACAACATATTTCTCCACCTTCCGATCTTCGGGTCTCACTAGATGAGGGATAAGTCTAGAAAGTTGACCGAAACGGCGAGTGTACCCCACATGATCGGCTCCCTTCATAGTGAGGCTAGTAAATTCTTCTTGTAGATTCCTCATTTCATGCGGTAGGCAATACTTAGCAATAATCATTTGTTTGAAATTCTCCCAAGGTATGGAGTTAGCAAGATCAATCCCCAAAGCATCCACTTCTACATTCCACCATTCTAGTGCATCACCCCCTAACATGCCGGTGGCGTGGGAAACTCTTTGGTCATGAGTACATCCACTTCTAGCAACCACGGCTTCAATCTTCTCTAGCCACTCCAAACAACCGGTGGCCCCACCTTCTCCCTTCCACTGCGGAGCCCCACAAGCCTTGAAATCCTTGAATATGCAACCTTGTCGGTAAGTATTGTTGATTCTTGGACCAACAAATGCTCCCCCTCCATTCTCACCGCCATTCACATTCACATTCTCCTCCTCCTCATCTTCCACTTGAACCGCTTCGACCTCCGGTTCTTCTTGTGCACCCCTATTATCCATGGCCGCCGAGATTCGGGCCACAAGTTCCGGCATAAGCTCATTAAGAGCTTGGGTGATAACCTCGGTCCTTACCGGGGGGTTTGCACCACCCCGGCCACCTCGGCCACCACGACCACCACGACCTCCTCGATTACCCCTACCTCCTCGACCACCTCTACCGCCACGATTCCCACCTTGATTCTCTTGAACAACCGGCTCTTCTTGTTCATTTTGATGCCTATAGTTAGTGTTAGCTCTCCTTGGTCTAACCATATTTCCTAAACACACGTGTTAGATTAACAAGTTAATTCTCACAATTCACACACGAATATCAAAAACCGACCTTCAAGTAACACACAATTCCTACTTAAATCCTTCTAAGTCATTGCAAGAATATGATTATCTTTACGGGGATATTATCATGGCAATAACCTATGGCTTCATCGATCATACAATTCATAATCAACAACACAACCACAAGCCAATTAACACCATATAAAAGGGGCCAAGTCATAACAAGGCGGGTAAAGCATAGTCTGAATCTAACTTCAACATTCAATACATTAAAGGTGTTTGTATACAGGTGATACCAACGGCTTTCCCTCCACACCGTTAATATATTGAATGGATGTCGGGACTCGGTTCCGTTATGCCCTCTAAGTATTGGTTGGGTATGTATACAGGGTGTACCAGCGGCTAACCCTCCACTCAACCAACACTCATTAGACACGTCGGGTTACCTACTATACTTCATCCGCAATGCGCAATTGATGGTTGTTTTTGTTTTAGTGTTTAAATTTATAAAAGTTGTACAAGTTATTATCTCAAAAACACACACACCTTAACGGACAGGGGACCCGATCAGATGTAGTATAGTTTAGTGATAAGAACAGGATCGTTCGCAGGGACGCGTTGTTGATGCATGTTGTTGTGACAACAGCAACTTAGATTTGATTAGTCTTTTAGATTAAGACATTATGTTATTTTATGTCTTATTATTTATGTGTAATTGATAGATTATGGACTTCATGTTTTGGTAATGATCGATTACATGTTTTGGTGTTATATATATGTTTATGTATGATGTTTGTTATGTGTGTTATACAAGTACAAACATAATATATGTTAGGTTCTTTGTACATGGAGTACTTGGAAAATAACTAGGCATAGATGTTGATGGTAATTAGTACTAACGAAGATAATCTTCGTTGGGTACTAACGAAGATAATCTTCGTTGGGTACTAACGAAGATGGCAAAGATGTACATTGATGAAGTAGTTGCGAAACATGGAGTTCCTTTATCTATTGTTTCGGATCGAGACTCGAGGTTTGTGTCAAACTTTTGGAAGGGTCTTCAACGGGAGTTGGGTAGTAGAATAAATTTGAGTACCGCCTATCATCCCCAAACAGATGGGCAAAGTGAGAGAACCATTCAAACCTTGGAGGATATGTTGAGAACGTGTGTACTTGAATACGGTGGAGCATGGGATGAACACTTGAAGTTGATTGAATTTGCTTATAATAATAGTCACCATGCAAGTATTGGAATGCCACCATTTGAAATGTTATATGGAAGGAGATGTAGGACTCCAAGTTGTTGGATGGAGCCCGGTGAAAAGCAGTTGACCGGTCCCGAAATTATTGAAATTACCTTTGAAAAGGTTAATGTAGCTAAAGAAGCCTTACGTGTGGCAAGAGAAAGGCAGAAAACATATGCAGATAAGAAAAGGAGACGATTGAGTTTAATGTTGGTGATTTAGTGATGCTGAAAGTATCACCTTGGAAAGGAGTTATCCGATTTGGAAAAAAGGGAAAGTTGAGTCCAAGATTTATTGGACCTTTTAAAGTGGTGAAGCGCATTAAAGATGTGGCATATCAGTTGGAATTACCTCCAGAATTGGATGGAATTCACACACCTTCCATGTATCCTACTTAAGGAAATGTTTAGCTGAGGAGTCGGGTGTGATTCCTATTAAAGACGTGAGTATTGACCCAACGAAGAGAATAGTAGACGAACCGGTAGCGATACTTGGAAGAAAGCAAAAGAAGTTACGCCGAAAAGTGATTGAACTTGTCTTGATTAAGTGGAAGCATAATCATGGAGAAAGCTTGACTTGGGAAACTGAAGCAGTAATGAAGGAGAAATATCCCGAGTTGTTCCTATCTGATGAGATTCCGGGGACGGAATCCTCTTAAGGGGGAGGTATTTGTAACATCCCGAACTTTTATTGAACGTTTGACTAATGCCGTTAAGTCAATTTGGGGTGTCGTTAAGTCTTTACTTAATATTTGAATGTAGTTATGTGTGGTTAACGTAGATAAAGTAGTTAGGTTTAAAAGCCTAAATTTTAATGACGGATAAAAGTATGATTAATGTCGCTTAAAGGCTATGTAGTGCCTTTTAATGAAGGATTAATGTTGTATATGGTCAATAATGCAGTTTGTGACCAATAATGAAGGGTTTAGAAGTTCAAGGGCTGATTTTGACATAGGTTGAAATCTAAAAACGGGATTAAGGTTTTGATAAGTGTAATTAGGTCTACTTTGGCAGCCATTATCAAATAATTAAGCAAATAATCCTTTCTTGAATCCTAAAGCAATTAATCTAGTTTTTGGGTCTAACAATTGTGTGCTTTGGTGTTGGAATCGATCGATCATCGAGTCAAGCAGGTAATCATTGATGTATTGATTGTATTTTCAGATTTAGAGGTTGATATTTATGAATCAAATCTGATTAAAAAAAAGGGATTAGCAAGTAATTAGGGCGTAGAAGGTGTTTTGGTCAATTAACATTCAAAATGGTGTTAATCGAGTCTATAGTCGATCCGGATGATCAAAATGTGTTTATTTGTGTCAAAATCATGTTTTGGGTGAAGTCTTGATCGATCAAAATCTGGAAAATCGAAGAACTTAGTCGTTTTTGGAAAAATCTGTCGATCAGCGGTGAAACGAAGTTAATCTTCGTTATGGTTATCTTCGTTAGTTAAAAGTTATCTTCGTAAGTTATGTAAGTTCGTTCGGTCACTATCTTCGTTGACTAAGTTCGTAAAATGAAAACCATTTTCGTGAAGTAATCAAACGAAGTTAAATGATAAATTTGTAAACTATTTTAGTGAGGTAAAACCAAACGAATTTAAGATCTAAATTCGTAAGAACAAGCAAACGAAGTTGAATGTTAAGTTCGTAAGAACAATTGAAACGAAGATAAGAACTAAGTTCGTTAGGTGTAATTCTGGAACTTTACGTAGTCAGTATTAAGTTCGTACGAGGGTCCATTTAAGGTCCTAAATGACTTATACTTTATATGTTAATGTACGATAGGTGTCGGAGATTACTGATAAGCACTATTAGCTATTTGTTTGTGCGCGTGTACTACAACCAGGTAAGATACACTACTTTAACACGCTGAGGGATCAACTAAAAGCTGGTTTCAAATCGTAAACACTTCCATTCGGTACCTTATTATTGCATGTGGGCATATGGGTTACTTGGGAGGTATTATGGGTTATGCAGTTGACCATGAGACCTGAGATGCAGTCCCTATTGTAGTGTAATGCAGTATTGCTTAATGTAGTATGTGGCTATGCAGTTGATGTAGTTTAATGTAGTATCTGGATATGCAGAAAAGAAGTTGATGTGTGATATGCATGCTTGACTTGTACGCCTAGTTCACTAGACTTGCTAGGTTGCTATGTCACTTGCACGTTTAAGGATCCAAACGTAATGAAGTTAAAGTGTGTGAATGTCTAGGAATGTGTGTTACCTAGACTATATGTGTGTGAATGTTTGGGAATGCAGGGACCCAATCTATATGTGTGAAATTGAGCTCATAAAACAGATGCAGTGAAAAGTGTTAAGCTTAACCCGTACTAGCCTTAGCCGGGCGAGTGCGTAGATGCAGTTGTTGCTTGGGTGGCTCCTCGCAACGTGGTCTTATTAACGCAGGGCGAGTAATACGAGGGGTTTGACCAACCTCCACATTCGGATTACTCAAGGATTGGCTTGCCATTCCTTAACGACGTAAGATGAGTAGTCTTTTGACTAATCATCCAGTCGGGTGTGATGCAGGGCACACTTATATGCAGTTAACGAAGATACGTGTGACAATGTGTGAACTAATGCAGGATAGGCACATTTAGGATGATTATCCTAATTGAGATGAAGTTGAAATGCAGTATATGTGTGAACGTGTGATGTGTGTTGTGCCTAATAAAACTTGTCTAATAATGAAGATTGTTTTAATTGGACAAATGCTTTTAAATTAAGTGTTATCTTACTTAGCTATTCTTATAGCTAACACTTGTTTCTTAATGTGGTTGTTCCCTCAGGTTTAGCTTGATGGAATCTAGATGCAGGACGTGTGAGCTTGGGTAGATGCAATGCAGGAGCCTTAGCTACCCTTAGACGATGCTTACTTTAGACATTTGTTACATTTCGTATTTAATGTCGAATTTATGTAGTGATGTGTGAACGGTTGTTTTATGTTGGGCAACCGTTGGGTTTTCATTTGAACTATTGTTTGATATGGCATGTAACACCAAATAAATGCAGAAACCGAAATGTTTTTATCGGTTTTGACTTTTACAGTCTTTACTTCCGCAAGTTAACACCGTTAGGTGAAAAGTTTTTGAAAACCCATATTTTTAAGCGACGGGTGTTACAAGTTGGTATCAGAGAAGTAGTTTAAGTGAACCAAGGCCTATTGACCATAGGATTTGGACTTAAACTTAAGATGTGCATGCTAGGTACTCGTAGGATGCCTTAGCTAGAGATGACATGCGATGTAGGATGGGTTGGGATGAGTGCGAGTGTAGTAGGGCTTACGAGATGTTTATGTTACGAAGATATGTTTTAGCCTTATCTCGACGAGCTTTTTGTTTTATTTTGCGCTTATCGACTCCACCATTTTATTGAAGGAAAATGGTAAACACTCGCAACCGCAACATCCAACGAGACGGAGCTACTGCTAGCGTTACTCCACCTGTCCATCCGGGTGCAGGTGCTGCTAATGCTGCTGCTAATGCTAATGTGAATCGTGTGAACCCCCGCCGTGTTAATCAACCAGGCTCATTGGGTCCGATGCCTCCACCACCTGGCAATCCTCCGAGAGTTAACGATGTAGCTGTGGATCAGATTCCCAATCAGATGGAGATGTATAATCTTGTGCTAACTCTTCAGGCCCAGTTGGCCCAAACACAGGAACAGTTGAATCAGGCGTTGGCAGCTAACGCAGAAGGAACTGGTAACAGTCACTCTGTGCCTTCTCACCACACTGAGCCACCAGTCGATGATGTTGTTATTCCTCATGCTAATGTTAATGTGGTTCCTCGTAATGATGTTCACGCCCCTCGATTCAAGTTTGAAAGTTTCCAGAAGTGTGGAGCTCAGAAATTTTATGGAACACTTAATGCAGTAGGTTGCATGGAATGGCTTGATGATACTGAGATGGTTTTCGAAGCTTGTGATTGTCCCGAGGATAAGAAAGTGTTGTGTGCTAGTAGGATGTTGAAAGAAGGTGCTCGAGATTGGTGGAAGAGCATTACTATTTCGATGACTCCGGCTATGGTAACTGCTATTACGTGGGCTGACTTTAAGCAGAAATTCATTGAGGAATATATTGGGGTACATGAGCAGCGTAAAATGGAAAAAGAGTTCCGTGCTTTGACAGCTGAAGTTGGCAAAATTAATGATTATGCTCGTTCCTTTATGGAGAAGATGAAGTTCGTAGGCCATCTGTTCCGTACTGATGCGGATCAGGTTGCTTGCTATGTTGATGGTTTGCCTCCGAGTTATCGAGGTATCTGCAGGCAGCACAAGACTCTGACTGAAGCAATCAAGGAGTCTAAAAAGCTTGACGATGATTTTGCTTCGGACAAGAAAGTAGTTGAGAAAGTCGACGACAAGAAAGTGGGATTTAAAAGAAGATCAAACTGGTCCTCTAATAACAATAATAATAATAAGAAGTTCCGTGGAAATTCTAGCTCAAGCGGTGACAAGGATAAAAAGAAGAATGGTTCATGGTGTACATTTTGCAAGACAATTCATGAAGGGCATTGTACCGACAAGACAAGAAGGTGCCATAAGTGTGGGAAGTCGAGACATCTTGCCACTGAATGTAGGGACAAGACTCGTTGCTACAAGTGCCAAGAAACGGGTCATCTCATTGCCGATTGTCCACAGATGAAGAATGCTGGAAAGAAGACCGCCACGACAGCAACAAAAGTGAGAGCTCTTCAAATGACGGTTGATGACGCAAGGAACAACGATGAAGTGGTAAGTGGTACTTTCCTTGTTAACTCAAAGCCTGCCTCTGTTTTATTTGATTCAGGTGCAAATAGGTCGTTTGTGTCCACATTATTTGCTCCTAAGCTAGAAAGAGTCACTACTCCCTTAGATTGTTCATTAGAGGTAGAAATTGCTAATGGTACGGTTAATAATATACGTGTGGGTTATGACGATTGTGAGATTGAGATTGAAGGTTGTTCTTTTCCGGTTCAACTATTACCTACTACCTTAGGTGGTTTTGATGTAGTGATTGGTATGGATTGGTTGGCTAGGAATGAAGCTAGTATCTTATGTTCCCAAAAGATAATTCGATTACCTATATCCGAGGGTAAAGTGATAACGGTGTATGGAGACAAGAAGAGAGGAGGAATAAAGATTATTAGTATGATGAAAGCTATTAAAAGTATAAGGAAAAACAAGAGCCATTTCTTGGCTTATGTTATTGATGCAAGAAAAGAGAAGTCTTCAATCGCTAGTGTTGATGTAGTATCCAATTTCCCCGATGTGTTTCCCGATGATCTACCCGGTATTCCTCCCGATCGTGAAGTTACTTTTCAGATAGATCTTATTCCAGGTGCTACACCCGTTGCTAAAGCACCTTACCGATTAGCTCCTACAGAAATGAAGGAATTAATGACGCAACTACAGGAGTTACTTGACAAGGGGTTCATACAACCTAGTTCCTCGCCTTGGGGAGCTCCGGTTCTCTTTGTTAAGAAGAAGGATGGATCAATGCGCATGTGTATTGACTACCGTGAGTTGAACAAACGAACGGTCGAGAATAAGTATCCTCTCCCGAGAATTGATGATCTTTTTGATCAACTACATGGTGCTTCGTATTTTTCAAAGATTGATTTGCGGTCCGGTTATCATCAGTTAAAGGTAAAGAAGGAAGATGTAGCAAAGACAGCTTTCCGGACTAGATATGGTCATTATGAGTTCTTGGTCATGCCATTTGGGTTGACAAATGCTCCAGCCGCGTTTATGGACTTAATGAATCGGGTATGCCGCCCCTTTCTAGATCATTTTGTTATTGTGTTTATTGACGATATTTTGATCTACTCTAAGTCAGAGGATGAACACCGTGAGCATTTGAAAGCAGTTTTGGAGGTGTTGAGGGAGAAGAAGTTGTACGCAAAGTTTTCTAAATGTGAGTTTTGGCTCCGAGAAGTGCAGTTCCTTGGTCATGTTATTACATCGGAAGGTATTAAAGTAGATCCTTCAAAGATTGAAGCTGTTTCAAAGTGGAGCAGCCAAAGACTCCTACCGAGATTAAGAGTTTTCTTGGTTTGGCTGGGTATTATAGAAGGTTTATTCAGGATTTTTCCCGAATAGCCAAGCCTATGACGGAATTAACAAAGAAGGGTGTGAAGTACGAGTGGACTGAAAAGCAGGAAAATGCATTCCAAACGTTGAAAAAGAAGTTGTGTGAAGCTCCTATCCTTGCCTTGTCTGAAGGTACTGATGATTTAGTGGTATATAGCGATGCTTCTATTACGGGTTTGGGTTGTGTCTTAATGCAGAGAGACAAAGTGATTGCCTATGCTTCACGTCAGTTGAAGCCTCATGAGAAGAATTACCCTACCCATGATCTTGAGTTAGCGGCGGTTGTGTTTGCATTGAAATTATGGAGACATTACTTATATGGCACTAAATGCACACTTTACACCGACCATAAGAGTTTACAATATATGTTTACTCAAAAGGAGATGAATGTGAGACAAAGAAGGTGGATGGAATTACTTAAGGACTATGATTGTGAAATCAAATACCATCCGGGTAAAGCCAATGTAGTGGCGGATGCACTAAGTAGGAAAGTGCAAAGCTCTTCTTGTAAGTTGATGAGCATGCAAGTTCAGGCCAAGTCGGGTCTATTAGATCGAATTAAAGAAGCACAGGAGATGGCATTAATGAAGGATAATATTGATTACGAGAGTATTGGGAAGAAGAAACGACTTGTGATGGAGACTAATAGCCGTGGGTTTAAAACATACAAGGGTCGCATTTGGGTGCCACTGCTTGGTGGTAACCGAGAGTTGATCCTTGAAGAGGTCCATAGAAGTAGGTATTCGATGCATCCCGGTGTCACCAAAATGTATGCAGATTTGAAGCCGATTTATTGGTGGCCGGACATTAAAGGTGAAGTAGCTCATTTTGTAGCAAAGTGTTTGACGTGTGCAAGAGTGAAGACGGACCATCAAAAGCCGTATGGTTTGTTGCATCAATTAGAAATTCCCGAGTGGAAATGGGATCATATTACCATGGACTTTGTAACGAAGCTACCTAAAACGCCGAAAGGGAATGATATGATATGGGTGATTGTAGATAGATTGACGAAGAGTGCTCATTTTCTAGCTACCCGACAAGATGTGCCTTTAACGAAGATGGCAAAGATGTACATTGATGAAGTAGTTGCGAAACATGGAGTTCCTTTATCTATTGTTTCGGATCGAGACTCGAGGTTTGTGTCAAACTTTTGGAAGGGTCTTCAACGGGAGTTGGGTAGTAGAATAAATTTGAGTACCGCCTATCATCCCCAAACCGATGGGCAAAGTGAGAGAACCATTCAAACCTTGGAGGATATGTTGAGAACGTGTGTACTTGAATACGGTGGAGCATGGGATGAACACTTGAAGTTGATTGAATTTGCTTATAATAATAGTCACCATGCAAGTATTGGAATGCCACCATTTGAAATGTTATATGGAAGGAGATGTAGGACTCCAAGTTGTTGGATGGAACCCGGTGAAAAGCAGTTGACCGGTCCCGAAATTATTGAAATTACCTCTGAAAAGGTTAATGTAGCTAAAGAAGCCTTACGTGTGGCAAGAGAAAGGCAGAAAACATATGCAGATAAGAAAAGGAGACCGATTGAGTTTAATGTTGGTGATTTAGTGATGCTGAAAGTATCACCTTGGAAAGGAGTTATCCGATTTGGAAAGAAGGGAAAGTTGAGTCCAAGATTTATTGGACCTTTTAAAGTGGTGAAGCGCATTAAAGATGTGGCATATCAGTTGGAATTACCTCCAGAATTGGATGGAATTCACACCACCTTCCATGTATCCTACTTAAGGAAATGTTTAGCTGAGGAGTCGGGTGTGATTCCTATTAAAGACGTGAGTATTGACCCAACGAAGAGAATAGTAGACGAACCGGTAGCGATACTTGGAAGAAAGCAGAAGAAGTTACGCCGAAAAGTGATTGAACTTGTCTTGATAAAGTGGAAGCACAATCATGGAGAAAGCTTGACTTGGGAAACTGAAGCAGTAATGAAGGAGAAATATCCCGAGTTGTTCCTATCTGATGAGATTCCGGGGACGGAATCCTCTTAAGGGGGAGGTATTTGTAACATCCCGAACTTTTATTGAACGTTTGACTAATGCCGTTAAGTCAATTTGGGGTGTCGTTAAGTCTTTACTTAATATTTGAATGTAGTTATGTGTGGTTAACGTAGATAAAGTAGTTAGGTTTAAAAGCCTAAATTTTAATGACGGATAAAAGTATGATTAATGTCGCTTAAAGGCTATGTAGTGCCTTTTAATGAAGGATTAATGTTGTATATGGTCAATAATGCAGTTTGTGACCAATAATGAAGGGTTTAGAAGTTCAAGGGCTGATTTTGACATAGGTTGAAATCTAAAAACGGGATTAAGGTTTTGATAAGTGTAATTAGGTCTACTTTGGCAGCCATTATCAAATAATTAAGCAAATAATCCTTTCTTGAATCCTAAAGCAATTAATCTAGTTTTTGGGTCTAACAATTGTGTGTTTTGGTGTTGGAATCGATCGATCATCGAGTCAAGCAGGTAATCATTGATGTATTGATTGTATTTTCAGATTTAGAGGTTGATATTTATGAATCAAATCTGATTAAAAAAAAGGGATTAGCAAGTAATTAGGGCGTAGAAGGTGTTTTGGTCAATTAACATTCAAAATGGTGTTAATCGAGTCTATAGTCGATCCGGATGATCAAAATGTGTTTATTTGTGTCAAAATCATGTTTTGGGTGAAGTCTTGATCGATCAAAATCTGGAAAATCGAAGAACTTAGTCGTTTTTGGAAAATCTGTCGATCAGCGGTGAAACGAAGTTAATCTTCGTTATGGTTATCTTCGTTAGTTAAAAGTTATCTTCGTTATGGTTATCTTCGTTAGTTAAAAGTTATCTTCGTAAGTTATGTAAGTTCGTTCGGTCACTATCTTCGTTGACTAAGTTCGTAAAATGAAAACCATTTTCGTGAAGTAATCAAACGAAGTTAAATGATAAATTTGTAAACTATTTTAGTGAGGTAAAACCAAACGAATTTAAGATCTAAATTCGTAAGAACAAGCAAACGAAGTTGAATGTTAAGTTCGTAAGAACAATTGAAACGAAGATAAGAACTAAGTTCGTTAGGTGTAATTCTGGAACTTTACGTAGTCAGTATTAAGTTCGTACGAGGGTCCATTTAAGGTCCTAAATGACTTATACTTTATATGTTAATGTACGATAGGTGTCGGAGATTACTGATAAGCACTATTAGCTATTTGTTTGTGCGCGTGTACTACAACCAGGTAAGATACACTACTTTAACACGCTGAGGGATCAACTAAAAGCTGGTTTCAAATCGTAAACACTTCCATTCGGTACCTTATTATTGCATGTGGGCATATGGGTTACTTGGGAGGTATTATGGGTTATGCAGTTGACCATGAGACCTGAGATGCAGTCCCTATTGTAGTGTAATGCAGTATTGCTTAATGTAGTATGTAGCTATGCAGTTGATGTAGTTTAATGTAGTATCTGGATATGCAGAAAAGAAGTTGATGTGTGATATGCATGCTTGACTTGTACGCCTAGTTCACTAGACTTGCTAGGTTGCTATGTCACTTGCACGTTTAAGGATCCAAACGTAATGAAGTTAAAGTGTGTGAATGTCTAGGAATGTGTGTTACCTAGACTATATGTGTGTGAATGTTTGGGAATGCAGGGACCCAATCTATATGTGTGAAATTGAGCTCATAAAACAGATGCAGTGAAAAGTGTTAAGCTTAACCCGTACTAGCCTTAGCCGGGCGAGTGCGTAGATGCAGTTGTTGCTTGGGTGGCTCCTCGCAACGTGGTCTTATTAACGCAGGGCGAGTAATACGAGGGGTTTGACCAACCTCCACATTCGGATTACTCAAGGATTGGCTTGCCATTCCTTAACGACGTAAGATGAGTAGTCTTTTGACTAATCATCCAGTCGGGTGTGATGCAGGGCACACTTATATGCAGTTAACGAAGATACGTGTGACAATGTGTGAACTAATGCAGGATAGGCACATTTAGGATGATTATCCTAATTGAGATGAAGTTGGAAATGCAGTATATGTGTGAACGTGTGATGTGTGTTGTGCCTAGTAAACTTGTCTAATAATGAAGATTGTTTTAATTGGACAAATGTTTTTAAATTAAGTGTTATCTTACTTAGCTATTCTTATAGCTAACACTTGTTTCTTAATGTGGTTGTTCCCTCAGGTTTAGCTTGATGGAATCTAGATGCAGGACGTGTGAGCTTGGGTAGATGCAATGCAGGAGCCTTAGCTACCCTTAGACGATGCTTACTTTAGACATTTGTTACATTTCGTATTTAATGTCGAATTTATGTAGTGATGTGTGAACGGTTGTTTTATGTTGGGCAACCGTTGGGTTTTCATTTGAACTATTGTTTGATATGGCATGTAACACCAAATAAATGCAGAAACCGAAATGTTTTTATCGGTTGTGACTTTTACAGTCTTTACTTCCGCAATATAACACCGTTAGGTGAAAAGTTTTTGAAAACCCATATTTTTAAGCGACGGGTGTTACAGCTAAGTTCGTAAGAACAAAGCCCAGCAGGCCAATATCGATCAGAAACATATATAAATGAATGGAAACTCTAAATTGAGGTAATCTGTTCAACTCTCACACACCTACGGCGACTAAGTTCGTTTCTAGCATACTGCAAACGAAGATAGACTACATACGGCTGATTATATACATATAATTGGCAATATATTCGATAACTAATCAAACTAGTTATCTCGTGAGGATTCCGCACTCACGACATAACAATAGACGATCTCGAGAGCGATCTGCAGCTATCGAGGGACTCACAGCGTTGCTTTACCTAATCTAGTAATACGTGTAATTCTAGCGGTTGTGGGGTTGCTGGGCTTTGTTCTTATGAACTTAGCAGCCCAGCCAAAGTTAGGACGTACTAATTCTCCACCAAAGTTAGTTTCATTGGCTGACTTCTGGGCGTGGAGAGGTCGATTTGAAGATTTTATTCAACGAGAAGACTTAAACATGTGGCTTATGATCACTGAAGGTTATGAGTGGCCCACTCTTACTGTGAATGGAGTTACTTTTACATACAAGGTGGGAGAATTAACAGGGTGAAGAAAAGGCTAACTATGCCATTGAAGTAAAGACTCTTTCCACTCTTCGTATGTGCATTCCTCAAGAGTTGGTACACCTGTTTCCTAAACAGGAATACAAAACTTCAAAGCAACTGTTCGATGCTATTGAAGCTCATTGTGAAGGTGATCCTCTATTGAAGCAAAATAGAATTAAAATGCTTAAGAAACAATTTGACTGCTTCAATGCTACAAAGAATGAACAAGTTGAGGATCTTATTCTGAGATATCAACATCTTCTTGCTGAATTAGCTTACTTTGATCTTAAATACACTCCTACTGAGATAGTGGATAAATTTCTGGATGGTTTGCCGAAAGCTTACAAAGAGTTTCGTCATGGATTGCAAGAAAGAGCTGATTATGCATCTCTTCGAATAGATGGAGTAATATCCACTCTAAGAAACAGAGAAATGAAGGATAAGGCAAAGGATCTTCAAGATAACTTCACACAAGATCCATCTCTCTATCATGCCACTATGAAAATCCAACAGCTGATGTTAATGCCTTCTTTTCTGGAGTTGGTAATATTGGTGAGACAGACAATAGTGGTCCACTGATGGATGGAGATGATTCTTCCGGATTCATGGCTACTGATGCTGGTAACAAGGGTAAAAAGGCTAATGAAGGTGCAAAGACTGGAAATATGAAGTTTGGTAATATTGCATCTTCTTCTGCTGGTTACAAGTCCATGCCTATGAATATGAAATCAGCTGAGGGTAGGATGAATGTATTTGCTGCCATGTGTGCTGCACATGAAGCTTTTGTTGCGGGTAGAATCACAGATCCAGCACTCATTGATGAAGATTACGACCAGATAGATCCAGATGATGTTGAAGAAATGGATCTGAAATGGCAACTGGCCATGATCACCAGGAGAGTGCAAAAGTTTATGCATAGAACAGGCAGACAGCTTACTGGAGGTACTCAGGGTTTTGACAAGTCAAAGGTGAAGTGCTATAACTGCGAAGGTTTTGGACATTTTGCCAGAGAGTGTCAACGGCCTAAGAGAGAGGCAAATGTTACTCCTACACGTCAAGATAGAGGTGATAATCATCCGTTCAATCAAAATTCAACTAGAGCTCTTTTGTTGACTGATGATCCTACTGCAAATGTCAATGGCAATGACAAGGCTATAGTAGCTGTTCAACCTGATGGTTCTTATGTTTGGAATCTTCCACATGATGAGAACAATAACGCTTATTTGGCTGAAATTCTTGATGATATGGCTCAAATAGTTGATTCTCCTGATGACTTCTTGGACACCACAGTTTACCATAGTGAAGAGCAATTGTATGAGAATACTAAAAGTTCAAAATTGGAATCTGTTGCTGCTGGTGTATATGATACTGATTCCGAATCTGACAATGAGTTAGAAGATGTCAAGAATCTTGATGAAGTGAAAGCTACTAAAGAGGTGAAAGCTGCTGAGGTTAAAGATGATTCTGCCACAGAAAAGGGTGAAAAGACAATTGAAGAGCAGATGCAAGAGTTTGAGATTTCGGCTGGCATGACTGTGGATGACTTTGTTGCTTACATGGCAGATTGCAAAGAGGCAGACCAACAGGTATCTTATTCTTTACATACTATTGTTCATGTTTGCAAAATTGTTAATCGAATGTTTGATGAACTTGAACAAAAGAATGATCACATTAAGAAATTAGAATCTGTTGTCAATGTTGCTCATGATGAAAGAGATAAGTTAATTAAAAAGGTTCTAACTGTAAATGATAAAGAAAAATTCTTCAAGGAAAAGATTAGATCTTAGAGTCTGACATTAGAGCTATGAAAGATAAAGTCAATCAGTCTGTGGCCATAGAAAGAGTAAGTAGTGAAGCTTATTCCTTGTTAGCTAGAAAGTGTGCTACCATTGAAAAGGAACTTGCTGATGCTAGGATAGAAATCTTGGAATTAAATGTTAAATCTGATTCTGCTAGACATGCTGAGCTTTTGATGCATATGACAAAGTTTGAGAATTCTTCCTCTAAGAGTCTTGACACTGCTAAGATCTCTTATAAAGATGTGCCTCCTCCTTTCAATAATAACTATACTTCTGTTGAACCTAATATTCCTGAAATCCTACTTCAACCTAGTGTTGTAGATGGTAAACCAAAAGACTCAATTCCTGAGGCAAATATGCCTGAGGGAACAAAAGAGTCTAAAGGAGTTTCTTCTCAACCTAACAAGGAAGAGAAATTGAAAGGTGTTGTCTTAAATCAGTTTATTCCTAATGGTCAGAAAGACAGTATTGTACACTTTACACTTCACAAGAGTAATAGGGTCTATACTGAGTTAGAATTTCCATTAGAATCTATTGACCCTAAGAGGATTGATAAAGTCTGGGATGTAGCTATTGAGGATATGAAGAAATTAAGTCAGCAGCGTCTCACTCCATTAACTAAGCAGTCTAGGATTAGAAAATCTGAAGATAACTTAGCCGTTAATGAAGAAGCAACTAAGGCTTTAAAGCACATCTTAATGCCTGCCCTTAAGAAATCTTCAAGTAAAGATAAACATGAGAAGGATGGTGCTAGAAAGTCTAGGATATCACCAACTAAACGAGACCCTGAAAAAGAAGATCAAAGAAAAACAAGTAAGTCAGTGGACACTAGTGCTAACAATGAATCTGTAGGTACCGATAAAAAGGTAGATACAAACAAAAAGTTCAAGGTCCTCTCATGCTTTGCTTGTCATGAAAAGGGTCATGTTTATAGTGTATGTCCAAATAGACCTCGAAGATCAGGTTCTCCTTCAAAGGTTTCCACCTCGGAAGGAAAAAGGGGGTTGGGTAATGATAAACAGGTTGATGAGGCTAAAGTTCAATCTTCTCCAAAACCGTTTACTATACCTCAACGACGTGAATCTCCACTGAAAGGTTCATCAGGAAATGTTCATAGGAATTCAAATCGTTTTCAAACACCTCCACGACCTGCTCATTCTGCTTCTAGAAATCAAAATTCATATTATGACCGAATTCATTTGAGTGTTCGACCTTCTTATGGCCCTCATTCTCCTAGACCTTCTCCGACGAGAGGTCAGAAGTCTCCTCCAGTGAGAAGACGAGACGAGAATCATGTCCCACCCACGGCCTCGAGCAATGGATATTGGACTGAACTGATTCTCAGGGATGAGAAGGGTCGACCCAAACCTAAGAAGGTTTGGGTCCCCAATGAAAACTAATTTTTCTCATTTTATGTGCAGGGAGTTCCTAGGAAACCAATTCATTTATGGTACCTTGACAGTGGATGCTCCAGGCACATGACAGGGGACAGGAAACTCTTGTCCAATTATACTGGTATAAATGATGATGATGATGCTGATAATGCTGGTAATAGGTTTGATTCTCGCCCAGTTTCTGACAAAGGAAAAGGTGTTGAGACTCAGGGGGAGACAGGAAAGGATACTACCCAGATTGGTACTTCTGGTGCGGGTGGATCAAGTACTCCTCGTGATGTTGAAGTTATTGAAGCACTTGACTCAGGTAATTCTTCGAAATCGATTGATTATTTAAGTGATGATCAAGTTGAAGCTGAAACTGAACGATTAAAGTGTGAAGTTAAGGCAAAATTTGGACATGACTGTAATACCGAAGAAAATGCTTTTCATTCTGTATTTGATAACTTGTTAGATAAACAACAAAAAGCAGAAACTGAAAGAGAAAAAGAATTACAGATTCAAAAGCAAACAGCCTTGGAATCTGATTCTGATTCTGATTCAACTTATGATTATGATAAAGATTAGATAAAGTGTATATTAGGTTGCATGTAATAAGTTTACGACATGTAAATGTAATCTATCTTATTTCAATGCAATTATATTTTATCTTTATTATTATTATTATCATGATTATTCATTGTATTTTGGTGTTTATTTTGTGTAATCTTAATAGATGATACAGATGATGCAGAATTATTCTTTGATGGTGATGAACTTGAGGAAGGTGAGTTTGTTCCTGAACCGGATCTAAACATATTCAAGAAACCTTATGGGTTTGATGATGTTTGGGACTCAATTCCTGAAGATCCATCTATAGAAGAAAGAAAAGTGTTAGAGTTCAAGAGAAAAGAAGTTAAGGAAAGAATGCTTCAAGATTCAATTAGTGGCACCGCTAAAGTTTTAAATTTTGTGGTATATGCTAAGGTTGATGATACATTGATTCCTTTCCACTGGGAAATTAACTTGACAAGACTTTTTGATCCAAATGATTATCCAGTTCCTCTCAGAGAAGATGATCCACTACAAGAGATTGATCGACTTGTGCCTGGGCAAAGAATTAATGAATATATATGCACATGGGATACTATGAAACCCATTATGTATTGGACTCATATCTCAGATAAAGATGCTGCAAAATATAAGACAATAATCTGGAGTTGGTTCTATGACGAAGAATTGAAGTTGTTCGTTCTTAAAAGACCAGAAGGTTGTCAGTATTTAGCATGGCGTGAGAGACACTTCAGAAGTTTGTGTGAAGAAGATCTACATGAACTTGGAAATAATAGGATTATCAATCCAAGTGGTTATGGTCTTGCTGATGTTGTTGGTAAGAATCTTCATGAAGATTTCAAGTTGAGATCGAATATGAAAGACTCAGAGAAACCAAAGTTTCATATTGAACCAAGACGAAAGAAGAAGGTGGTTAAGCCAGACAAAAGTGTTGAGTATATTCAACATGATATCAAGTGTATGATCAAAGTCCCTGCCAAGAAGTGGGCACAAGATGTCTTGGATAAGATGGATAATTGGGAGATTGATCGGAATTCTGGTGAAGCCAAGATGTATGCAGACTCGAAGAAGACTATATTGTTGAGAAGGATGTATGATCCAATGCAGTTGGTTAACTTCTCAAGAAATGATCAGAGAAAATTATACGATACTGAATGTTCATTTTTACCATTCTGGAAGAATGAAGAAGATCGATATCGTAAGATTCTTCAAGTCTGCTTACACGAAAATATTCATGCAAATAGCAAGCGATTGTTATTTGATGGATGATGAAGATTCCTTTGAAGACTGAAGAAATCGAAGATGCTGCTGTCAAGGGGGAGTTTGTTGATGCATGTTGATGTGACAACAGCAACTTAGATTTGATTAGTCTTTTAGATTAAGACATTATGTTATTTTATGTCTTATTCTATATATGTGTAATTGATAGATTATGGACTTCATGTTTTGGTAATGATCGATTACATGTTTTGGTGTTATATATATGTTTATGTATGATGTTTGTTATGTGTGTTATACAAGTACAAACATAATATATGTTAGGTTCTTTGTACATGGAGTACTTGGAAAATAACTAGGCATAGATGTTGATGGTAATTAGTACTAACGAAGATAATCTTCGTTGGGTACTAACGAAGATAATCTTCGTTATATGGGCTGGGCTGCTAAGTTCGTAAGAACAAAGCCCAGCAGGCCTAATATCGATCAGAAACATATATAAATGAATGGAAACTCTAAATTGAGGTAATCTGTTCAACTCTCACACACCTACGGCGACTAAGTTCGTTTCTAGCATACTGCAAACGAAGATAGACTACATACGGCTGATTATATACATATAATTGGCAATATATTCGATAACTAATCAAACTAGTTATCTCGTGAGGATTCCGCACTCACGACATAACAATAGACGATCTCGAGAGCGATCTGCAGCTATCGAGGGACTCACAGCGTTGCTTTACCTAATCTAGTAATACGTGTAATTCTAGCGGTTGTGGGTTGTCACGATTTCCTATTAAACTAATTAAAATACTGAAAAGTAAATAGAAGCCGCAACCGCTTATTCAACGAGAGGCTTAGTCTGAAAATAGTTTGAAAAAGCAAATAACAGTAATTAAATTAAAATACTTGTTTGGCATCTCCGATCTCATGGTACGACCAAATATCATTCTACCTACTTGCTAGATTGTTGGAAACTTAATCACGGCTCAGATTCTCGTTAGATTCACTTTGCCTAAGTAACTAGTGTTGTCCCTAGACTCACACTACTCTATAAACAAATTCTCGTTAGATTCATTGTTTAAGCATTAATGACCTAAAGTTTGTGTTACTAATTCATCTTTAAGTTACCCGGCTCTTAAGCCATGACCAGATAGTAATTCTCTCCGGTGACCACAGTGCTCGTTTCCAAGTCACTGGATCGCGTCTGACATTGTTAAGCATCATGTTCTATTCATCCTAATTACTACGGTTCTGGATCCCTCGGTTACAAGTGAATCACCTTTTACATCTAGTTAAAGACCGACTAGTGTTTTCCATCCTTATGTATTAATCCTAGTGTATGATTATAGACCAATCATCAGAATTAAACCAATACATGCGGATATAGAACCGATAATAATATGAAGAACTAGTAAAACATGGATCTGCGATAAACAGTAAAACACACTCCAACAGATCTAATAAATAAAGTAAAATAGATAAACGTCTACATGATCACATCGATCCAAACAAGTATTCAGCCTACTAGCCTGACATTATTAAGGAATAACAAAGTCTGAAAAGATGAAAGACATTGTTTACCAACTGAAAGTAAAATAAAAGAGTAGATCTAGGTTGAGGATGAAGATCGGAAAGTGTTAGAAGCTCCAAAACCTCCTTGGAATCTGCAAAGTCGACCTAGGGTTGAATATGGGCGGCTAGGGCTGCTAAATAGGCTCTCTCTTAGGGTTTTGAGGGTTGCTTCGGCTTAAATAGGTGAAAAGGTCGGTTGCTTATCTGGGCCGCCCAGCGGCGCTGGATGGGCTCCCAGTGGCGCTGGCAGCTCCTGCTACTGCTCGTATTGCTTCGTTCGGCTCCCGAATCATCTCCTTTTGTCTTGTAACTTCATAGGCCTTCATCTTGAGTCACTTGATGCCATTTACCCTCACTCGCATTCTTTGCTTGTCCTCAAGCAAATAGTCCAAGAAAATAAATCAATGATGAGCGGACAACTTAAGTGTTCAAGTTATTCTACTTTATTAAAACATTTGAAAGATTAGTCATGCAAAATGATTTGAGAAAGCTTTAGACAAAATCAGTAAGCTATAGCTAGAGGCAAGATAATTGGTCAATCAAAACTAAAAGCTAACTTTTTATTGTGTTAATACCTCTAAAACAGTTCTATTCTTCCACATGTCTTACAACTCAATCTTTCTACCTTTTGATGACTAGTTAAGCACTTATATAAAGTTTGTATAGCAATCAGAACTACTAGCTACTAGCAAGGCATTTACATTTCATCGTTTGTGTACTTGTGAGTCACTACTTAGACATACTCTCACACTACAGTCATGCTCACTAGCTAAACACTAAAGCAGTTATACGATATTATCATCTTTAATAGTTGAGACAGCGGTGACAGGTCGGTGGTTCCCACTCGCAGAGCGACATAACTCAACTAATGGTTAGAGTTTACACCTTACATCAAGACAGCGGTGACAGGTCGGTGGTTCCCCACGCGCAAAGCGACATAACTTGATGCGTATAGATTTTACTCGTTATTAGTTCTTTGAACTCTTTTTATTTTAATCTACTGATTGCCTTTTCTTAAGATTACTACATTATTCATGCAATAGACATTATCAGAGACCCCAGATGACTCATACACTTACTCCGCATGCAACTAGTTCACAATCAATAGTGTAAGAATTAAGGCGAACCATACGTCTAAACTAGTTCCTACACAAACACGTATATAATTAAGTCCAATTAATACACCTATACTAATGACTAGATAGCTCTAATTGCTAGGCATATTAAAGTCCGGTTAAATGTGCTATGGCAAACATAATCGCATACAGTTTCAGTCTAAGCTCTAATCCAGTTGGAAAAATGAACAGCCACAAATCTATAGTTAAACTAACAGTCCT
The DNA here is from genome assembly GCA_034093135.1 of Erigeron breviscapus. Lineage (NCBI taxonomy): Eukaryota > Viridiplantae > Streptophyta > Magnoliopsida > Asterales > Asteraceae > Erigeron > Erigeron breviscapus. The sequence goes on from CM067168.1 coordinate 77,602,329, forward strand.
AACTAACCGTTCATCTACCAAAGCTAATATTGCTTAGTTATCGTCATCTTTTGTCTACTTGCAAAGCTTATATTCTCAAAATGATTTTCCGACACAAGAAAAGTTGAAATTTGCATGAAATAAGTAGTAGAAAACTTATGAATTATCAAGCAATTAAACCACGGGTTTTTCCTATTTCATCCCCCCACACTTAAATTGTACAACGTCCTCGTTGTACTAGACATATCATAATAGAAAGGGTAATAGGAAAAACACGAAAAAAATAAAGGATTAACGAAACTTCCCGGGCTTAAATTGCATGAATATGTTGAAGATGGCATTTGCGGAGCGACTTGAATGATGTTGAATCTTCAAAGACTTGAGTCGTCTCCATTTGATGGCGATCCATTGATGCTTCTCCACCTTCTTTTCTTTTTGGTATTTTTTGATTTTTTTTTTTTAGATTTTTGGGTTTTTCTGATTTTTTTTGGATTTTTCGCGATCTGGTGTGCAGACTGGAGTTGGGAGCGGCGCTGGCAACTGGTAAGGCGCTGGCACATGGAGCGGCGTTGGGTAGCTGTTGAGCGGCGCTGGACTGCTCTGATGCAGGTCCAATGGCGCTGGAAGAGGCTGAGCGGCTGGGAAGCCCAGGTGGCTTTCCCAGCGGCGCTGGAGGTCTTCTAGCGGCACTTTTGGCTCCTGTACGTGTTTCGACGTCTGATTTTCTTCAACGATTTGATGCTTGAACTCCCCCACACTTAGCTTTTGGCCAAGTGCCTGGTTTCCTTCAGACTACAAGACAAAATACTCCTGCACACTTCAATCAAAATAAAAAATGGAAATAACAAGCTAAAACATAAAATAAAAATAAAAACGAAATACGATTGCAATAAGTTACTTGTTTCCTTGATCCATTGAAAGCTTTCATCTGTGATTCTAAAGACATACTCATAAAATAGATCACAAATGATAAAATTCAAAACAATTCACTTAATTGCAATTAGTCACATATTCCTAAAAATAAAAATAAAAATAAAAATACGGCTTGGGTTGCCTCCCAAGAAGCGCTAAGTTTAACGAGTCTTCAGCCAGACTCGGCCTAGGAACTAGGTTGAGGAAGAATACGGGGTCGGCTGGGGCCGGTTCCCGTTGGAAATCGAATGTAAAGGTCAGATGTATCTTTTAGGTGCGATTCGATTCTTCTTTTCTTAAGTTCCCATGCAAAACTCCTAGCTTTGCATCTAGTCCCAAAGGGGTTGGTCTTACTAATGTCTTCCTTAGTCAAAACTACTTGGTTGAATCCCATGGTCAAGGTTATCTTCTTTGCTTTCACATTAACCGATGAACCTACCGAAAGCAAGAATGGCTGACCTAAAATCACGTGATCTCTAGTAATTGAATCATCTTCAACTATAAAGAAATCAGTGGGGATGTCCAATCCCTCTATCCTAATGACCAAGTTTCTTATGAAGCCCTTAGTTAAGACCTTGGCTCCTCCTACTAACCTAATCTCTAAATCTTCCCATTTCACTCCATTTCTATATTTTCTCAAATTATTCTTGTAAATTCCTATGGGTAAGATGTTAGATGTGGCTCTAAGGTCTATGTAGGTATCCTCAAAACAGTTAGAGCTAATGTAGCAAGGAATCTGAAAAATGCTAGGGTCACCGTAAAACTTACCATTTGGTTCTCTAGCTATTATCTCATTCATCTTATCTCTTTCTAGGTCGGCTATTAACAGTGCAAGGAATAAGAAAACTTCCTGGATCTTCAGATGCTTGCGGTAACTGTGTCCCTTCATCCGGTGCCTCGGGATCTTGAACTTCATCTCTACTGTCTGAGTCGTCCCCATCTTTGATTTTGCATTTTGAAGCGATTGGGTCTCGAGTCTGTAGATGCAGATTTGTGTGACAGTAGCAACGTAGATTTGATTAACATTTTTGTTCTTAGGAATATCTGTGTAATCGTTTAAATAATAAGTCATTAGGACTTACGTTTGTATTTAATGATTACGTTTGAACTTTAATATAAGATCATGTTATGTTTGTGTGTTATATAATTGTTTTGCAGGTACAAAAATGTAGAGCCAAGGTTTATAAGTGTCATAGAATACTTAAACGATGGCTGAACGTTATGTAAATGCAAAATAAAGGATCCAAGAGGACGCACCTCGTGCTGACGTCATCAGCACGTTATAATGTCTTCGTGCTGACGTCAGCGCGAGGGCAGGAGCATTTTGATGGATCGGGCTCGATTCACTTCGTGTGAAGCCCAAGCCCACACGAACACAAACCCTAGTAGTATAAATACATGTAATTTTAAGCGTTTCGCAACGAATTAAGAACTTAGAAGTCGAATTGTTGCTCGTGTGACCTCCAACACGAACTAGCACTTCGTGTGTGACCTTAGGTTGTTAATTACTGATTAATCGACGAAAGGCAGTAGCAATCTAGTTATCTCAAGAGGATTCCGCACTCTTGACATAACGAATCACGTCTTATTTATGATCCATTCAACGGTAGGGACTTACAAGTGGTATCAAAGCCCTAAGGTTGATTACCAGAAGGTGTAAGATCGTTTGATTTGCTATTGATTGAAAAATCAATTCGAATTTCAAGTTTTTTATTGAATTCGTTATCGTCTTCGCGCGACCTCGTGCTTACGTCAGCACGAGGTGATCTTCGTGCTCAGATACGTGACAAGTGTCCTTTGTGTGGATTACTTCGTGTCACATGCTTCTCGTGTGACTTCGTGCCACGTATACACGAATTCAGCTTCTTCGTGCCACGTCTGCATGAATTGAATTGCTACAGTAACTTTTTTTTGTTAAATTTTCGTTTTACGAAACTTTAAAAAAAATGTCTACTGTACCTGCTGCCGGAAACTCTCCTAATGCCACACTTATCAATCAACTTATCATGCACGATCATGAGGTTGGTCGTGGAAATACACCTCCGAAGCTTTTCCGTATGGAGAATTATTGGATGTGGAAAAGACGATTTGAAGATTATGTTCGTCTAAATGATATTGATATGTGGGTGGTGATAACTCAAGGTTTTGATTGGCCGACTTATGAGAAAAATGGCGTAATTGGTAGATATACTTATACTGATATGCCAGACGATGAAAATAAGAAATACGTGGTGGAAGGAAAGGCTCTTTCAACTCTTACTATGGCCTTACCACAAGAAAGTGTACATTTGTTCAAAAATACACTACTTCAAAGGATTTATGGGACGCTCTAGGAAAGTACTGTGAGGGCGATGCTACTTTGAAGAGAAATCGTATTAAACTTCTTAAACGTCAATATGAGGCCTTTAATGGACTGAAAGGAGAATCTCTTGATGAGATAATTGCTCGATTCAGTCATCTGACAACTGAGTTATCATATTTTGAGGTTGTCTATCTTCAGACTGAGTTAGTAGATAAGTTTTTGGACTCACTACCAAAAATATGGACTGAATATGTTCATCACCTTCAAGATGACAAGGAATACAATTCATGGGATTTTGAAACAGTAGTGTCCAAACTTAAGAATAGAGAAATGAAGAGAAGAATCAAGGATACTCATGTGGATTTTACTCAAGATCCATCTTTATATCATGCTTCTTCAGTTCATTTGGCAAGTACTAGCTCAGGATCCAATGCATTTCTAAGTGGTGTTGAAGCTACACCAATAGTTGATGCAGATGGAATTGCAGGTTATGTTGCTTATGACAATTCCACAACTAATGTTAAGAGCAACACTCAGTTATATCATTCCATGCCAATGAGTATGAGCTCAGCAGAGGGAAGAATGAATCTCTACTCAGCCTTTTGTTTGGCTCATGAAGTTTATATTGGTGGAAAGGTTACTGATCCTGCATTGATTGATGAAGATTACAATCAGATAGATCCTGATGATTTAGAAGAAATGGATCTACAATGGCAGCTTGCAATGTTAACTATTAAAGTCAGAAGGTTTTCTCAGAGAACTGGAAGATTTTTGGGTAATGGCACAAAAGGCTTTGACAAGTCCAAGGTGAAATGTTATAATTGCGATGGATTTGGTCATTTTGCAAGAGAGTGTCAACGTCCAAAGAGGACTGATAATACCGTTGTTGGTAGACAAAACTACAATCAAGGCGGTATTACTCCACCCAATTACCAGAAAACTCAAGCAATGATTACTTTTCCTGCTACTCCTCAACAGCAAGGTTCTCCTCAGCTTCTAGAGTCCAAGGCTGTTGTTGTTCAAAATCCAGATGGTACTTATCAGTGGGATACACAATCTGAAGATACTTCAAATCATGCATTTTTAGTTGAAATTTATGATGACTATGCGCATGTTGCAAATGAAGTTGCTGAAACAATTGATTATGCTGTATACACTAGTGAAGAGAGAGCATCTGAGATAGTTAAGCAGAATATGAAGAAAGTTGCTGAGATGGTGAGATCTGAGAGTGAACCTATGACAGCTGTTAAAGCTACTGAAAAAAATACTGAGTCATCGAAACTAGTTGATGACGTTGTCGAGAAGAGCATTGTAGACCAGATGAAAGAATTTGTGATACCTGAAGGTATGACAACTGAAGATTTTGTTGCATACATGGCATACTGCAAGGCTGCAGATAAGAAGGTATCATGTTCTTTGCTTTCAATTGTAAATGTTTGCTGTGAGTCCCTTAAGTTCGATGGTTAACTAGGAAAGTGTAAATACAACAAGTCTAATAATCACTAGATTGGACTAGTATTACTTGTAAATAAATGCAAGAGTATATAAACAAAGTAATACAAGACTTAAAGCAATAAACAAATAAAGTGGAACATTATGTAATTTTCAATTGTGTATTTTATTTATGATGTTAAATAAAATACAAGGTTGTGCGGAATCAAGATAATACAAATAAATATGTATCCTAACAACCTATGAGTTACAAATGATCTATATTTGTCAAATAACTCTTTTGGATCGAGATACTTAAAGTTGTGAAGTATCCCTGTTTAAGATCGAGAGTATTTGGACAAATTCACTTAAATGCAAAATGTATGCTTAAAAGTATTTTCTCAAAGAAATGACTTTGTATTTATAGGCAACAAAATTCACCAGTGAATTTTGCCGTACAAATATGGTTGCATACATTTAATGATCCGACAAGAACATTAAATGTATTGGATAAGGAATAAGGATAAAGTCACATCAATATGACTATGTATCCTTTTATCCAACCACCTTTACACACGTATACTTTGGTAAAGAACAAGTGGATTGTTCTTTAGAAAGTGTGTAAAGGCAAAAGTCAATCTTCGATATCAGTGTTCAGACTTGTAGGGTCTAGAACACTAACAATCCTCCAGTGTACAGATCTGGTAAGACTTTCCAGTGGACTCCGCCATTTGTCAGTCTTCTTTCTTCAGACTTCAGTCTTTGACTTCAGTCAGAATGTCTTCAGTAGAGTTGATCTGGACTGGGGTGAAGTCCAGTGAGCTCATCTGGAGAATACTCCAGATTTCCTATACAAGTATTTGCTCACTGATCTTCCATTATTTATGGACAAATCTTCAGAGGGACTCCAGATTCCAAGTCTGGAGTAGGTCCAGTAGAACATGTTTCTGGTCAGATCTTCAGTGAGGCTCCAGTAGTCAAATCTGGAGCGAGTCCAGTAAATCTGGACTAAATCTGGACCTAACATTTGCAAAATGGTGTATGAAATGAAACTTGAGGTGGTTATCCTTAACAAAGCCGTGTTAAACTTGACTAGTCAAAACTCTACTTTTAAGAAGGAAAACGACTCATTTTTTGCCAAAAATTCTGGTTTGGCAAAACAAGAACATCTTTATAAAGATAAAATTCGAGCTTTAGATAAAGATGTTCATGTTTTAAAAGAAAAATTAAGAGAGTCAGTTTTAATGGAAAAAGTAGGTAATGAACAGTATGCTAAACTAACTGAGGACTTTTCTAAGAAAGAGAAAGAGTTAGTTGATGCTAAACTAGAAATTGTTAAGCTTAACAACAGACTTGAACAAATTAGAGGTTCTGAACTTATAAGATCAATGCAGTTGCAAACTCCTATTCCATGAGATTCAAAGAATAAAAGTTGGTTGGGAATGGATTATAAAGAAGTTAGAGGTCCTTTTAATGATAATTATAGTGAATCTCTAACAAATCTGACTGAGAAAGAAGAAATTCTTGTTGATCAATCTTCTTTGTCTCAGACAGAAAACCAATCTGATAATCTTAAGACCTCTAAGAGTTCACTGAAGAAGACAAGACCTAAAAAGAAGAAAACTGAAACTGTGACTTCATTTGTCAAACCGTTGGATCCTAATAATGCAGTTTTTGATGCAAATGTACTAGTAAGATCTAATTGTGTGAATCCAACTTGTCATGATGAGAAAATTATAAAATGTTTTAAAATGAAAGGATGCAATACTGTATTCACATCTACTGAAATTGATTTTGAGAAAATTGATCATGACAAGATTGATAAGGTTTGGAATAAGGATGAATCTACATCTAGTGGAATTACCTTAACACCATATTTATTTGAACCAAGGATTCAAAATAAAGTACAGTTTTCAAATAACAATGAATCAAAGGGTCTGTCAAAAGAAGAATCAACCACAATTCAACTAAAGGAATGTTTAGGCGTGACTTCTGCAGAGTCTGATATTAATACTAGGAAATTGAGGGCAGTTAGATCATGCTTTTACTGTCATGAGCTAGGACATGTTTATAGTTGTTGTCCAAATAGGAAGAGACGTTATTCAAATAAAATGTCTCTTCTACTGCATCAAGTGATTCTGATATTGTGGCTCATAATGCTCGATCTAAGACCCCCAAACGACAGGGACATTCACAAAATGATACAAATTGTATTCATGAAGGTGGAAGTCCGAGTCGATCTCATACACCTCATAGGAGCAATTCACCTAGGAATAAGCAAGTTCAACAGAATCGGTCACCTCCTCGTAGAAATGGAAATGCTTCCAAGTTCTATGATCGATTAGAAACTTCTCCTAGATATGGTCCACATTCACCTAAGAATTCTCCTCCTAAGACCCGTTTCATTTCACCATCAAAAAGAAAATCAATGACACCATCTACATCCAAGGCTCCAATTGAGAGCGATGGATATTGGACCGAATTAATTTTGAGAGATGAATTCGGCAAACCTAAACCTCAAAAGGTTTGGGTACCCCTCAGAAATTAACATTAATTTGTGTTCATTGTGCAGGGAGAACCAAGGAAGCCTATCAGTCTTTGGTATGTTGATAGTGGATGCTCTTGGCATATCACAGGGGACAAGAAATTGTTGTCCAACTATGTAGATATTAATGGTTCTTATGTTAGTTTCGCTGGTCCCAAGGTGATGTTGTCAATTGGAAAATTACATTGGAGAAAGTCAATTATGTGGAACAACTATCTCATAATCTCATGAGTGTTTCTCAGATTTGTGACAGAGGGAATCATGTCCATTTTACTGAGAAGGAAGCACTTATTTTGAAACCGGGGTATGTTATTCCTGAAGACTGGATCTTATTGAAAGCTCCTAGGAAGAAAGACATCTATGGCCTTATGTTAGGTGTTGATGATTCGAAGGAACCAATTTTCTTATTAACAAAAGCAAATGAATCTGAATCTTTGTTATGGCATAGAAGAATGGGACATATTCATTTCCGAAAGATGAATGATATTGTCAAACATGGTTTGGTTGAAGGTGTTCCATTGAAAAGGTTTGAGATGGAAGATAAATGTGTACCTTGTCTACACATTCGTCTTGTGTAATCTTGTTGTTGGACGATATTGTGTTACTTAGAGGCTCACTGTAAGTCATGTCTAGCCTCTACTCGTATATTATGATTATTGACGATGGTTATTTACGGACCATTACTGCGAACTCACCAACCTTGTGTTGACTATGCTTAGTACACTTTTCAGGTAACCAGGTTATCCAGGACGTGAG
>CM067168.1:77621658-77670082 GCA_034093135.1 Erigeron breviscapus
TTATTGTTAGAAACTGGCAATGCTGATGTACTTCCTCCAGTTTCTGAAAGTGTAAGCAAACAACTGGCTAGACTTGGTAATCAAATAAAAGAAAGAAAGGAAATGAAACAAGCCAACCAAGTTCAAGCCAGAGAGCATCTTGCTAAAATCAAACTGCTTGATATGAGTGATGCTCATCTTTTGGGAATCACTAAGGAGGACTATGCCAGAGTAAAGAATGATCCCAGGATAGTTGACCAGTTGAAAGAAATGCTTGATGTTGAACTGGACGGACACTATCCTGATGATGAAGCTGAATTTGATGCCAGAAGCTTGAATATATCAGTGGAGAAGGCTAAAGAGAATAGGGCCAGTGGGATTCTAAAAAGAATTGAACATGTTAAGAAGGTTGTAAAAAGGGTTTTGAATCCTCCAAGGAGAATCCCTCAACCAAGAAGACCATTGACCAGAGATGCTGACCTTAGCAACCTTCTAGAACCAGCTGGTGAAGTATCAAATGATGACATCAAGTCTGCTGTACTGGCTGCTGGAGCTGGGAGTATTAAAATAACAAATGAATCTGAAGCAAGAAGCTATTACTCCCAGATCATGGCAACCAGAAGACATAGTGGGACTATCAATGATGTTAATGTAACCATTAAGTCAGGCACCAAGCACTTTCAAGTTGAAGTTAGTTATACCAGAGGGCCACTGGTTAAAACTGATAATCCTGGTGCAATGCAGTATGGGTTCACTGAATGGGTAAATGGTGAATGTTTTGGATGCAAAGGCACAAAAGAATAGGTTTGAGAAAGCTTGGGTGAACTTCTTAAAGGGCAAGATTCAACATAAATAAAATCTGGAGCTAAAGTTGAATATTGATCCTGAAGACTCTCAGCCTATCTCTTCAGTGACCAAGAGAAGAAGAACTGGCGAAGGGCATCTCATTAAGTTCTCTTTTCAGTTATCTACTTGTAATTTTATTTACATTCTGTAACTTGTATAAATTTCATTTCCTTGTATAAATGAAGTTACCAGTTTGTAACCACAATGTAGATAATAGATTAGATCTAAACAAACTTAAAAGAAAAACCCAAGGCATTTATTGATCTATAAAAATGCCTTGGAAAACTTAGATAGATTTAATCGAACAAGTCTCTCCAGTTCACACTTGTACAGATACAAGGACTGAAAAAGACTGTTATATGTATAATTTGAGCTTTTGTGTGTGTTTTAGTGTGTGTTAATGGCGGTTTTAGAGAGAGAAAGTAGAGAGAGAGTAGAGAGAGAATCAGTGAAAGATTGGATAGTATAATGGGGTGAAAGGTTACATATTCACTTATGGGGGGGTTTATATACATATGCTCTATTTACACTATGCCCCCTTCCATATTAACATGTTTACAATCTAAGTACAAATAATATAAAGTACACAAATCAACTACTACATTTATATTTCTAACAATCTCCCCCTTAGTAGTGATTTGTGAAAAAATATCCAGTCCTTGTCATTCTTCAAGCTCTTGTATTTGGTCTATCTTTATTTGGATGCCAGAACCAATTATCTCCTTCAGGTCTGTCATCAGGAACAACCATGTTTGCTTCATAATTTCTAGGTGGAATGTTTTGTGGGCCTGGAAGATGACTTGGCTCGTACTTGATCCAACAACCTCCTCTACGACGTACGACGTACTTAGACTTTTGAACATTCTTTGCCTCTCTCAGCATTCTGATACTGTCTCTGTACTCGAGTCTTTGATTGATCTTGGAGATTACCTTATCAAATACTTCCTTTTTCTTTTCATCTTGATCATCTTCTTTCAAGCACAACATAACATTCTTACAAAATTCTAGTGTTCCATCTGAATAAGAAGCAAGTTCATCCATACGAATAAAGATCTTCTTCTTTCTGCTGTTTAAAAAGACAACACCAAAGGATGGTTCTTCTATGATATGACCAATACTGAGCTGTTCAATGTCTCCGGTGTAAAGACTTTGATCTGGATAGGGTACATTGATCTTTCTCTTAACAACTTCAAAACCAATCTGAAAGTCTTCCAATGAAGCGTATTGAATGCAGCTTGACATGTATCTTTTAACAGCTTCAAAGGCAATAACATCTTCTTTGTATCTTTGCATCGCATTCAAGAAGTGGTTGTAGAGAAAGATAATGTCATCAACTGGTAGTAGCTTGAACTGAGCTTCTGTGAATCTGTACATCTTATTGTTATCTCTTTTCACATGAAAGCAAGGTACAGAGATAGAAATCCTTTTAACCAAGATCACTCTGACAAGCACCAAGATCTTGTGGTTTCTTTGTTCTTCGAGAAGCTTTGGATTGTATTGCTTAGTGAGTTTAAGAAGCTCTTTGTATTCTTCAATTTGTCTAGCTTCCTTAAACTTGTACATTGAATCCAATTCTGGTCTCTTTGTTTTAGTCACTTTGGTAGCTCCACAGAATATCGGATAAGCTCTTTCTTCCAGAAATCTTGACTTCTTAGCTGCCTCCTTTGGCTTAACACCCAGAGCAATCATTCTTTCTTTATCCCTCAAGAAGTATCCCCGATTAACAAACCTCCTTTGTTCTTCAGTCAATTCTGTTGGAAAGTAATCAGGAAGGACTTCCTCGGATATGATTGCTTCTTTCAACACTTGTTTATAAGTTGACTTCTTGAAATTCTGGGATGCAGCTTCAGGAGTCTTTCTCAATTCATCAAAACTGTTGAAGTCTTCAAATGTGTAATGTTGTGGAGTTGTGCTTGCAGGAACAGAAGATTCTCCAACTTCAATTCTGCTTGAAGAACCTGTTTTAAAATAATCAAGATCTGGGAAGTCTTCAAACACAGATTCCTCAACAGCTTCTACATTTGCTGAAGTCTCAACAAGCATTCAACACCCCTCTTTCTGTAACAGTCAACAATCACCCTCCGATCTTAAAATGTTCAATAAAACCGCACATGCAGAATCTTTGGTTGGTTGAGTTGTTGATGTTGATGGAATTTCAGTTGGTGTTGGTGTTCTTTGTGTTGGTGTTTGATGTGGAGGATCCAACCCGGAGGTTGTTGGCACACTTGTGGTGTGACCTAAATTCAGCGATGCTGATTCAGGATTTCCTGCGGATCCTCGGGTTATACCCTCACCAGCAGTTTCAGATTCATGGGCTTCGCAACCCGAATCAATTTGTGTCCTAGACTGTGATAAATCACTGTCCTGGACTTGTTGTTGGGCAACACCACTAACAACGCCGGGGTCACTGAGAATGCCCGTTAATACAGTCTCAGGTTGATCCTGAGGAACAGCAGTGTCACAACGGCGTTCATACTGCTCCCCAGTCTCGGTCTGAGGACTGTTACCTGCGGCTAAAGCTGGCGTGATGTTAGCTAAGGCAGGATTTCCAAGCTGTCCTTGAGGGTCACACAAAGTGGGTCCCTCTCCGCTTGTTCCGGCACCAGTACTCAACTGGGCTTGTGAATCCGTGTCCCTAGGAGATCTAGACTCAAGTGCACGAACTGAAGGCGAGAGGTGGGGCTGGTCCTCTCTAATTTCAACACTCTCATCCTCCAAATGAGGAGAGTGTGGTGAGCGTGGCTGTTCCCCGTGTATTTCTGAGACTAACTCCTGTTGTGAGGAGTCAGAATGGCGAGGAGAATTCGGTGCAAGCGAGAATGGGGAGTTCTCGACTTCTACCCTAGGGTTGACATCCCGGTTAGACTCATTGGTTTCAACTATCGGAGGGCCAACGTTTTCTTTTTGCCCTTGTCCTAACCCGGACCTCTCAACCTCTCTGGTATTTTCAACTCCTCCCTCAGTCCCGCCTTGTACCTCCAGCACATCATCATCTCCAGTGCTAACATGCTCAGTCTCAAGCTCATTTACAACATCATCCACAATTCTTGTTGCTTGTTCAACATCAAACTCCGCTGAGGCACCAGGTTGTTCATTCACATCAAGTCTCTGTCTTGCAGATTTAGACGACTTATGTTTTCTTTTTGATTTCTTCTTCTTTGCAGTCTGCTTTAGGACACTTCTAGCAGACATTTTAAGTCGTCTACCTGGTGGTGGAGTTGGTTCAGCAGGTGGAGCAGATGCAATTGGTGTTGGATTAAGAATCGGTGATGAACGAGGTGGTGTTAGAATTGGTGGATTCGGTGAAACTACGGATGGTAAAGGTGTAGATTGTGAAACAGGTTCAGGTGAAGCAACGTCTTGCTCAAACACAACTCTCTTTGACTTTCTTTTCCTCTGCTCAGAGGCCCCTTCATCACTAACCCCTCTTTTTCTTTTTGACTTTCTTTTCCTCTGCTCAGAGGCCCCTTCATCACTAACCCCTCTTTTTCTTTTAGACGAACTAGGACCCTCACTTGGCGACCTATGCTCAGCTTGGGAAGGAGTCTGTCGGCTTTCAGACCCCATCGCTGAGACTAACCACTCAAGATAAGACCTAAGGTGAGGACTCTGAGCAGGAACCAAATTTATCAGGAATGGTGGAATCGGAAAAGGTCTGACATTATCACTTCCAGTGCCTCTCATATTAGATTTGTACATAGCAATGACACACTTGAAACTATCCTCCATCTTTGGAATATCTTCATTGTTGTCAAGAACATCATCCACAATCAATGTGAAGAATCTGATGTAAGGAATGTACTTCCTTTCTTGTATATCCTTCCCTTTAACAACTTGGGCCATCTTATCCCATATGATCTTGGCAAAATCACACTCAACATTGTGTGTGACTGCATAGAAGATGGACAATGAATGTTTTGTCATTGCATCAATCCCTTTTTGTGAAGGCATCAAACATGTCACCAGAACATTATACATAGTATGCCAGAGAGAAGCTATATTCTTTCTTTTAAAGTCTCTCATTGTTGCCAATTCTCCTTCATAACCCAGAGCATGAACTGCAGCTAACATATCTTCAATAGAAGGCAGTTCTTCATATTCTTCATGTTCAGGAAAGCCAATAACAGCTCTGAGTTCATTTAATGTGAATGTGCATTCAACTTCATGATCTCCAGATTTAAGAGTGAATCGGAAGAAGTCTTCAGTCTTTCTTCTCTTACTTGCTTTTACATATTCAATCGATTCCCATAAATCAAAGATATATTTCTCTGGAACTACAGCACCATTGGTTAATGCATCATTCAGTGGGTGATGGCTTAGAATCTCAGTGATAATCGGAAATCTTGAATTGAAAGGAAAGTGAAGAGCTTGATTGGCTTGCATTTTCATTGTATCACCTTCTTGAAACATCACCATCTTATTGTATCTTTATTGATTTTCTGAAAAAATAAAAAAAAATAAAAACAAAATAGAAAAAAAAAAAAAAAAAAAAAAAAAAAATGTGCATTTGCCGAGCTGGGAGCTCTGCAAATGACACAAAGACTTAGATTATAATAACATTTTCAAAAATCTTTCATTTGCCGAGCTGGGAGCTCTGCAAATGACACAAAGTTAAACATTATTTTAAAAAATATTGCATTTGCCGAGCTTAGATCTCGGCAAATGACATGTTCAGTCAAAAATTTTGCCCAGACAAATAACAAGTATGAAAATTGGTTTTGGGCACATGGTTTGATAAAAACATATGATTTGCCGAGCTAATATCTCGGCAAATGCGAGTAATGAGATCAGCGACCAGCATGTAAGCAAATCATTGAGTATTTGAAGTCAATCCTCGTAAATGCCGAGCTTATATCTCGGCAAATGACATGTTCAGTCAAAAATTTTGCCCAGACAAATAACAAGTATGAAAATTGGTTTTGGGCACATGGTTTGATAAAAACATATGATTTGCCGAGCTAATATCTCGGCAAATGACATGTTCAGTCAAAAATTTTGCCCAGACAAATAACAAGTATGAAAATTGGTTTTGGGCACATGGTTTGATAAAAACATATGATTTGCCGAGCTAATATCTCGGCAAATGACATGTTCAGTCAAAAATTTTGCCCAGACAAATAACAAGTATGAAAATTGGTTTTGGGCACATGGTTTGATAAAAACATATGATTTGCCGAGCTAATATCTCGGCAAATGCGAGTAATGAGATCAGCGACCAGCATGTAAGCAAATCATTGAGTATTTGAAGTCAATCCTCGTAAATGCCGAGCTTATATCTCGGCAAATAAGCATTTCAGATTGAACTTCAATTTGATATATGAAAAATCCTTTGATTTGAAGAACAAGAATGTTATCAATGGATAAAGGATGTTTTTCAATGGAAAAATGTGCATTTGCCGAGCTGGGAGCTCTGCAAATGACACAAAGACTTAGATTATAATAACATTTTCAAAAATCTTTCATTTGCCGAGCTGGGAGCTCTGCAAATGACACAAAGACTTAGATTATAATAACATTTTCAAAAATCTTTCATTTGCCGAGCTGGGAGCTCTGCAAATGACACAAAGACATTATTTTCAAAAATCTTTCATTTGCCGAGCTTAGATCTCGGCAAATGACATGTTCAGTCAAAAATTTTGCCCAGACAAATAACAAGTATGAAAATTGGTTTTGGGCACATGGTTTGATAAAAACATATGATTTGCCGAGCTAATATCTCGGCAAATGACATGTTCAGTCAAAAATTTTGCCCAGACAAATAACAAGTATGAAAATTGGTTTTGGGCACATGGTTTGATAAAAACATATGATTTGCCGAGCTAATATCTCGGCAAATGCGAGTAATGAGATCAGCGACCAGCATGTAAGCAAATCATTGAGTATTTGAAGTCAATCCTCGTAAATGCCGAGCTTATATCTCGGCAAATGCGAGTAATGAGATCAGCGACCAGCATGTAAGCAAATCATTGAGTATTTGAAGTCAATCCTCGTAAATGCCGAGCTTATATCTCGGCAAATGACATGTTCAGTCAAAAATTTTGCCCAGACAAATAACAAGTATGAAAATTGGTTTTGGGCACATGGTTTGATAAAAACATATGATTTGCCGAGCTAATATCTCGGCAAATGACATGTTCAGTCAAAAATTTTGCCCAGACAAATAACAAGTATGAAAATTGGTTTTGGGCACATGGTTTGATAAAAACATATGATTTGCCGAGCTAATATCTCGGCAAATGCGAGTAATGAGATCAGCGACCAGCATGTAAGCAAATCATTGAGTATTTGAAGTCAATCCTCGTAAATGCCGAGCTTATATCTCGGCAAATGCGAGTAATGAGATCAGCGACCAGCATGTAAGCAAATCATTGAGTATTTGAAGTCAATCCTCGTAAATGCCGAGCTTATATCTCGGCAAATGCGAGTAATGAGATCAGCGACCAGCATGTAAGCAAATCATTGAGTATTTGAAGTCAATCCTCGTAAATGCCGAGCTTATATCTCGGCAAATGCGAGTAATGAGATCAGCGACCAGCATGTAAGCAAATCATTGAGTATTTGAAGTCAATCCTCGTAAATGCCGAGCTTATATCTCGGCAAATGACATGTTCAGTCAAAAATTTTGCCCAGACAAATAACAAGTATGAAAATTGGTTTTGGGCACATGGTTTGATAAAAACATATGATTTGCCGAGCTAATATCTCGGCAAATGCGAGTAATGAGATCAGCGACCAGCATGTAAGCAAATCATTGAGTATTTGAAGTCAATCCTCGTAAATGCCGAGCTTATATCTCGGCAAATGCGAGTAATGAGATCAGCGACCAGCATGTAAGCAAATCATTGAGTATTTGAAGTCAATCCTCGTAAATGCCGAGCTTATATCTCGGCAAATGCGAGTAATGAGATCAGCGACCAGCATGTAAGCAAATCATTGAGTATTTGAAGTCAATCCTCGTAAATGCCGAGCTTATATCTCGGCAAATGACATGTTCAGTCAAAAATTTTGCCCAGACAAATAACAAGTATGAAAATTGGTTTTGGGCACATGGTTTGATAAAAACATATGATTTGCCGAGCTAATATCTCGGCAAATGCGAGTAATGAGATCAGCGACCAGCATGTAAGCAAATCATTGAGTATTTGAAGTCAATCCTCGTAAATGCCGAGCTTATATCTCGGCAAATGCGAGTAATGAGATCAGCGACCAGCATGTAAGCAAATCATTGAGTATTTGAAGTCAATCCTCGTAAATGCCGAGCTTATATCTCGGCAAATGCGAGTAATGAGATCAGCGACCAGCATGTAAGCAAATCATTGAGTATTTGAAGTCAATCCTCGTAAATGCCGAGCTTATATCTCGGCAAATGACATGTTCAGTCAAAAATTTTGCCCAGACAAATAACAAGTATGAAAATTGGTTTTGGGCACATGGTTTGATAAAAACATATGATTTGCCGAGCTAATATCTCGGCAAATGCGAGTAATGAGATCAGCGACCAGCATGTAAGCAAATCATTGAGTATTTGAAGTCAATCCTCGTAAATGCCGAGCTTATATCTCGGCAAATGACATGTTCAGTCAAAAATTTTGCCCAGACAAATAACAAGTATGAAAATTGGTTTTGGGCACATGGTTTGATAAAAACATATGATTTGCCGAGCTAATATCTCGGCAAATGCGAGTAATGAGATCAGCGACCAGCATGTAAGCAAATCATTGAGTATTTGAAGTCAATCCTCGTAAATGCCGAGCTTATATCTCGGCAAATAAGCGGTGGGTGTGACCCGCGTGACAACCCGAATCAAATCAAGTCTTGGGCTAACCAATCAAATGGGCTCACATGAAATTTGGGCTTGTTTTGGGTTTTGGACTTAAAACACAATTTGGGTTGTTATGTTGGGTTTTCTGTTAAAACAAACAGAATAAGAAAAAAAATAAAAAAAAACAACAAAAACAAAAAAAAACATCAAACAAAACAAAAAAAAATATAAACCAAATTTTAAAAAAATCTTTTTATCATTTTAGAATTTTCTAATTTTGTATTTTGATTTTTCAGATTTAAAAACAAACACACATACAAATAAAGAAAAAAAAATTTAACAAACCAAAAAAAAAAAAAAAAACAAAAAAAAAAAAAAAAAAAAAAAAAAAAAAAAAAAAAAAAAAAAAAAAAAAAAAAAAAAAAAAAAAAAAAAAAAAAAAAAAAAAAAAAAAAAAAAAAAAAAAAAAAAAAAAAAAAAAAAAAAAAAAAAAAAAAAAAAAAAAAAAAAAAAAAAAAAAAAAAAAAAAAAAAAAAAAAAAAAAAAAAAAAAAAAAAAAAAAAAAAAAAAAAAAAAAAAAAAAAAAAAAAAAAAAAAAAAAAAAAAAAAAAAAAAAAAAAAAAAAAAAAAAAAAAAAAAAAAAAAAAAAAAAAAAAAAAAAAAAAAAAAAAAAAAAAAAAAAAAAAAAAAAAAAAAAAAAAAAAAAAAAAAAAAAAAAAAAAAAAAAAAAAAAAAAAAAAAAAAAAAAAAAAAAAAAAAAAAAAAAAAAAAAAAAAAAAAAAAAAAAAAAAAAAAAAAAAAAAAAAAAAAAAAAAAAAAAAAAAAAAAAAAAAAAAAAAAAAAAAAAAAAAAAAAAAAAAAAAAAAAAAAAAAAAAAAAAAAAAAAAAAAAAAAAAAAAAAAAAAAAAAAAAAAAAAAAAAAAAAAAAAAAAAAAAAAAAAAAAAAAAAAAAAAAAAAAAAAAAAAAAAAAAAAAAAAAAAAAAAAAAAAAAAAAAAAAAAAAAAAAAAAAAAAAAAAAAAAAAAAAAAAAAAAAAAAAAAAAAAAAAAAAAAAAAAAAAAAAAAAAAAAAAAAAAAAAAAAAAAAAAAAAAAAAAAAAAAAAAAAAAAAAAAAAAAAAAAAAAAAAAAAAAAAAAAAAAAAAAAAAAAAAAAAAAAAAAAAAAAAAAAAAAAAAAAAAAAAAAAAAAAAAAAAAAAAAAAAAAAAAAAAAAAAAAAAAAAAAAAAAAAAAAAAAAAAAAAAAAAAAAAAAAAAAAAAAAAAAAAAAAAAAAAAAAAAAAAAAAAAAAAAAAAAAAAAAAAAAAAAAAAAAAAAAAAAAAAAAAAAAAAAAAAAAAAAAAAAAAAAAAAAAAAAAAAAAAAAAAAAAAAAAAAAAAAAAAAAAAAAAAAAAAAAAAAAAAAAAAAAAAAAAAAAAAAAAAAAAAAAAAAAAAAAAAAAAAAAAAAAAAAAAAAAAAAAAAAAAAAAAAAAAAAAAAAAAAAAAAAAAAAAAAAAAAAAGTTAGTTAGTAAGGGAAAAAAAAAAAAAAAAAAAAAAAAAAAAAAAAAAAAAAAAAAAAAAAAAAAAAAAAAAAAAAAAAAAAATTAAGTTTGTAAATCAAGCATTCCCAACTTGGTTTTAAGAAAATTGAACCTGTTTTCATCCAAAGGTTTGGTGAAAAGATCAGCAAGTTGGTAGTCTGTTGGAACAAAATAGAGTTCGATGTTACCTTTCTCGACATGATCTTTAAGAAAATGGTACCGAACATCTATGTGCTTGGTCTTTGTGTGTTGTACAGGATTGCAAGAAATAGCAATTGCACTCTTAGAGTCACAGTAGATGGGAATCCTGTTGAACTGAAATCCATAATCAGTCAACTGTGTCTTCATCCAAAGAACTTGTGAACAACAGCTTGCTGCAGCAACGTATTCAGCTTCTGCAGTAGATGTGGATACACAATTCTGTTTCTTTGACGACCAACTGACCAATCTATCCCCTAGAAACTGTACACTCCCAGAAGTACTCTTTCGATCAAGCTTACAACCTGCATGGTCAGCATCCGAGTATGCAACCAATTGAAACCCAGTATCCCTAGGATACCAGAGACCAAGGTTCACAGTGCCTTTCAGGTATCGGAAAATCCGTTTAACGGCCTGGAAATGACTTTCCTTGGGATTGGCCTGGTACCTGGCACACATGCATGTGGCGAACATAATATCCGGGCGACTTGCAGTTAAATACATGAGAGACCCTATCATACTGCGATATTTCTTTTGATCAAAAGATTTTCCAGTTAAGTCAGCATTAATCTTTGTTCGAGCTTCCATGGGTGTTCCAATTGTTTGACAATCCATCATATCAAACTTTTTCAACATGTCTAAAATGTACTTAGATTGACAGATAAAAGTACCATTTGACAACTGTTTTACTTGAAGACCAAGGAAAAAGTTTAATTCACCCATCATGCTCATTTCAAATTTCTTGATCATTAAGCTGAAAAATTCTTGCAGTATTTAGGGTTAGTTGACCCGAAAATTATGTCGTCAACATAAATCTGGATTAGAATGATATCACTCCCTTGTCATTTGATAAACAAGGTAGTGTCAATCGAACCTTTGCTAAAGCCAGATTTCACAAGATATGAGGATAGAGCATCATACCATGCACGAGGCGCTTGTTTCAGACCATATAATGCCTTGTCTAACCTGTAAACGTAGTCTGGATGTTTGGAACTCACAAACCCTTCTGGTTGTTCAACGTATACTTCTTCTTTGAGAATTCCATTCAAGAAGGCAGTTTTAACATCCATCTGGTAGACTGTGAAATTCTTGTAGGCTGCATAGGCAAGAAACATTCGAATAGCCTCAATTCGTGCAACTGGTGCGAATGTCTCATCGTAGTCAATTCCATCTTGTTGGCAATATCCCTTTGCAACCAATCGTGCTTTGTTGCGTACAACAACTCCAGTTTCATCCTTTTTATTCTTGAAGATCCACTTGGTTTTAATTGGCTCCTTGTTCTTGTAAGGATTGGGAACCAATTTCCACACCTCAAGTCGTTCAAATTGATTCAGTTCCTCCTGCATAGCTTTCACCCAATCTGGACAACTGAGAGCTTCATTCACTGTCTTTGGTTCAACAATGCTCAGAAAATTCACAAACAGACATTCATTCGCAGAAGCGGATCTTGTCTGAACTCCAGTTGTTGGATTTCCAATGACTTGAGAAATCGGATGAGCTCTAGTCCATCTGGTTGTGTGAGGAATTGGGTCAATTGGATCACCAGATTCTTCAGAATCAATAAAATTAGGAGTATGTTGTTCTGTCAATTGTTCAAATGAAGTAGCAATTGGTTCAACAAAGGCAGTTTGATCATAATCTTCTGGATTGGTTGATTGATTTGTTACTTGAGAAATAACATGAGGTTGAGTATGCAACTCTGGATAATCAGTAGGTAGAGGAGAATCAGATGGTGAACTAACATCTGATGATTGTGATGGTGAAGACTCATTGGGATCCATTTCTTTCGAATTTGAACTTGATGGTTCATTTAAATTCTCATCAGATTCAGAAACTTTCTTCGGAACTTGGAAAAATTCTTTCGAATTTGAACTTGATGGTTCATTTAAATTCGCATCAGATTCAGAAACTTTCTTCGGAACTTGGAAAAATTCTTCGAACAAGATATCCAAATCTTGTGTTGTTGGAGTAGAGAATGATTTGACATTTGAAGCAGTCTTAGTTGCGGAAGATTGTGAACATTGAAGTTCGGGTCTTGAACTGTGTTGTTCAAGAACCATTCCTGAGAGTTCATCAAATTTGACATTCATACTCTCTTCGATTCTCTTGGTTCTTCGGTTATATACACGATATGCAATGGATTTTCTTGAATAACCGATGAAATATGCCTCATCGCCTTTTGGTTCAAATTTGCCCAGATTGTCTCGATCATTGAGAACATAACACACACATCCAAAAATGTGTAAGAAGTTCACATTGGGCTTTCTTTTGTTGATCACCTCATACGGAGTTTTATCAAACCTCTTGTTTATTATGGATCTGTTTTGAGTAAAACACGCAGTAGCAACAGCTTCAGCCCATAAATTCGGTGGCAACTTCGAATAGGCAAGCATTGTTCTAGCTGCTTCAACAAGAGTTCTATTTCGACGTTCAACTACTCCATTCTGTTGAGGTGTTCTGGCAGCGGAAAATTGATGTGAAATACCCATGGACTTGAAGAAAGAATCAATTGTGGAATTCTTGAATTCCGTGCCATTGTCTGAGCGAACAATTCTAACTAATGATTTGAGATTAACTTGGGTCTTCTTTATGAAATCAATAATTACTTGCGAAGTATCACTCTTTGCGTGAAGAAAGAATACCCAAGTGTAACGAGAATAATCATCTACAATCACTAGAATGTATCGCTTGCCATGGATACTTTGAACTTTCATTGGGCCACACAAATCCATATGAAGAAGGTGTAAAGGACCTTCAGTGCTTAGATGCTGCTTTGGTTTGTGTGAAGCTTTCTTCATCTTACCAATTGCACACGCTGGACAAACATGTTCACTTTCATACTTGTAGTCCGGAAGACCTTCAACAAGTTGTTTATCCACGAGTGTATTAATCGTTTGAAAGTTAAGATGAGAAAGGCGGCGATGCCATAGCCAAGAGTTTTGTGCAGTTGCTTTCGAAAGCAAACAAATCTCTGAAGAATTAGATGGGATGTTATTGAGATCAATTGTGAACAAATTATTGTCTCTTGTTCCAGTCAGAATATCCACACCATCTTCAGTCTGCACTTTGCATTCATATCTCCTAAATAAAACTTGAAGATCATTGTCACAAAATTGTCCAACACTGAAAAGATTGTGTCCTAGTCCTTCAACATAGGAAACTCTCTTGATAGTGACACCATTTTTAACAATGTCTCCGTAACCAAGAATAGGAGCGATATGATCATTTCCGAATCTGACGGTTCCCATAAACTTTTCAACAAAATTCGAAAGAATTGACTTGGTACCAGTCATGTGGCGAGAACATCCCGAGTCGACATACCATACACAAATGAGATATTCCTGCAAGGACAGGGAATATGGTTTAGGTACCCATGTAGATTGGGTCCTTGCAGGTTAGAGGGATAACATGCAAGTACACAAATTTTGATACAAGCAGGACTAGTCCTAGATGTAGTAACATTATCTAATGTATTTGATCTACGGACAATCCACACTTGTTTGACATGGGTTGTGTTTCCATCAAGTTTGAGTTTTCTAGTAGCATGCAAGAATCTATCTTTTGGAATCCATTTACTGCTACTTTTCATGCACAAGTCACCTGAAACACGAACATTCTTAGAATTAGAAACTAATTTAGCATTTATGTTCTGAACATGTTTCTTCTTGATGGGTTCTGTGGTCTTATTCACTTTCTTAATGTTATTAGGTGACAACCATCCATACTGGTCTTTGTATTTAGTCTTGCCTGTAACAGTATCTCTAACCCTATGTAAAGTGCACTTAGGATTCTTCTGAGAGTACCTAGGAATACTAGAATACCTAACCTGCTGAAGTTGTTTGTTACCTAATGAGAAAGTTTCAATCTTAACAATCTTCGGACCACTGCTTGTTTTGACTTCTTTCTGTAACTTAGGTTCAGATTTGACCTTGTACATCTGTGTTTGCCTAGAAGTCTTTGATTTCATTGAGACATTGGGACCTTTCTTTGGTTTTGGACTTGAAATAGTCTTTGGTATTGGTTTGGTATTTGGTTTTGAAATAGTCTTGGGTAATGGGATGGTCTTTGGTCTTGACACATTCTTTGGTAATTGGTTGGACTTTGGTCTTAAATCAGGCTTGGGTGATGGGTTGGTCTTTTGTCTTTGGAACTTATTGATTGAAGAAGATTGTGAAGAGTGTGACTTTGGAATCTTCTTTAAATTAAAATCAAGTTTTTCTTCCTTTTTAATAAAATGTTTTTCAAACTCAGGATCAAAATCATGATTGTCTTCCAAATATGTTGACATTTCATCAGTTTCCAGCTTCACACTTACTTCACTTTTCTTTATGGGACATGGACTTTTCTTGATTGGAATTGATGCTTTCTCTTTCAAAGATTGAAGTGCTATTTTCTGAAGTTGGAATTCAACTTTTAAATCATTAAGTTCTTTTAGCACATTTAATCTCTGTTTTCTTTCTTTTTCAAACTTTAGTTTGAAAGCATCAATTTCATTCAAGTAAGATTGAGTTCCTTCAGAAAACTTGGTGAAAGTCTCAATTTCAGAAGTAATCGGGAAGAAATAATCATCAACATCATGAACATCATCTAAATCACCATCAGTTTGAACAGAAACATGTACAACTTGACTCTCAGTTTGCACAGATGCATTCATGATTTCACAAATTGAACATGCAGTTTGTGGAGTTGTCTCATTTTGACACACAGACTGGTTTGGTAGATTTGGAGTGGCCATAACTTCACAAACAGGACAATTGGGGTGATCACAATCATTTTCATGATTCTTGGGTGGGTCAATGACATAGTGATTTTGAGGTTGTAGATTATCTATCAAAGATTGCTTTTCATCAAGTGACTTTTTCAAATCCTCTATTACCTTTTCCAAAACTATTTGTGGAACATAAGGTCTCAAATTTTCAGGTTTTGGAATAGGAATAGAATTATCCAAAGGTTTTTCAGTGAAACACTCAAGAATTTCTGGTATGATAGCCTCATGATTTTCTTTGATTGTTTCATGTGTAGAGTTAGCGAAGAAATCATATGACTCGTCCATTAACTCATAGTTAAAATAGACTTTTGCACCCTTTTCTAGAAAATCATCAGCCTCATAATCACTATCAGTCGGTCTCACAAATTGGTCGGTCATCCCACATCTCAAATAAGATTCATTGTATAACGTTGGGACTTCTTTTTGTGCTTCGAGCAAACATTTTGGATTGTTATAACCCAACCCTGATGTGAATAATGTTTCTGAATTTCTTGGCCTATTTAAATAGACTTGTTGATATGAACGATTGATCTTATACAACTTTTCTTGATAAGACTTAATTTCAGCTTTCAGCTCATCATTTTCTTTATCAAGTTTTTGTTTAAGAGAATCTTTGATACAACATTCATATTTTAGGTCAGAAATTTTGTTTTCAAATTCCGTCACATCAGGGATAGATTCTTTCATCTTGACATTCAAAGACTCAATGTCTTCAGCCAAAGCATTTGCTCGAAACATCTCATTGGTCTTTTCAACCTGAAGTTGTCTGACAGTCTTGTTCAGTTCAAGAACTTTGGTCTCAAGTTCTTGTTTCTCAAGATGCAGTTTGGAGTTTTGAGTAAAAGAGACAGCTGCTTTTTCAGATTTCAAATTATCAACATCTTTTTGAAGTGAATCAATTTTCATTTGAAAATCTTTTTCTTTGTCCTCCAAATCTTTCTTTAATTTTAAATTCTTTTTACTCAACTCCCTGCAATCTTTCCTTGCAGTATCAGACATGTCCATATAATGTTTTAACATTGATTTGGGAAAAGAGATTACCTCATCCTCGACTTCAGAAGAACTTTCATCATTTTCCTCCAACTCCTTTGACTTTTTGATCTTTGTCATGAAGCAGACGTTTGCTGCAAGTTCGTCTGTCTCCTCATCAGAAAGATGCAACCACTTGTCATCCTCAGCGAGAAGTGCAATTCCGCTTTCCTCTTGTCTTGCCAGCAAAAGTTTGTACTTGTAGTACTCAGAGTTCTTCTGTCGAGGTTTCGTGCAGTTGATAGCAAAATGTCCAGTAAGACCACAGTTATAGCACTTCTTGTCCTCATTCCTTCTTTCCATTACCTTCTTTTCAAACTTCTTCTGATTTTCATATTTCTTCTCACCACCACTAAAATCTTTCTTTGCTTCAAACCTTGGAGCATTTGCATTCTTTGCATATGAAGAAACTGATGAAGTTCTAAGCTGATTGTTGGTGGGCTTCTTTTTGAAGAATTTCTTTTTGAAAGCCTTCGTGAAATAAGCGAGTTCCTTGTACATCTCTTTTTGCTGTTCATCAAGATCACAATCACTCATTTCACTTGAATCAGAGTCAGTTTGAACTTCAACAAAACTGTGTCTTGACAGTCTTGAAGTCTTCTTTTCAGCAACCAAGGCCAATGGATCTGAATGTACAACCTCTTCTTTCTTCTTTTGAATTTTCAAACAGGGTGTGAATGGTGAGTTTCCCAAAGTCTGATTGTTGGTTTAGTTGGGTTCCATACACTTGCCATTCTTCTTCCAGATTTTTGATGAATTTGATGTTGAGTTCCATATTGGTTCTCTTCACATCATTCTTTCTCAGCTCATTGATGACATTGCAGAATCTGATGTATACCTCATTCAGTGGTTCACCTTTTTGTTGTTTGAATGTTTCATACATGTTCAAAACAGTCGACAACCTAATGGTGTTTGATACATCTGATCCCTCCATCTGCTTCTCCACTTCATCCCAAATGTCTTTTCCTGTTTCATAGGAATCCACATTGCAGTAAATGTCATCAGGAAGTGCTTGATAAAGAAAGGCAATTGCACTTTGGTCAGCCTCAACTCTGCTTCTCTGATCTGTGTTCCAACTCTCTTCAGGTAACACCTCTCCATTAATTGGATTCTTTGGAATTTCAGGACCATCTTTGTAAGATTTTCTCAGCAGTTTTCCATTCTTCTGCCTGTCTATCCAGTTCAAAAATCTTTTCTTCCATTGAGGATAAGATCCTCTAAACAAGACAGGTGGTCTTCCTTCAGAACCAAGAGCCAATGCTTCTCTTGAAGACATAATGTTCAACTAAAGATGTATGAAAAAGACTTAAAAAAAATTTGAATTTTCTGAATTGTGAAGGATGCCGAGCTTAGATCTCGGCAAATGAAGGAAAAAATTTTGAAAATTTCAAAACTTTGCACCAGGAAAGAATGTTGATCAAAAATGACTTTGAACCAACTTTTCACAAATTATGTTGATTTGCCGAGCTTAGATCTCGGCAAATGGCACTTTCACTTAGTCGCAAATACGAGAATCGTGAACCAAACTTCAATTCCTACTAGATGCCGAGCTTAGATCTCGACAAATAGCACTAATTCCAACTTGATCTCCAACACTTAGACGAATTAAGCTGAACACCGTGTTTGCCGAGATAATATCTCTGCAAACGATATAAACCAGATCAACAACCAAAATTCTCAAAATGCTCTGATACCAAATGTTATATGTATAATTTGAGCTTTTGTGTGTGTTTTAGTGTGTGTTAATGGCGGTTTTAGAGAGAGAAAGTAGAGAGAGAGTAGAGAGAGAATCAGTGAAAGATTGGATAGTATAATGGGGTGAAAGGTTACATATTCACTTATGGGGGGGTTTATATACATATGCTCTATTTACACTATGCCCCCTTCCATATTAACATGTTTA
This sequence comes from Erigeron breviscapus, assembly GCA_034093135.1. Classification (NCBI taxonomy): domain Eukaryota; kingdom Viridiplantae; phylum Streptophyta; class Magnoliopsida; order Asterales; family Asteraceae; genus Erigeron; species Erigeron breviscapus. Next base: position 77,639,663 of record CM067168.1, read on the forward strand.
CAATCTAAGTACAAAACAATATAAAGTACACAAATCAACTACTACATTTATATTTCTAACACACTTTGGTAAAGAACAAGTGGAATGTTCTTTGGAAAGTGTGTAAAGGCAAAAAGTCAATTCATCGATATCAGTGTTCAGACTTGTAAGGTCTAGAACACTGACAATTCTCCAGTGTTCAGATCTGGTAAGACTTCCAGTGGACTCCGCCATTTGTCAGTCTTCTTTATTCTAACTTCAGTCTTTGACTTCAGTGAGAATGTCTTCAGTAGAATAGATCTGGACTGGGGTGAAGTCCAGTGAGCTAATCTGGAATACTCTAGATTTCCTATACAAGTATTTGCTCACTGGTCTTCCATTATTTCTGAACAAATCTTCAGAGGGACTCCAGTTTCCAAGTCTGGAGTAGGTCCAGTAAATATCATTTCTGGACAGATCTTCAGTAAGGCTCCAGTAGTCGAGTCTGAGCGAGTCCAGTAAATCTGGACCTAACAAATTCCCCCTATTTGTTTAGAAATAATGCAAGGTTTTTCAAGCTTATATCTATACAAGTTTGTATGCTTGAAAAACACTTGTTTTGACTTAGTCTAAAAATTTATTGTTACTGGGAAACACTTTATAGATCATCAGTGTTCCAGTTTCATTTTTTAATTCTAACTTAGACTAAATCTGATCATTTACTTTATGATTCAAAATATGCAACTATATTTACAGCCATCAACAGAAAATAAGTTACAATTTTGGAAATTAAAAATTGTTAGGACCAGTTTCACCTGGAAACTGGCCAGTCACCAGTTTACACTGACCAGTCACCAGTTTCAGATCTGGTAAGACTTCCAGTGGACTCCGCCATTTGTCAGTCTTCTTTATTCTAACTTCAGTCTTTGACTTCAGTGAGAATGTCTTCAGTAGTACCATCTATCGAGTTGGGACTTACAAGTGGTATCAGAGCAGAAGGCTAATAAACTTGCCTAGATCTGCTAAGATGAACACTACTGAAGGTGGAGATGGTTCTGGTTCAGGTGAAACCCCCATTAATACTAATGCACAACCTTTTCAAAATGTTAATACAAACCCTCCTCCTCCTACTGCCCCAAACCATGTCTATGTACACTATTCTAACACTCCTGTTCCAAAATTTGATGGAAACAGTGAGACTTTTGGTACATGGAAGGCTAGAATGCTTTTGCATTTTGGTGGGATTGAAAGGTATATGTTGAAAATCCTTAAGGATGGACCATATATACCCATGTCCCTTGGGGTCAGTCCTCTTCTTGATCCAACTAGAAGAAGAGGTTCTAGAGAAAAGCTCGAAGACCATTGGTCTGATGAGGATCGTAGACTTGTTGATCTGGACACCAGACTCAAGAACATGATCCTTAGAGCTGTCCCTGAAGATCTAATTCCAACACTTGTGTTGTTCCCCAGTGCCAAGTCAATGTGGGATGAATTAGTGATTCAGTTTGAAGGAGGTGATGACACTATTGTCACACGAAAAGTTGCCTTGAACAAGAAGTATGAATCCTTCTTTGCCTTACCCAATGAAAGTCTAACTGGTACATAAAGGTGGTTAAGTAAAGTTGCTTTCACGTGCAACTTTACACAGTATTTTAAGGAATTAAATGCTATTCCTTAAATGCTCTCAACCACATTTGTACGGCCAAGGTTAACATCCCAATGTTAACCTTGCCTATAAATACAAGTCATTGCACAACCAAGAAAATAACTTCTATCGAACAAGTTCTCTCGAACTAACTTCTTCGAATACACTTCGATAGAATTCACACTTTGCATACCTGCAATATTCTTGGTGAACTTGTGAAATCTTCTCTCAATCGCTAAAAGGAACATTTCACAACTTTAAGTGTTTCGATTGTCTTGAGAAATTCCGAGTGTAGATCAATTGTATTTCATAGGTTGTTAGGATATTTACATTCGTGTATTATCTTGGTTCCGCAACAACCTTGTAATTTGTTTAATATCAATAAATAAATTACACATTGAAAATTACATATTGTCTCATCAATTTACTTTACAAGTTATTTGTATTATTGCATTGTTCTTTACTTATTGTCTTTTATATAAGTAATCTATCTGGAACTTGGTATATACACACTGCAACTGGTCGTCTCCAGTTCAGTGCATATATTGCAAAGTAACTCCACCATCGACATAGAGGTGTCTTCAGTAGTACCATCTATCGAGTTGGGACTTACAAGTGGTATCAGAGCAGAAGGCTAATAAACTTGCCTAGATCTGCTAAGATGAACACTACTGAAGGTGGAGATGGTTCTGGTTCAGGTGAAACCCCCATTAATACTAATGCACAACCTTTTCAAAATGTTAATACAAACCCTCCTCCTCCTACTGCCCCAAACCATATCTATGTACACTATTCTAACACTCCTGTTCCAAAATTTGATGGAAACAGTGAGACTTTTGGTACATGGAAGGCTAGAATGCTTTTGCATTTTGGTGGGATTGAAAGGTATATGTTGAAAATCCTTAAGGATGGACCATATATACCCATGTCCCTTGGGGTCAGTCCTCTTCTTGATCCAACTAGAAGAAGAGGTTCTAGAGAAAAGCTCGAAGACCATTGGTCTGATGAGGATCGTAGACTTGTTGATCTGGACACCAGACTCAAGAACATGATCCTTAGAGCTGTCCCTGAAGATCTAATTCCAACACTTGTGTTGTTCCCCAGTGCCAAGTCAATGTGGGATGAATTAGTGATTCAGTTTGAAGGAGGTGATGACACTATTGTCACACGAAAAGTTGCCTTGAACAAGAAGTATGAATCCTTCTTTGCCTTGCCAAATGAAAGTCTAACTGGTACATACACCAGATTTTCTAGCCTCATTAATCAGTTGAGAGGCTTGGGAGTAGAGAAGGATAAGGATATTCTTCTTGAGAAGTTTTGTGATATTCTTCCTTCCAAATGGGAAAACATGGTTCTTGTCTTGAGACAAGGTAAAACCTTGCACAGCCATACTCTTGCATCGCTCTATGGAGCCTTCAGATTCACTGAAGATAATAATGCTGCAAGACTGGTGGCTGAGCAAGATGCCATGAACCATGCCCAGAGTCCCAAGGTTGCTAGTGTAACTGAGCGACCTTGTGCTGCTTTAATGTCTGCAGAGAGTGTCCAGGTACACTCAATGAAGGAGATGTTAAACAGTTTCTTAAACTCTGGACTGACCACTGAAATCAGTGATGGTTGTGATGAAACTGACGATGATGATCTGGTCGCCATGATTGCTAAAACCTTCAACAGGTTTAAGCATAAATCCAAAAGATTTAATGGCCCCAACAATGCTTCCAGCTCCAACTCTCTGGACAAAACCAATCTTACATGCTATAAGTGTGGCAAGAAAGGTCATTTCATGAAGGAATGCAGATCTAGTCAGTTGAACAACCAAACTGGCCCCCCTGTCCCTATTTTCAATCGGCCTGATGATAGCTACAAAGCTAAATACAAGAAGCTTAAGGCCCAGATTGCCCTCCTGTCCATGCAAAAGGAAAAGGATCAGTGCTTAATGGTACAAACTGAGGGAAAATGGGAGTACTCTGATGACTCATCAGCTGATGAAGAAGAGGAAAGGGACATGTGTTTCATGGCCTTGGAAGATCAACAACAGCAGCAGCATGTGGCAAAAGAAGATGTCATCACTGGAAGATGGGTGGACATCATATTGAAGAAGGTATGTGACTATGATAATCAGGTTGACCTTGAACTAAAACTGGACCTGGCTGAATCATTAAATGGTGATTTAGCTTTTGTGGAAACTGTTAGAGCTGATAGTGAAAGATATCTTGACACTATCTTAGTTGAACTAAACAATGTTAAACCACAACTAAATGATTTACAAAGTGTCCAGTTGGCTCTCAAGGAGTCAGTTTTAAAGATTGAGGCTTTGGAACTTGATAATCAAAAATTATTTTCTGATTTTGAAAAAGCACAAAAGATTATCAAGTCATGGGTAAAAGCATCTGGCAAAAACTATGATGCATTTTCAAGAACTATTGATGCCCAGAAGAATGCATGGAAATCTGAAGATCTGGAGATGGCAGCTCTTATACCAGATCTTCATGCATTGCCTCCAGCTCTCCAGGTTGAAACTCCTTATGATCAACCTGAAGCTGTTGAAACTGAAACCAATGAGACCACCCCCATTGAGGTTAAAACTGGAGCCAAACAGGCTAAAGCTCCAGTCAAAAAGGCCACTGGTAACAAGCCTTTACCTCAAAAGTCTAAGGTGCCCAAGACCCGACAGACTAAAACTCCAACTAAACCAAGGTCCAAGGTTCAGTTGCCTGAAGAAAATAATATTTTGATTAATCTGGAAAGTCAACTCCAACTTTTGTCTCGACAGGTTCAGAGTTGTACTGCCCGGATTAAAAATCTGGAAGGAGGTTCATTACCTCCAGTTTTCAAACAAAATATTAAACCACTCCCTTCAAAACCTAATCAAAAGAATGTTCCATCTGGAACAAAATCTGGTAAAAATAAGGTGAGTAAGTATCAAATACCAATCGTTTTTACTCCTGCACCTGGATCTGGTGAAAAAGGTCCAGATGCAGCCTCCAGTTCAACACCACAACAATCAACTGTGACTTCTGTAGAGAAGTCCAGAGAACCCATCAAGAAAAGATGGGTTCACAAAAATAACTAATGATTTTTGTGTGTGTGCAGGGCGATCGAAAGAAGAATATCTGGTATTTGGACAGCGCTGCTGGCCGGACTATGACCGGATGTAAGCCCCTGCTTGAAGAGTTCACTGTCCAAGATGGACTGACAGTGACATTTGGTAATGATCAATCTGGAAAGACTGAAGGATATGGTGTGCTTAATAATGGACAAGTCGAATTCAAAAGAGTTGCATTTGTGAATGGTTTGAAATACAACCTGATCAGTGTCAGCTAACTTTGCGATGATGGCTTCAGAGTGTTGTTCGATATTGCACAAGGCACCATATTTAACAAGGATTGGAAAGTGGTGATGGTTGCACCAAGAAAAGGGAATGTGTACATCATGGATATGGAACCTGCTCCAAAAGAGCAATGTTTCTATACCAAAGCTGATGAGGACACCAACTGGCTATGGCATAAAAGGTTATCCCATCTTAATTTCAAAAACATTAACAAGTTGTCTCGCAAGCAACTGGTTGATGGGATACCTCAGATTTCTTTTAACAAAGAAAAGCCATGTCCAGGGTGTGAGATGGGCAAGCAGAAAAGAGCTAGTTTCAAAACTAGGCAAAATTTTAGTATCACTGAACCTCTTCACATGCTACATATGGATCTTTTTGGTCCAGTGAATGTTCAAACTAGAGCTGGAAAGAAGTACACTCTAATTGTGGTTGATGAATTCACCAGATACTGCTGGGTGGTATTCATCAGATCCAAAAGTGATGCACCTGCTGAAATCATCTCTCTCATCAAACGAATTGAGCTCAAGTATACTCGAAAAGTTTGTCAGTTGCGAAGTGACAATGGTACTGAATTCCAAAATAAGGTACTTGAAACATTTTGCACTAGCACTGGCATCTCTCAAAACTTCTCATCAGCACACTCTCCAGAGCAGAATGGAGTTGTGGAAAGAAAGAATCGCACACTGATAGAAGCCGCCAGAAGTATGCTATCTGAATCTGGTCTTCCCACCAGTTTTTGGGCTGAGGCAGTTGCAACTGCTTGTCACACCCAAAACCGATCTGTCTACATCAAGAGACACAAGAAGACTGCCTATGAAGTACTCAGGAATCGTAAACCAAATATAGGATACTTTCATGTATTTGGTTGTCCAGTTTATATCTTAAACGATTCCAGTCAGCTTGTAAAGTTTGATGCAAAAGCTGATGAAGGGGTATTTTTAGGTTATTCAGATATTCGAAAGGCCTTTAGAGTTTATAATTATAGACTCCAAAAGGTTCATGAGACAATTCATGTCACATTCGATGAATCAACTGAAGCAATTAACAAGAGACCAAGCCTTGATACTACTCCAGTCGTTCCAATCAATTTTGGTGAAACTGACCAAGTTCATCCGTCAGTTGCTTCACCAAAGGATGCTTCCAGTTACAACAAACTGGAACCAGTTAAGAAGAAGAACACCACCAGTGACACGTCATTCTATCCCTCCATCAATTTCAACTTGCCACAAGAATTGGTGATTGGATCAGATGTACGTGCCACTCCAATATCAGCACCAGTTCAAACTCCTACCTCTCCAGTTCTTCAAGAAATGCCTTTGAATGAAGAATTTCATGATGCTAATCGAGACCTCATTGACTCTGATGAGGATGTAGAAGTAGTTTGGACTGATCCTCCTCCAGTTGCTTCTGCAACTGAAGAAGATCACCAGGTACCTTGCACTGATATTGTAGTTCACCAGCCTAGTCAATACACTAGATGGACTCGAGCACATCTAATTGAACAGATTGTGGGAGATCCAAATAGTGGGGTTCAGACTAGAAGAGCCACCAGTGAGCAATGCTTAAACGTCACCTTCTTATCCTTAATTGAACCAAAGAAGATTGACGAGGCTTTGGCAGACCCAAGCTGGGTGGAAGCTATACAAGAAGAGCTCGTCCAGTTTGAAAGGAATATGTTTGGGAACTTGTTCCTTGTCCACCTGGGTTAAAGAAAGAACCCATTGGTACCAGATGGGTCTACCAAAACAAAATGGATGAAGATGGCCATGTTGTAAGAAACAAGGCCAGACTAGTTGCCCAGGGTTATTGTCAAGCAGAGGGCGTTGACTTTGATGATACTTTTGCTCCAGTTGCAAGACTTGAAGCCATCAGAATATTTCTGGCTTATGCAGCCCATCTGCAGTTCAAGGTCTTCCAAATGGATGTCAAAAGTGCATTCCTTAATGGAACATTGGAAGAAGAAGTTTATGTTAAGCAGACTCCAGGTTTCATCGATGAAAAGCATCCACATTGGGTCTATAGACTGAACAAAGCTTTGTATGGTCTAAGACAAGCCCCAAGAGCCTGGTATGATACTCTAACTAAACATCTTCTTAAAAATGGCTTTCAAAGAGGTGCAATAGATAATACCTTGTTTATCTTGAAAGAAAGAGGTAATATCTTATTGGTACAAATTTATGTTGATGATATTATATTTGGTTCAACTGATGATGCAATGTGTAAAAAGTTTTCTAAAATCATGTCATCTGAGTATGAGATGAGTTTAATGGGTGAATTAACATTTTTCTTAGGTCTTCAGATTAAGCAAACTGAAAATGGAATTTTCATAAACCAAGGAAAATATGTCAGAGATTTGTTACGAAAATACAAATATGATTCAATCCCATCGAAAAACACACCTATTGCAGCACCATTGAATTTGGACTCTGACCCAACTGGCAAACCAGTTAACATAACTGACTATAGAGGTATGGTTGGTTCACTGATGTACTTAACTGCCAGTCGACCAGATATAATGTTTGCAACATGTTTATGTGCCAGGTTTCAGGCTAACCCTAAAGAATCACATTTGCACGCTGTAAAGCGTATCTTCAGATACCTGAAAGGGTGTCCTAATCTTGGTCTTTGGTACCCCAAAGGCTCAGGATTAGATCTAATGGGTTATTCAGATTCTGATCATGCAGGTTGTAAAATAGATAGAAAATCAACAACTGGTGGTTGTCATTTCCTTGGAGGAAAACTGGTAAGTTGGACCAGCAAGAAGCAGACGTCAGTCTCTATGTCCACTGCCGAGGCAGAGTATATTTCTGCGGCCAAATGTTGTGCCCAGATTCTCTGGATCAAGAACCAGTTACTAGATTATGGTCAAAAGTATACAAGGACCCCAATCTTTTGTGACAACACCAGTGCAATTGCTATATCTCACAACCCAGTGATGCACTCAAAAACAAAGCATATTGACATCAGGTATCATTTTATTCGTGATCATGTTATGAAAGGAGACATTGAAATTCATTTCATCTCCACTGACAAACAGTTAGCTGATGTTTTTACAAAACCTCTCGATGAGAAAACCTTTAAACATCTCATCAGCGAACTGGGAATGTTAAATCCTTAAAACTGGAGATTTCTTTGTTATTCAACGCGTCAGTGACACTGATGAAGTTCTCCAGTTGAGGAGGTCCATATAATCTTTGCTCGCCAGGCTATCGAACGCCTTTGTGAACTATCTTGGCACTAATTGATTTCTGGATCATCATTTTAGGGGGAAAGACTCAAAATAATTTTCTGACTAAAATTCGTTTTTGTTTGAAAATGCAACTGGAGAACTCTTCAGTTGGAAACTGGCACTGGACTGATCCTCCAGTGACCAGATTCAGTCTTGTCTTAATTTTTATAACGTTAGAAATACTTGGTCAATATGTGTGACACGTGATGGTACTCAAGTGTTTTAAACCACTTGGTATTGTGATCTGACGTGTTTAAAGCCATTTTAGTACTTGACAACTGTTTGTATTGGGAAAATAAAGAGTTAGTGGGCGCGTGGGTAAAACAAGCCGTCCTAGCATTTAATGCTGACATGGTAGCATTTAATGATGACATGGAAAATTATGTTTTTATTTCAAAATTCAAACCTTTCTTGTTAAAATATCTACAAAAAGGATTTTTGGTTGAATAAAATATAGTTTTGGTATTACATTGGGATCATGAATCCTTATATATACCCTTATTTACTCCGAACTCATTCTTTCATTTACTTCTCTTCTACATTCCTTCATTTACTTCCAATCATCAAAATTGCTTCTTTTCTCTCTTTGCTTCATAAATCAAGAACCCTAAATCCCAAATTTCATTTTCATTTTCCTATGGCTCCTAGATCTTCTCATTCAAGAGATGTAAATCTCTTGACTGTTCCATATGCTCCTTCTTCACCTGATGTCAAACCGGCACCAGGTGCACCTAGTAATGCTTCTGCCATTAAACTAAATCCTAATAATCCAATGGCAAGCTTACAAGGTTCTCAAGGGTCCGATACCCTTATTGGAAGAATCCAAAAGTTTTTGAAGGATTCTCCAATAGGACCCTCATTCTCTCGAAACCCACGCAAGATGTTTCATAACTACTTGTGTGAGTTTTGGTACACTGCCACTCTTTCTTCGGATTGTTCCTCCATCAGTTTCACTTTAAAGGATGGAACAATCAAGTGTACCTTGACCGCTGAAGTATTGAGGGATGCCTTACACCTCAATTACTGGAGAGAGGGTGAATCTCCAGTCGTCTTGCCCCCTAATATTAATTTTCGTCAAGTACTCCTAGAGATGGGTCATAAGGAGTGTTTGGACAAAGGGGTGTTGAAGACAAAGGGTGCTATGACCATGAAGGGTCTTACACCTTCATGGAGGTATTTCTTCATACACCTGGTGGAGAGTTTAGGTGGGAGTTCTGGTGGACTTGACCAGATCAACTCCTCACAAGCAGAGATGGCTTACTGCTTGTGGAACGGATTGAGAGTGGACTTTGCAGATATTTTGTATAGAAGCCTAGTACAAAAGCTGAAGGGCTCCAGGGGTATGTGTATCCCCTTTTCAAGGTTTCTCTCACTCTGTTTTAAACAAATTCTGGGCGATGAAGCGTATAGAAGTACAGATTCACCGTACACAAGGCCAGATTTGTTGAGGAATCTAGACTCTCTGGTATCTGAAGCTGGAGAGGTCGAAATTCCAGAGCGAATGCGACTGGCATTTGCTAAAACTGATGCACCTTTGGAAAGTGAATCAGAAAGACAATTGGGCGGGCCTCAAAATAATGAGGGACCCTCCAGTTCGTCTCAAGTTGTGGTTGAGGATAGAACAACCATAACTGAAGCAACTCCTATCACGTCTATCCCTGGTGAAGATGCTTCGGCATCTGATCCTTCAACAGATGTACCCATCCAGGAAACTGGGGAAGGTCATCTGGAGACTGACCCTCCTGGTCAGCCCCCAGTTACATTAATGGATCTGGACATGGATGTCAATGACGGGGAAATCCTTATTGAATCTTCGGATTCAGAAGGTACTGAAACAGACATGGAGATTTTTGATGCTTCTGTACAAGCTCAAAACCCTTCATCTCCAGTCTTACCTCCAGACGCATCAATTTCAATTTCACCACCTGAACAAAATGTGCCTACTGATATACCTTTACCAATAAATACCGCTCCTTTACCAACTGGGCAATTCTCATTTGCTCGAGAAATGCCACCCCCACCGTCGCCGTTGTTCACACCTGAGCATTCTCAGCATGAACAACACATTGATTTTCCTGTCCTTTCTTCTTCCACCACTCCTATTATATCTTCAACTGCTGGTTTGACAACTGGGGAGACTTCCTTAAGTATGCCTCCTCCAGTTGCTCCAGTAGTAACTGCTAGTGGTCCAGTGACACCTTCTCCTTTGTTACTGGACAGTCAAGTTGTCTCCATTCAATCCGATCTCCAAAACCTTCTAACCAGGGTGGAGGAGATTCAGAAGACACTTGACAAAAACACCAAGTCTTTCTCCAGATACCACAAGGACTCTTTGACAAACATCAAGGTGGTTGATCTGGGGATAAACAAGTTTTCATCGAATGAAGACTTGGTGTTCAACAAGTTGAATGAGTTGGTCAATGGCTGCAATAATCTGGCAGGTACTTTGAAAGAAGCCTTTGATCTTACTCAGTCCAAGGTTACATCATCAATTTCCAATCTGCTTGGTAATACTGTTAGAACCTCAGAAGTGGATTTGAGGGAAATTGAAAGGCAGGTGAAGGAATTAGTTGAAAAACCTGGCCTAGATGTGACCGTACTTGGCGAGCAGTTGATGACTTCGGTTGGTCAGAAGATAGAGGATACGCTGGGTGCTAGAACACAATTGATTGAAAGGGTGATGTCTGAGATCACCAAGCTGGCCACTCCTCAGGTTGATCTGGCCCCACTCACCAGTGAGATCAACCAGTTGAGGGGCAGCATTGAAAGTTTGAACACCCAGGTATCTCTACATACTGAATCTTTGAATAAACTGACCACTGAAGTAGAGAATCTGAAGAAGAATGATGAAGAAGTGAAGGAAAGGGTTGTCTCTGGTTTGGATGAAGATTCCAAGATCCTCAATGAATTGAAAACTGGTCAAGACCAAGTAACTGCAAACGTCTTGACCCAGTCAAAAGAGACTAACCATTTGTGGAGGTCCTTCAGGATGATGTGTGGGATTTTTAAGGAGTGTAAGGACTTGCAAACATGGCAGCCTCTTGACCGGTTGCCATCACACCCTTCTGAATGGGAAGCAATTAGGGCAGGTCTAGATGCTGCCAAAGGGGAAAGAAGTTCAGTCCTTACACCACCAGTTGCACCTGGAAGGGAAATGATTGTGGCTACCAGTACTGAAGCTGGTGAGCAAACTGGTGGAGATGTTAGTGTGAGGGGGAATGTGTTGGACAAGGGAAAGGGTAAGGTATCTGATGAAGCCCAGCCAGCCACTGATTTACCAATGCTTGAAACTGGCAATGCTGATATACTTCCTCCAGTTTCAGATAGTGATAGCAGAAGACTGGCCAGACTTGGAATTGCTATTAAAGAAAGAAAGAAGATGCAACAAAGTAACCAAGCTGAAGCCAGGGCACATCTTGCTCAGATCAAACTGCTTGATGCAAGTGATGCTAATCTTTTGGGCATCACTAAGGAGGAGTATGTCAGAATCAAGAATGATCCTAGAATAGTGGACCAGTTGAAAGAAATGCTGAGTGTTGAACTGGACAGACACTATAATGAGGATGAAGCTGAATTCGATGCCAGAAGCTTAAATATTTCAGTGGAGAAGGCTAAGGAGAATAGGGCCAGTGGGATTCTACAAAGAATTGCAAATGTCAAGAAGGTTGTGAAGAGTGTATTGAATCCACCAAGGAGAAGGATTCCACAACCAAGAAGACCACTGACAAAGATGCAAGGGATGCTGACCTTAGCACATTCGTTGAACCAACTGGCGAGGTATCCAATGAAGACATCAAGTCCGCTGTACTGGCTGCTGGTGCTGGGAGTATAAAAATCACAAATGAATCTGAAGCTCGAAGTTATTACTCCCAGATCATGTCAACCAGAAGACATGGTGGTACTATTAATGGTGTAAATGTAACAATCAAGCCAGGCACCAAAGTCTTTCATCTAGAAGTTAGTTACACCAGAGGGCCACTAGTGAAAACTGACAATCCTGGTGCGATGCAATATGGGTTCAGCGAATGGGTCGAGATGGTGAATGTGCTGGATGCTAAGGCACAAAAGAATAGGTTTGAGAAGGCATGGGCAAACTTCTTAAGGGGCAAGATTCAACACAAGGAAAATCTGGAACTAAAGCTGAATATTGACCCTGAAGACACTCAACCTATTTCTTCAGTTGCCAAGAGAAGAAGAACTGGCGAAGGGCCATCTCATTAAGTTCTTTCTTCAGTTATCTACTTGTAATTTTGTTTTACATTCTGTAACTTGTATAAATTTCATTCCTTGTATAAATGAAGTTACCAGTTTGTAACCACAAGGTAGATAATAGATTAAAATCTAACAAACCTAAAAGAAAAACCTAAGGCATTTATTGATCTATTAAAATGCCTTAGAAACTTAGATAGATTTAAATCGAACAAGTCTCTATAGTTCACACTTGTATAGATACAAGAACTAGAAAAAGACTTAGCAATATTTCTAGACAAATAGGGGGAATTTGTTAGAACCAGTTTCACCTGGAAACTGGCCAGTCACCAGTTTACACTGACCAGTCACCAGTTGCATCTAGTGACCCAGTAAAACTGGTGATCAAGAAGATTTGTCCAGAAATATATTGAAGTCGAGTTGCACCGTACATTCATCGCAACTGAAGACTTCCTCCAGTTGAGAACTGACCAGTTGAAGAACCATTCCAGTTGAAGTCGAAGACAACAAATGGAAGATAGAGAATGACAATGGCAGCGAAGCCCAGTTGACATTCTAGTCAGTTACAAACTGGAGACCATCAGTGGAAAGTCCTTACAAAGCTTTACACTGATTATGAGGAAGACTTTTACTTTACACCTTTATCCGGTTAATAGATTTATCTATTAACAAAAGGTACAAAGTATAGGCTTGGAACCTAGTACTATAAGTCACATCAAGTGACTTATATACTCTTCCAAGTGCAGCATGTAAGGAATTATGGTTTAATTCCTTAAATGCTCACAACCACATTTGTACGGCCAAGGTTAACATCCCAATGTTAACCTTGCCTATAAATACAAGTCATTGCACAACCAAGAAAATAACTTCTATCGAACAAGTTCTCTCGAACTAACTTCTTCGAATACACTTCGATAGAATTCACACTTTGCATACCTGCAATATTCTTGGTGAACTTGTGCAATCTTCTCTCAATCGCTAAAAGGAACATTTCACAACTTTAAGTGTTTCGATTGTCTTGAGAAATTCCGAGTGTAGATCAATTGTATTTCATAGGTTGTTAGGATATTTACATTCGTGTATTATCTTGGTTCCGCAACAACCTTGTATTTGTTTATACATCAATAAATCAAATACATTAGAAAACAACGTGTCTCAATGCTACATACTTGATTATATTTATATATATATCTTTATATAGTTTCTGCCATTTGTTCTTGCATTATTCATATTGTCAATTGTTTCTTGTTATCCATATCTGGATCGTAAACTGAACTTGTCCATCAAGATTAGTTGTACTTGCCAGTCGGGTTTGTTAATCATCTATATATTTTGGGACTCACAATTGGTATCAGAGCAGCAAGGTTGAATTTCATATCAATTCATTAACCTTTGATCTGCATAGATGGCTGACTTTGAACAAGAACGACCTGACCCTAATAATGCCACCCCTCCTCCTATCATCAACAACAATATACCCTCACACAATGTTCACGTACACTTTCCAAATAATCCTGTTCCCAAGTTTAATGGGAACAGTGAAAACTTTCAAACATGGAAAGCGTGCATGCTTAAGTATATTGCTGGTGTTGAGAGACATTTACCAGATATCCTAAGAGAAGGACCCTTTGTCCCTATGAATGCTTCTACTGTTGTCAGAAATGCCGATGGGACTCCTAGGCAGTCACCTAAGGAGAAGGATCATTGGTCTGAGGAAGATCATAGACTTGTAGACCTGGATACCAAGTTACAAAATATGATTTTATACGCAGTTCCAGAAACCCTAATGCCCACTCTTGTTTTACTTGATAATTCCAAATTAATGTGGGAGGAACTAATGACACAGTTTGAAGGCACTAATGAGACAATTGTCACAAGAAAAGTTGCTTTAAACAAAAGATATGAGTCTTTCTTTGCTATCCCTGGGGAGTCTTTAACGCAAACTTACATCAGATTTACAAAATATGATTTTATACGCAGTTCCAGAAACCCTAATGCCCACTCTTGTTTTACTTGATAATTCCAAATTAATGTGGGAGGAACTAATGACACAGTTTGAAGGCACTAATGAGACAATTGTCACAAGAAAAGTTGCTTTAAACAAAAGATATGAGTCTTTCTTTGCTATCCCTGGGGAGTCTTTAACGCAAACTTACATCAGATTTACAAAATATGATTTTATACGCAGTTCCAGAAACCCTAATGCCCACTCTTGTTTTACTTGATAATTCCAAATTAATGTGGGAGGAACTAATGACACAGTTTGAAGGCACTAATGAGACAATTGTCACAAGAAAAGTTGCTTTAAACAAAAGATATGAGTCTTTCTTTGCTATCCCTGGGGAGTCTTTAACGCAAACTTACATCAGATTTACAAAATATGATTTTATACGCAGTTCCAGAAACCCTAATGCCCACTCTTGTTTTACTTGATAATTCCAAATTAATGTGGGAGGAACTAATGACACAGTTTGAAGGCACTAATGAGACAATTGTCACAAGAAAAGTTGCTTTAAACAAAAGATATGAGTCTTTCTTTGCTATCCCTGGGGAGTCTTTAACGCAAACTTACATCAGATTTACAAATCTGGTCAACCAACTGAAAGCCCTGGGTGTAACCAAAGACAAAGAAATTTTGTTAGAAAAATTTTGTGACATTTTACCTTCAAAATGGAAAACCTTATCTTGGTCTTGAGACAAGGCAAAACATTGCACAGTCATACTCTTGCTTCCCTTTATGGAGCATTTAGGTATACTGAAGAGAACAAAGCTGAAAGAGCTTTGGCTGAGCAGGATGCCAAGAACCATGTGTCTACCAGTTCTGGTACGGTTCAGTATTCTGAACCATTTATACGATCTTGTCCACATCATCATGGACTTGGTCTATAAATACAAAGTCTTCTCACAACTTGCAAAATGCTTGAAACTTTGCATTGCAACTTGTGAGATATACTCTAAGTAAACTTACGAGTATTTCCAAGTCAATTAGATCACTTGTATTTCAGGATTGTTTAGATACTTACACTTTGGTGTTTATCTTTGTTCCGCAACAATCCTTGTATTTGTTTATACATCAATAAATCAAATACATTAGAAAACAACGTGTCTCAATGCTACATACTTGATTATATTTATATATATATCTTTATATAGTTTCTGCCATTTGTTCTTGCATTATTCATATTGTCAATTGTTTCTTGTTATCCATATCTGGATCGTAAACTGAACTTGTCCATCAAGATTAGTTGTACTTGCCAGTCGGGTTTGTTAATCATCTATATATTTGGGACTCACAATTGGTATCAGAGCAGCAAGGTTGAATTTCATATCAATTCATTAACCTTTGATCTGCATAGATGGCTGACTTTGAACAAGAACGACCTGACCCTAATAATGCCACCCCTCCTCCTATCATCAACAACAATATACCCTCACACAATGTTCACGTACACTTTCCAAATAATCCTGTTCCCAAGTTTGATGGGAACAGTGAAAACTTTCAAACATGGAAAGCGTGCATGCTTAAGTATATTGCTGGTGTTGAGAGACATTTACCAGATATCCTAAGAGAAGGACCCTTTGTCCCTATGAATGCTTCTACTGTTGTCAGAAATGCCGATGGGACTCCTAGGCAGTCACCTAAGGAGAAGGATCATTGGTCTGAGGAAGATCATAGACTTGTAGACCTGGATACCAAGTTACAAAATATGATTTTATACGCAGTTCCAGAAACCCTAATGCCCACTCTTGTTTTACTTGATAATTCCAAATTAATGTGGGAGGAACTAATGACACAGTTTGAAGGCACTAATGAGACAATTGTCACAAGAAAAGTTGCTTTAAACAAAAGATATGAGTCTTTCTTTGCTATCCCTGGGGAGTCTTTAACGCAAACTTACATCAGATTTACAAATCTGGTCAACCAACTGAAAGCCCTGGGTGTAACCAAAGACAAAGAAATTTTGTTAGAAAAATTTTGTGACATTTTACCTTCAAAATGGGAAAACCTTATCTTGGTCTTGAGACAAGGCAAAACATTGCACAGTCATACTCTTGCTTCCCTTTATGGAGCATTTAGGTATACTGAAGAGAACAAAGCTGAAAGAGCTTTGGCTGAGCAGGATGCCAAGAACCATGTGTCTACCAGTTCTGGTACGGTTCAGTATTCTGAACCACATAGTACTGCTCTACTATCTTCTGAGAGTGATATTTATGACTCAATGAAGAAGATGGTTTCTCAAATGTTAAAAACTGGTGTCTCTGCTAATGTCACTCATGATTGTGATGAGAATGACAATGATGATCTGGTTGCCATGCTGGCTAAAACGTTCAATCGTTTTAAGGCCAAATCAAATCGATCTGGCAAACCTTTTGCTTCCAGTGCTTCTATTGACAAGTCCAATCTTGAATGCTTTAAATGCGGCAAGAAAGGACATTTCATGAAGGAATGCAGATCTAGTCAACCTTCATCATCACAATCTGCTCCTAACCATTCTATCTTTCAGAAGTCCGATGACAGCTATAAGGCCAAATACAAGAAGTTGAAGGCACATATGGCTCTTTTGGCACAAGACAACTCAAGCAACAGTTGTATGATTGCCAAAACTGAAAAGTGGGAAGATTCTGATGAATCATCTGATGATGAGGAAGAAGTTAGGGACATGTGTTTCATGGCACAAGAAGACCAAGGTCATTTGGTCAAAACCGATGTTGAATCTGGTCGCTGGGTGGATATAGTGATGAAAAAGGTCAGTAATGTTGTCTATGAAGAAGATGAGGAACACAAACTGGACCTTTTGGTTCTTTTAGAGGCTGACATCTCATTTGTTGAGACAGTGCGTTCAGAAAGCCTAAAAATGTTTGAAAACAATACTTCTGAACTGAACGCCAGTCAGACCAGACTAAAGGAACTGAAAGATGTTCATCTGGCCCTAAAAAGTTATCAATCTATGGTTGCCACTTTAGAGTTGGAAAAAGAAGAGCTAAAAACCATCCTTGAAAAGGAACAAAAAATAATCAAATCTTGGATGAGTGCACCAAAACCAGATGCTGCAATCAAAAACACTTTTGCTAATTAAAAAACAGCATATGAATCTGGTGATCTTCACATGGCATCTATAATCACTGATTTAGATGCACTTCCAAAAGAAATGAAACCGGAAATTATTTTTCCTAAAGTTGGCAAACAAAAAATTGTAACTAATAAGGTCAAGGAACATTCTGAGGGAAAATCTGAAACAGCTCAGACAACTGTTTCAGAAAAGAAGGCTAAATCCAAAAAGCCATCCCCCCAGACTTCTTCTAAGGTTCCAAAAGGCCAAAAGAAGAAGAAAACCATCTCCCCCACTGAGCCTTCTACCTCAGATTCTGGTAAGGCTCAGGTGTCTAATGAAGAATCTATTTTGTTAAGGTTAGAAAGTCAATTTCAACTATTGGCTAGACAAGTGCAGAGTTGTAATGCACGTTTAAAAAATGTTGAATCCACTCCTCTTCAACCAAAACAAAATGCAAAACCTTTTTCTAAGCAAATCAAGCAGAAATCTGAGCAGAAAAAGGTTGAGCACCCCATCAAACCAACAATTTTTATGTCATCTGAAATTATGACTGAAATCCCCTTTGACCCATCAATTCCCCATAAACCAAAGAAATCTGAGACTGCTAAGGGAGAGTCAAGTGAACCCATCCATAGATGGGTTCCCAAAAAGAACTAACTTTTGTTTATGTGCAGGGAGACCGAAAGAAGAACATATGGTTTCTGGACAGTGCTGCTGGCCGAACCATGACTGGTTATCAGACCCTGCTAGAGGAATATAGGGTGCAAGAGGGGCCCTCAATTGTTTTTGGGAATGATGGTAATGGAAAAACTGAGGGATATGGTGTTGTGAATAATGGTCAAGTCAAATTCACACGAGTTGCATATGTGAACGGTTTGAAATATAACCTGATCAGTGTCAGTCAACTATGTGATGATGGCTTCAAGGTTTTATTTGATATTTCACAAGGCACCATATTCAATAGAGATGGAAAGGTGGTACTGATTGCACCAAGGAAGGGAAACATTTATGTCATTGATATGAATCCATCTATCTCTGAACAATGTTTCTACACAAAGGCTGATGAAGACACAAATTGGTTGTGGCATAAGAGATTATCCCATCTGAACTTCAAGAACATTAATAAGTTGTCAAGAAAACAACTTGTTGATGGGATACCCTCTATGTCTTTCAATAAAGACAAGCCATGTCCAGGTTGTGAAATGGGTAAGCAGAAAAGAGCTTCATTCAAAACTAAGCAAAGCTTTAGTATAACTGAACCTCTTCACATGCTTCACATGGACCTTTTTGGACCAGTGAATGTTCAGACCAGAGCAAAAGCAGGAAAGAAATACACCCTTGTTATCGTAGATGAATATTCAAGATATTGCTGGGTGATTTTCCTCAAGTCTAAAAGTGAAGCTGCTGCTGAAATCATTGCTCTCATCAAACAAATTGAACTCAAGTACAAGCGAAAAGTTTGTCAGCTCAGAAGTGACAATGGCACTGAATTCAGAAATGCCACTCTGGAGTCCTTCTGCACTGAAACTGGCATATCTCAGAACTTCTCCTCAGCACACACACCAGAGCAGAATGGTGTTGTAGAAAGAAAGAATCGAACGCTGATTGAAGCTGCTAGAAGTATGTTGAATGAATCTGGTCTTCCCAAGAATTTCTGGGCTGAAGCTGTTGCAACTGCTTGCTACACTCAGAACAGATCTATTTATGTCAAAAGACATAAGAAGACCTCCTATGAAGTACTCAGAAATAGAAAGCCTAATATTGGATACTTCCATGTATTTGGGTGTCCAGTATACATTCTGAATAACTCTAATCAGCTTGGAAAATTCGATGCAAAAGCTGATGAAGGGTACTTCTTAGGATATTCATCAAATCGCAAGGCCTTTAGAGTCTTTAATAAGAGACTTGAAAAGGTTGATGAGTCAATTCATGTTACCTTTGATGAATCAAATTCTGCAATCTTTAAAAATTCCATCCCTGTACCACCCTCAGAAAGTCCAATTAGTTTTGGTGATTCTGATCCCATTGCTGAAACTGATCAGTCACCTGAACATGCTTCTGAACATCTCCGTTCAGAACCAGAAATAAACAAGCCAAGCAACATTCCATTTTATCCTCCAGTTAGTTTCAAACTACCTTCTGTACTAACTATTGGATCAGATGTATATGCTGCTTCTCCAATGATATCAGACTCCACTGAGCAACCTCAATCTGAAGAATTTCATGATGCAAGTCATGATCTGCAGGAAGAAGAAGAAGCTGAAAATGTATTTTCTGAAGCTCCTCCTGAAGTTACTCAGAGAAGTTCTTGCACTGATATCATTTCTCATCCTGGTCAATACTCTAAATGGACAAAGGCACATCCAATCGAGCAAATTATTGGAGAGTCCAGTAGAGGGGTTCAGACCAGAGCAGGAAAGAAATACACCCTTGTTATCGTAGATGAATATTCAAGATATTGCTGGGTGATTTTCCTCAAGTCTAAAAGTGAAGCTGCTGCTGAAATCATTGCTCTCATCAAACAAATTGGGACTTACAAGTGGTATCAGAGCAGAAGGCTAATAAACTTGCCTAGATCTGCAAAGATGAACACTACTGAAGGTGGAGATGGTTCTGGTTTAGGTGAAAACCCATTGAACAATAATTCACCACCTTTTCAAAATGTTAACACCAACCCTCCTCCTCCTTCTACCCCAAACCACGTCCATGTACATTACTCTAACACTCCTGTTCCAAAATTTGATGGAAACAGTGAGACCTTTGGTACATGGAAAGCTAGAATGCTGTTGCATTTTGGTGGTATTGAGAGGTATATGTTGAAAATCCTTAAGGATGGACCATATATACCTATGTCTATTGGGGTGAGTCCTCTTCTTGATCCAACTGGAAGAAGAGGCTCAAGGGAAAAGCCAGAAGACCATTGGTCTGATGAGGATCGCAGACTGGTGGACTTGGACACCAGACTGAAAAACATGATCCTTGGGGCTGTCCCTGAAGACCTAATTCCAACACTTGTGTTGTTTCCCAGTGCCAAGTCTATGTGGGATGAATTAGTGATTCAATTTGAAGGAGGTGATGACACTATTGTCACCAGAAAAGTTGCCTTGAACAAGAAGTATGAATCCTTCTTTGCCTTGCCCAATGAAAGTTTAACTGGTACATATACCAGATTTTCTAGCCTCATCAATCAGTTGAGAGGTTTGGGTGTAGAGAAGGATAAGGATATTCTTCTTGAGAAGTTTTGTGATATTCTTCCATCTAAATGGGAAAACATGGTTCTTGTCTTGAGACAAGGTAAAACCTTGCACTCTCACACTCTTGCATCGCTCTATGGAGCCTTCAGATTCACTGAAGATAATAATGCTGCAAGACTTGTGGCTGAGCAAGATGCCATGAACCATGCTCAGAGTCCCAAGGTTGCTAATGTAATTGAGCGACCTTGTGCTGCTTTAATGTCTGCTGAGAGTGTCCAGGCACACTCGATGAAGGAGATGTTGAACAGTTTCTTAAACTCTGGGCTGACCACTGAAAACAGTGAAGGTTATGATGAAACTGACGATGATGATCTGGTCGCCATGATTGCTAAAACCTTTAATAGGTTTAAGCATAAATCTAAAAGATTTAATGGCCCCAACAATGCTTCCAGCTCCAGCTCTCTGGATAAGACCAATCTTACATGCTATAAGTGTGGCAAGAAAGGTCATTTTATGAAGGAATGCAGATCTAGTCAGTTGAATAACCAAACTGGCCCCTCTGTCCCTAATTACAATCGGCCTGATGATAGCTATAAAGCTAAATACAAGCAGCTTAAGGCCCAGATTGCCCTCTGTCCCTAATTACAATCGGCCTGATGATAGCTATAAAGCTAAATACAAGCAGCTTAAGGCCCAGATTGCCCTCCTGTCCATGCAAAAGGAAAAAGGACCAGTGCTTAATTGCACAAACTGAAGGAAAATGGGAGTACTCTGATGACTCATCTGAGGATGAAGAAGAGGAAAGGGACATGTGTTTCATGGCCTTGGAAGATCAACAACAACAGCAGCATGTGGTGAAAGATGATGTCATCTCTGGAAGATGGGTGGACATCATACTGAAAAAGGTATGTGATTATGATCACCAGGTTGACCCTGAATTAAAACTGGACCTGGCTGAATCATTAAGTGGTGATTTGGCATTTGTAGAAACTGTTAGAGCTGATAGTGAAAGATATTTAGACACTATCTTAATTGAACTAAACAATGTCAAACCACAACTGAATGATTTGCAAAGTGTCCAGTTGGCTCTCAAGGAGTCAGTTTTAAAAATTGAGGCATTAGAACTTGATAATCAAAAACTTTCTGATGATTTTGAAAAAGCTCAAATGATTATCAAGTCCTGGGTAAAAGCATCTGGCAAAAACTATGATGCATTTTCAAGAACTATCGATGCCCAGAAAAATGCATGGAAATCTGAAGATCTGGAGATGGCAGCTCTTATACCAGATCTTCATGCATTGCCTCCAGCTCTCCAGGTTGAAACACCTTATGATCAACCTGAAGCTGTTGAAACTGAAACCAATGAGACCACCCCCATTGAGGTTAAAACTGGAGCCAAACAGGCTAAAGCTCCAGTCAAAAAGGCCACTGTTAACAAGCCTTTACCTCATAAGTCTAAGGAGCCCAAGACCCGAAAGACTAAATCCCCAGTTGAACCAATGTCCAAGGTTCAACTGCCTGAACAAAACAATGTTTTGGTTAATCTGGAAAGGCAACTCCAACTTTTGTCTCGGCAGGTTCAGAGTTGCACTGCCCGGATTAACAATCTGGAAGGAGGTTCACCACCTCCAGTTTTAAAACAAAACATTAAATCACTCCCTTCTGTACCTAAACAAAAGAATGTTCCATCTGGAACAAAATCTGGTAAACTTAAGGTGAGTAAGTATCAAATACCAATCGTTTTTACTTCTGCACCTGGAGCTGGTGATAATGCTCCAGATGTAGCCTCCAGTTCAACACCTCAACAATCAACTGTGGCTTCTGTAGAGAAGTCCAGTGGACCCATCAAGAAAAGATGGGTTCACAAAAATAACTAATGATTTTTGTGTGTGTGTAGGGCGATCGAAAGAAGAATATCTGGTATCTGGACAGCGCTGCTGGCCGGACTATGACCGGATGTAAGCCCCTACTGGAAGAGTTCACTGTCCAAGATGGACCGACAGTGACGTTTGGTAACGATCAATCTGGAAAGACTGAAGGATATGGTGTGCTCAATAATGGACAAGTCGAATTCAAAAGAGTTGCATTTGTGAATGGTTTGAAATATAACTTGATCAGTGTAAGCCAACTTTGCGATGATGGCTTCAGAGTATTGTTCGATATTGCACAAGGCACCATATTTAACAAGGATTGGAAAGTGGTGATGATTGCACCAAGAAAAGGGAATGTGTACATCATGGATATGGAACCAGCTCCAAAAGAGCAATGTTTCTATACCAAAGCTGATGAGGACACCAACTGGCTATGGCATAAAAGGTTATCCCACCTTAATTTCAAGAACATTAACAAGTTGTCTCGCAAACAACTGGTTGATGGGATACCCCAGATTTCCTTCAATAAGGAAAAGCCATGTCCAGGGTGTGAGATGGGTAAGCAGAAGAGAGCCAGTTTCAAAACTAGGCAAAATTTTAGCATCACTGAACCTCTTCACATGCTTCATATGGATCTTTTTGGTCCAGTGAATGTTCAAACTAGAGCTGGAAAGAAATACACTCTAGTTGTGGTTGATGAATTCACCAGATATTGCTGGGTGGTATTCATCAGATCCAAAAGTGATGCACCTGCTGAAATCATCTCCCTTATCAAAAGAATTGAGCTCAAGTACACTCGAAAAGTTTGTCAGTTGCGAAGTGATAATGGTACTGAATTCCAAAATAAGGTACTTGAAACATTTTGCACTGACACTGGCATTTCTCAAAACTTCTCATCAGTTCACTCTCCAGAGCAAAATGGAGTTGTGGAAAGAAAGAATCGTACACTGATAGAAGCGGCCAGAAGCATGCTATCTGAATCTGGTCTTCCCACCAGTTTTTGGGCTGAGGCAGTTGCAACTGCTTGTCACACCCAAAACCGGTCAGTCTACATCAAGAGACATAAGAAGACTGCCTACGAAGTACTCAGGAATCGTAAACCAAATATTGGATATTTCCATGTATTTGGTTGTCCAGTTTATATACTGAACGATTCCAGTCAGCTTGGAAAGTTTGATGCAAAAGCTGATGAAGGGGTATTTTTAGGCTATTCAGATATTCGAAAGGCCTTTAGAGTTTATAATTATAGACTCCAAAAGGTGCATGAGACAATTCATGTCACATTCGATGAATCAACTGAAGCAATCAACAAGAGACCAAGCCTTGATATTTCTCCAGTCATTCCAATCAACTTTGGTGAAACTGACCAAGTTCATCGGTCAGTTGTTTCACCAGAAGATGCTTCCAGTTACAACAAACTGGAACCAGTCAAGAAGAAGAAAAGCACCAGTGACACATCATTTTATCCCTCCATCAATTTTAACTTACCACAAGAATTGGTGATTGGATCAGATGTACGTGCCACTCCAATATCAGCACCAGTTCAAGCCCCTACTTCTCCAGTTACTCATGAAATACCTTCAACTGAGGAATTTCATGATGCCAATCGAGACCTCATTGACTCTGATGAGGATGTAGAAGCTGTTTGGACTGATCCTTCTCCAGATGCTGCTGCAACTGAAGAAGATCGCCAGGTACCTTGCACTGATATTGTAGTTCACCAGCCTAGTCAATACACTAGATGGACTAAAGCCCACCCAATTGAACAAATTGTGGGTAATCCAACTAGTGGGGTTCAGACTAGAAGAGCCACCAGTGAGCAATGCTTAAACGTCACCTTCTTATCTTTAATTGAACCAAAGAAGATTGACGAGGCTATGGCAGACCCAAGCTGGGTGGAAGCTATGCAAGAAGAGCTCCTCCAGTTTGAAAGGAACAATGTTTGGGAGCTTGTTCCTTGTCCACCAGGGTTAAAGAAAGAACCTATTGGTACCAGATGGGTCTACCGAAACAAAATGGATGAAGATGGCCATGTTGTAAGAAACAAGGCCAGATTAGTTGCCCAGGGTTATTGTCAAGCAGAGGGCGTTGACTTTGATGAGACTTTTGCTCCAGTTGCAAGACTTGAAGCCATTAGAATATTCTTGGCTTATGCAGCCCATCTGCAGTTCAAGGTCTTCCAGATGGATGTCAAAAGTGCGTTCCTTAATGGAACATTGGAAGAAGAAGTTTATGTTAAGCAGACTCCAGGTTTCATCGATGAGAAGCATCCTCATTGGGTTTATAGACTGAACAAAGCATTGTATGGTCTAAGACAAGCCCCAAGAGCCTGGTATGATACTTTA
Organism: Erigeron breviscapus; assembly: GCA_034093135.1. NCBI lineage: Eukaryota > Viridiplantae > Streptophyta > Magnoliopsida > Asterales > Asteraceae > Erigeron > Erigeron breviscapus. Next base: position 77,664,499 of record CM067168.1, read on the forward strand.
ACTAAACATCTTCTTAAAAATGGCTTTCAAAGAGGTGCAATAGATAATACCTTGTTTATCTTGAAAGAAAGAGGTAATATCTTATTGGTACAAATTTATGTTGATGACATTATTTTTGGTTCAACTGATGATGCAACTGAAGAAGATCGCCAGGTACCTTGCACTGATATTGTAGTTCACCAGCCTAGTCAATACACTAGATGGACTAAAGCCCACCCAATTGAACAAATTGTGGGTAATCCAACTAGTGGGGTTCAGACTAGAAGAGCCACCAGTGAGCAATGCTTAAACGTCACCTTCTTATCTTTAATTGAACCAAAGAAGATTGACGAGGCTATGGCAGACCCAAGCTGGGTGGAAGCTATGCAAGAAGAGCTCCTCCAGTTTGAAAGGAACAATGTTTGGGAGCTTGTTCCTTGTCCACCAGGGTTAAAGAAAGAACCTATTGGTACCAATTTATGTTGATGACATTATTTTTGGTTCAACTGATGATGCAATGTGTAAAAAGTTTTCTAAAATCATGTCATCTGAGTATGAGATGAGTTTAATGGGTGAATTAACATTTTTCTTAGGTCTTCAGATTAAGCAAACTGAAAATGGAATTTTCATAAACCAAGGAAAATATGTCAGAGATTTGTTAAGAAAATACAAATATGATTCAATCCCATCGAAAAACACACCTATTGCAGCACCATTGAATTTGGACTCTGACCCAACTGGCAAACCAGTTAACATAACTGACTATAGAGGTATGGTTGGTTCACTGATGTACTTAACTGCCAGTCGACCAGATATAATGTTTGCAACATGTTTATGTGCCAGGTTTCAGGCTAACCCTAAAGAATCACATTTGCACGCTGTAAAGCGTATCTTTAGATACCTGAAAGGGTGTCCTAATCTTGGTCTTTGGTACCCCAAAGGCTCAGGATTAGATCTAATGGGTTATTCAGATTCTGATCATGCAGGTTGTAAGATTGATAGAAAATCCACAACTGGTGGTTGTCATTTCCTTGGAGGAAAACTGGTGAGTTGGACCAGCAAGAAGCAGACTTCAGTCTCTATGTCCACTGCTGAGGCAGAGTACATTTCTGCGGCCAGTTGTTGTGCCCAGATTCTCTGGATCAAAAACCAGTTACTAGATTATGGTCAGAAGTACACCAAGACCCCAATCTTTTGTGACAACACCAGTGCAATTGCTATCTCTCACAATCCAGTGATGCACTCAAAAACAAAGCATATTGACATCAGGTATCATTTTATTCGTGATCATGTTATGAAAGGTGATATTGAAATTCATTTCATCCCCACTGACAAACAGTTAGCTGATGTTTTTACTAAACCTCTCGATGAGAAAACTTTTAAACATCTCATCAGCGAACTGGGAATGCTAAACCCTTAACTGGAGCTTTCTTTGTTATTGAACGCGTCAGTGACACTGATGAAGTTCTCCAGTTGAGGAGGTCCAGATTATCTTTGCTCGCCAGGCTATCGAACGCCTTTGTGATACTATCTTGGCACTAATTGATATCTGGATCATCATTTTAGGGGGAAAGACTCAAAATAATTTTCTGACTAAAATTCGTTTTTGTTTGAAAATGCAACTGGAGAACTCTTCAGTTGGAAACTGGTACTGGATTGATCCTCCAGTTACCAGGTTCAGTCTTTGTCTAATTTTTATAACGTTACAAATACTTGGTCAATTTATGTGACACGTGATGATACTCGAGTGTTTTTAAACTACTTGATATCGTGATCTGACGTGTTGAAACCATTTTTAGTACTTGACAACTGTTTGTGTTGGGAAAACAAAAAGGTGTGTGGGGTTATGGGTAAAGTAAGCCGTCGTAGCATTTAATGCTGACATGGTAACATTTAATGCTTACATGGAAAATTATATTTTATTTTCAAAATATCTTCGAAAATATTTGGTTTAATAAAATATGATTTGTGGGTTTACATTGGGATCTTGAATCCCCTTATAAATACCCTTATTTACTTCATAACACATTTACTTTCTTTTTCATTCTCTTCATTTACTCTCTTCATTTACTCCCAATCATAAATCACTGCTTCATTCTTCTCTTTGCTCTCTTCAAAACCCTTATTTACTCCAAAACTCATTTACTTTCTTTTTCATTCTATTCATTTACTCTCTTCATTTACTTCTCATCATATACATTCTTCATTACCCTTATTTACTCCAAAACTCATTTATTCTCTTTTCTATTCTCTTCATTTACTCTCTTCATTTACTCTCTCATTTACTTCTTCATTTACTCTCTTCATTTACTCTCTTCATTTACTCTTTCATCCCTTATAAATACCCTTATTTACTCCAAAACTCATTTACTTTCTTTTCATTCTCTTCATTTACTCTCTTCATTTATCCTTCATTGGGATCTTGAATTCATATAAATACCCTTATTTACTCCGAAACTCATTTACTCTCTTTTCATTTCTCTCTTCATTTACTCTCTCAAGTTACTCCTTGAGATGGGTCATAAGGAGTGCTTGGACAATGATGGTGTGTTAAAGACCAAGGGGGCTATGACCATGAAGGGCCTTACACCTTCATGGAGGTATTTCTTTGTACATCTGGTTGAAAGTCTAGGTGGTAGTTCAGGTGGTCTTGACCAGATCAACTCTTCACAAGCTGAAATGGCTTATTGTTTGTGGAAGGGGTTGAGGGTGGATTTTGCTGATATACTGTATAGGAGTCTTGTGCAAAAGCTGAAAGGCTCCAGGGGTGTGTGTATCCCCTTTTCCAGATTTCTATCTTTATGTTTCAAGCAGATTCTGGGTGAAGAAGAGTATAGAAATACAGACTCTCCGTTCACAAGGCCAGATGTTTTGAGGAATCTAGACTCACTAGTATCTGAAGCTGGTGAGGTTGAAATTCCTGAGCAGATGCAGCTGGCATTTGCTAAAACTGGTGCACCTTTGGAAAGTGAACCAGAAAGACAACTGGGCGGGCCTCAAAATAATGAGGGACCCTCCAGTTCGTCTCCAGTTGTGGTTGAGGATAGAACAACCATAACTCAAGCCGTTCCTATCACGTCTATCCCTGGTGAAGATGTTCCGGCATCTGATCCTTCAACTGATGAAACCATCCAGGTAACTGGAACTGGTCATCAGGAGCCTGAACATGATGTTCAGCCATCCCTATCATTTATGGATCTAGGCATAAATGAGGATGAGTTTCATCTTGAATCTTCGGATTCAGAAGAAACACAAGCTGATCAAGAAATGGTTGATGCATCTGTACATGCTCAACTCCCTTCTTTCTTTGATCAACCCCTAGAACACCAAGTTTCAGTTTCCCATCAAGATACTCCTACAAATATTTCCCCACAAAGAACTCAATCACCACCACCGTCGCCGTTGGTCATACCTGAGCATTCTCAGCCTGACCAACACATTGTTTCTCCTCAGCCTTCTTTTTCACCCCCTATATTTCCTTCTTCTGCCACTGGAACAACTGGAGAGGCTCCCTTTGTTTTGCCTCCTTCAGTTGAACTGGTGCAGCCTGCTACTGGTCCAGTGACAACTGCTCCTTTGTCACTGGAAGCTCAATTTGTCTCTTTCTCAACCGATATCCAAAACCTGATCAAACGGGTGGAGGGTGTTCATAAGACAATAGAGCAAAATGCCAAGTCTATTTCCAGATTCAACAAGGAAACAATTATAAATTCAAAGGTTGTTGATCTGGGAATCAATAAGTTTGCTGCTAATGAAGACTTGGTATTTAGAAAGTTGAATGAGTTAGTCTCAAGCTGTAACAATTTGTCCACATCTTTGAAGGAAGCTTTTGACTTAACCCATTCAAATGTCAATACATCTATCTCCAACCTCTTAAGCAACACTGTTCGATCATCAGAGGTGGATCTGAAGGAGATAGAAAGGCAGGTCAAAGAGTTGTTTGAAAGACCTGGCCTTAATGTAGTTGATATTGGTCAGCAGGTGGCCACTTCTGTTGGCCAGATGATTGATGAGAAACTGGCCAGTCGAGAAGATGAACTAGTAAAGAAGGTTATGGCTGAATTTGCCAAGCTCCCACCTCCTAAGATTAATCTGGAGCCTCTGGCACTTGAAGTTAGCCAGTTAAGGGGTGCAGTTAATGCAGTGAACACTCAGTTGGCCTCCCACACTTCTTCTATCAATAAATTGGCAACTGAAGTGGAGAACTTGAAGAAGAAAGATGATGAGGTGAAGGAACAAGTGGTTAAAGGTCTAGATGAAGACTCAAAATTATTGAAAGACTTGAAGACTGGACAGGACCAAACTGCAGCAAATGTATTGGTCCAGTCTCAAGAGATTAGCCACTTGTGGAGATCCTTTAGAATGATTTGCGGTGTGTTCAGAGAGTGCAAGGATATGCAATCGTGGCAGCCTCTAGCCCGTTTGCCCTCTAGCAATGAAGACTGGGCAGCTATTCGTGCAGGTCTCGATGCTGCCAAGGGGGAAAGGGATAGAAGGAATATCCTTGCACCTGGACCAAGACTGCCAGGTCCAGTTAGTGCAAGACAACTGGTTGAAAGGACTGTGGTTGGGACGGATGAAGGTGATGAGCAGGTGATTGAACAATTTGAAGATGTTGTTGATAGGGGGAATAAAGGGAAAGGAAAGGAAGTTATGCCGGCCACTAGTGAACAAGCAAAAACAACTGGTACTGAAGCCAGTGTGTTAGAAACTGGCAACGTTGATCAGCTCCCTCCAGTTTCAGAAGATGTTAGTAGGCAGCTGGCAAGGCTTGGAGATGCCATCAAGGAGAGAAAGAAACAAATGAGGGTGAATCAAGCAAAAGATAGAAATACCTTAGCCCCAACTCTTCTTGATATAAGTGATGGTCGTCTTCTGGGCATGACACTTGCAGAGTATGCCAAAGTCAAGGCTGATCCCAGAATTATTAATGCACTGAAAGAACAACTGGAGATTGAGCTTGACAAACATTATAGGAGGATGAGGCTGAGTATGATGCCAGGTGTTTGAATATCACAGTGGAGAAGGCCAAAGAAGTTAGAACTGAAGGAATTCTTAAGAGAGCTGAACATGTCAAGAAGGTGGTCAAACAGGTGATGAATCCACCTAAGTCCAAAGGTAAACCTAAGATGTTGCCAAGAGATGCTGACCTTAGGACCTGGGTGGATACAACTGAACCCTCAAGTGAAGATATCAAAGCTGCAGTGCATAGTATGAGCACTGGCCAGATCAAACTGGCCAATGAATCTGAAGCTAGAGAGTATTTATCTGAAGTGCAGCAGCGGAGATATCACCCTGGTAAGATTGTTGATATGAAAGTGTTTATCAAACCAGGTACCAAACATTTCACAGTTGGGGTTCAACATCTGGATGGACCCTTAAGGCAAACTGAGAATCCTGATGTACTTTCTTATGGTTACTCGGAACTGGTGGAAATGGCAAAGCTGTTGGAGGCCAAGCAACAAAGGAATAAGGTTGAAAGAGGATGGATGTTTGTGCTTCAAAGTCTGCTCAAGTTTAAAGAAAATATTGAAGAGAGACTGAATGTTGATCCTGAAGACAAACAGCCCATCTCTACAGTTGCCAAAAGAAGAAGAACTGGCGA
>CM067168.1:77671082-77693934 GCA_034093135.1 Erigeron breviscapus
CAACCTCTCTGGTATTTTCAACCCCTCCCTCATTCTTTCCTTGTTCCTCCGGGATGTCTATGACATCATCAGCAAACTGATTTGCATCATCATCAGATGCATCATTATCAGAAGTAATCGTATCTTCTGGTTCGGGTTCTTGAAATCGGTCATACTCAAAACGAGATCTTTTAAAAGTTTTTCGAATATTAAACGGAATTGATTTCTTTCTGCCTTGAGTATATGTTGGTGGAGGAGATCGAACAAAGGATGATGAGGGTATGGTTGTGGTAGGATTCTCATAATCCACAGTATTATGACTATAAGTTTCAGGTTTGACATTCTGATCAGTTCGCATACCCTGACTGATCCGTGTTTTCCATCGTACTCGCCACAATTAACTAAACTATCTCCATCGTCAGCTATGTCTTGAGTTGGGAAAGAAAGTCATTATTTTTGAGAGGTTAACTTGGATTGTTAACCATGTTTGGTTTTTAATGGTTTGTTTACGACTTTCAACTTTGTTAGTATATACTACTCATATATAGCTGTTCATATGAAGTTCAGTTTTTCTAATCATGTAGGTAAAATGGATATTTATGTAAATTAACTTTTGTTAGTATATACTATATTTCTTATTTTATGTTTTTCCCGTTTGTGTAAAAGGTGTAAATTGGAGGGAACTCCCCGATCCCCGGAACCGCCATGGTTCCGATACGCACAGGCCGCACAATCCGTATCTGTAACAACCCTCAATTTCCAACTAGGACAACTTACTTATAATTATCTAGGTATCTATCCCTAGAGGTTTATTAAGAGATTTGACCTTCTAGACAATTAGGGCATGGTGATATTTGCCCTCTAGTTCAATAGAATGCCAAAAGGAAGCCAGTTGCCTTAGAAATGCCATAAACAATAACCATAGACAATCTCAAACTATAAATTAGTTCTAACTGAACTTGGTGAATTATCATTGAACCAAAAACTTTATTTCGAGAAGTTAAGTTATAAATAAAAATAAAAATAAAAATAATTGTACAAGACTCACATGTTGTGACAACAATCAACAATCTTATAAATATCCAACAATTTAAACACCAAGCTAATTAAAGTATATATGCGCATAAATACATAATGACCATCTTGAAAATGTAATTATACACTATCACGTACATGAGGTGAGTTTAAATAATAATAATAAGTGAATATATATGTCTATTGTGAGTACAAGTTTATAACAAAGTGATTAAGTAACAAATTGAAACACAAAAATTATATATATATACATATATATACACGGCTACATACACACATATATGTACACAATCATGTCCTAAATTGCTAAGTAACTAGTAAATAAACCCTCATACATGAACCTATACTAAATAATACTTACACTTTAAACAACTAACTAATTTAAATAATTACACTACACACACATATATATATTTATACATACAAAAGTATTCATGCATGAATCTAGACCAAAACACAACCATATACACCCTTAACTTTCAAATTTACACAACACACACTTTGCCTAGCCAATGGGCTTCAAGCCACCACCCAACTTGACCAATGAGCACTCTCCCAACCCATTTTCCTTCTCCCCATCACGTTTTCTAGCTAGGAACTCCCACCCCCACACTCATTTCTCACACAAAACAACACACACTCTTCTCAAAACTCTCTCAAACTCTCCCTTCTTCCAAGAGTTCTTTCTTCCTTTCTTCCTCTCCATTTTCGGTTCATACAATCAAGAAGGAAGCTCAAAATCTTAAATTAAACAACAACAATAATAAAGGGTTTTAATCTAGGTGCATCAAGGAATTGTTTAAAGCAAGCTTGGATTCATTTGGAGACTTCTTGAGCTCGAAAAATCAGCCCCCAAACAGCCCGATTTTCGAAATTAAAAGGTTGATAATACACCTCCTTGTTCAATAAATCTCTAGTTAATCTTGTTCTTTCAAAAACCAAATGTTTTCTTCATCTTTTATTATCATTTTCTTCTTGATTTAAACTCAATGAGGGCAAAGTTGATAGATCCTTATCTCTCATGTTCATGCATGTTAAAATCAAGAGAAAGGATTCCATGATTCAACCTAAACAAGACCCAAGAGTTAGTAGTTGTAAGATTTGTTGCTAAATGGGTTTAAGGCTTTGATTAAATCTGATTTTTGATGAATATTATGAGTTTATATTCTGTGATTTTTCATCAAGAATGATATTTTCAAAAGTTAGATTAAAGTTTATAGCTTGATCTTGTTCAAAAGTGTTAGATCTTAACATGCATGCTTAGATTTATACTAGTTTATGTTGATTTTGAATTAAGATGTGAGAAGGATCTTTGGATGATGATTGATGATTTTGAAATTGATAATAATCTGTAAATTTGATGTTAAGAGCTACAAAATAAAGTATTAATCTTGTAAATAATAAACTCAAGTGCTAATTAAGCAAGAATGGTCATTGGTGAGTTGATATAATCAAGAACATTCTGACAGAAATAATCTTCTGTCTTGGAACGGATAAACTGAGCATGTGAGGGCCGTTTCAAGAAAAACTTTCAAAATAAAAGTTGTAGATAAACGAGTTAAATTTAACCACCAACTGGAATCACTCAAAAATACTGAACCAAACAAAAGATATGATTTTTCTACTTAAACTGGTCAAAACTTCATTTTTGTCTGAATATTTTATCAACTTTGACAATTTTTATCTCCTAATCCATAAGGTTCCAGGATACCATACTCGGTGGAAAGTAAGTCCAATGTGTCCTAAACTTAAAATAAAATCATGGAATTTTTATTAAGAGCAAAACCTAAAGAACTTTTATAAAACTTTTGAGTATGCAAAACAGTGACTGTTTTGACCACTTCCATTTGTAAAAATATTTAGAGGTAGTAAACATTCTTTATAAATTAAGCCAAAATTCACAAAATAAGTGGACACATATAGGTTATTGTATAAAAATCAGTAGGGTCCAAATAATTCGGTTTAACCCCAAAACAGTAGCCAACATTTCATAAAAATGTGAAGTAAAAACAGAAAATTCTGAAATAAACCAATAATTTGTGTAATGGGCTAAAAGATACACTAAGGACCATAATGGGCCAACCTGGACCAAATAATAAACCCATTGAACCAATAAATCAGTAGGCCCACTTGGACCAATAAACCATGTAGCCCAATAACCAATATAACCCATTAAGCACATAACCCAAATAAGGTTAAGCCCAATAACTAAATTAAGCCCAAGTCACCTAAAAGCCCATAACACTTAGGCCCAATTTGGTAATGGCCCATAACACTTAAACGAATTTCATAAACCCGGATAATCATAAGATATATTTCGAGAAGTATGTGAGTTTGAAAGATAAGCAAAATCAAAGTAACATAAAAGATAATTAAGTGGAATGGACATAAGTAATTACGTTAACCAAACTATAAATTGATATCACAAATGCTAATTCGTGCTAAAAATCGGTTACACATCAAATGATGAATAAGGATAATATAACTAAATATGGCATTCTCATATGATAACCTAAGATGCCAAACGAAACCACAAATGAAGGCAGGTTACCGAAATTCTAACAACTTATAATTACATGTATATTGAAAGTGACTTTTTCACCATCAATCCCTACAACCAAAAAGATACGAGTATTAGCAATACACTTGAATTCCTTAATTGATGACAACTTAATGATAGTGGCATTTCTAAGTGATGGCTTAAGATAGGAACTTACGTATATTAGTCCTATCGTAGGGATAGTCTTGACTCGAAATGTGATTGAGGAATATGACGGATATATGATCAAGGAAGCGATAGATGGGAAGTACCCATTTTGGATAAGTGAATATAATATGCGGCATATCAAGGTGAGTCATAGCCCCCTTTCAAACTCTTTTATATGTTTTACTTACGGGGTGAAAAACATGATAAATAAAATTGCTTTCTTTTATGAAATGATATTCGAAAGAATGATTATGATATGGGAATTATATTGTATGTTCATCGTGTTATATGTTATATGATGAGCTTGAGTACTGTCAAACGGTGGTCCCCTGTACACTACTATTAACTCATTGAGGCCTGTAGTTAGAGGGTTGCGCAACTAGGATTCGTCCCCTCACTCACATCAGTGGCGACAGGTTGATTGGCCGCCTTCAACGGTGTCGGTCATGGGGTGCTCTAATATACTTTTACTGGTCGTCTCCATGGCACGACCCATTTATTATTATTATTGCACGTGATTGACAGCATGTGCCACTGTTATCATATCTTCGGGACATATCATCATTATTATTATTTGGACGTGAAAGGGTCTTAGTAGTGGCTCAAGCACAAACTCATCAAATTATGCCTTTGGCTAAATATTATTGATTATTACTTATGGTTGGATATTATGGATTGAACATACGGTTTGGGTATTGGACCTTATATGGAATCTCGAAAGTTGTTGAAATTGGCGATATTGAAGTATTGATGACCGAATGGTTTTGGTATGATGAATGATTAATCGATTGATATATTTTTCTCTCACGAAAAATGTGACAAATGAGAACTTTATAATTTACCATGGATTTCTCAACTCTTTGAAATGACGTTATGGTATTTTGAAAACTTGATGGTTTGATATGGGAATTTTTGTCGGTCATGTGGTTTGGGTGAATTGATATGAAATAATATGTTTCTCTAAGTTTTGAAATGATATGTAACGAGATTTACTTGCAAACCTATGCACTCACCAACTACGTTTTCGTAGTTGACACTTTTTCTTCATGCTTTTCAGGATTTAGCATTAGCTTTGAGGAAATGTATGCATCATGATTGTTTGCATTGCACTTTGGAGTCAAAGATCAAACCTTGTGACGGGCAATGGAATCCGCCTTGATCATTGTAGAATATCGTTTCATGTATTTGTTAATTGTCTCGTGGACTTAATATCCAAGTGCGGTGGACGCATTGTACTTGGGGATTGGTTCACATGCTTGTGCATTGTAAAATTCTTTTATTAAATAAAGCTATGGTGAATGTTATTTATAATCCTTTGTTTTGAATACTCGACTTTCTGTACATCTCATTGTTCCGCCTTAGTTGGGGTGTTACAGAAAATGGTATCAGAGCCTAAGGTTATAAAGAACATTGGGGTTCCTCCGGGAATTCCAAAACTATAGTGATGCGGAAATGTCCAGATTCACTGAACTGGAGGAATCCAGTGAACTGAAGAAGTCAACTGAATTGATCATGCAATCTGAACAAGCCATGTTGATCCTTCCAGCAGTAGCCCATTTCAGACAAGTCTTTTCTGAACCAGTCCAGTCACCAGTGGTAACACTTCTCCAGATGACTTCTCCAGATGGATTCTCCAGTGACCACTACTGAAGGTCCTCCAGTTGCAAGCTCCAGATGACTGCTCCAGATGGATGCTCCAGTGACCACTACTGAAGGTCCTCCAGTGAAGTGCTCCAGATTTTATCTCTAGTGGTGGTCCAGATCTATGTTCCAGTTGCCAAATAATAAAGTCCCCACTGAAGTCGTTTGTGGGCCCAATAAAGAAGAATGTCAGTTGTTAAGGAAGGCGCGTGTGACGTTTCTAACAATATTATGGGACCACTTGCAGGGGAATATTTCTAGAAGCTTACGTGTCCATGTCTTATTGGTCCAAACTAGTTAGTGGCTTGCACATGACAGCTTTTATTGTAATATTTTAATTTTTGTCGATGAATCCTAGGTAGAGCATGTGGCTATAAATAGAGGTTTTATCTCTCATTGTAAGTTAGTTGATGTTGAATGAAAATTAATAGAGCAGCCTCTATTTCTTACAAAAATCTTCTTTTACATTTATAGATCTTTTGATCTTGGTGGTTAGGAGTGACCCCTTTATCAATATTTGTGGTGACTCGTTCTTTATCAAATATTGTGGCGAGGTCTTTTAAATCTTCGGTTTCCTTTATCTATAATCGTGGTGGCTAGACCTTTATCGGTTGTAGTGGTGGGGCGGAGTGTTTCCTTTATCCTTGATTCCGGTGGCTTAGCCTTTACGAGTGTTGGTGGTGGATTCTTTATCTATCATTTTTATTTTATTGTCTTGTTTGATTGTTTATTTCATATAAAATCCAGAAAATACCAAAAATAGTCTTCCGCTGTCGTTTGTCGCGTGATTTACTCATCAAATTGGTATCAGAGCCAGGTTTGAAAAAGGTTTCTTAATCTTTTTGTCCGTTGGGGTATTGTTTGTTTAGATCTATTAGTTATTTGCTTAGATCTATTGATTGTGAGTTATTTGTTGGTTATAAATGGCGTTTAGAAGAAATATGACTTTAGACGAAGCTAATAATGCTAGAAGAGATAAGCAGATTGAAGATCTACAAGAAGCACTTGGTAGAGTTGTTCATATGTTAGAAGATGGTGGTTTACGATTTAATAGAGAAAACGTTGTTGCTAGTGAAAGAGATTCTAAAATCTCAAGGCCCAGTGAAAGATCTGATAGTAATCCTAGGCACTCTAGTGATTCTGATGAACCACATCCTAGAGAAAGGCGTAGGAGGCATAAGGGTGATGATACTAGGGATATTAAGATAGATCCACCAGATTTTAATGGATCTTCTAACCCGGAAGAGTATTTTGAATGGGTCCAGGTGATGGACAGGATTATGGAGATAAAAGGTTATGATGATAGGAAAAGCTTCAAAGTTGCCATTATTAAACTTAAAAAAATATGCTTCATCTTGGTATGATAACATGAAATCTGAAAGAGAGTACAAGGGCAAAAGTAAAATCAAAACCTGGTCCAAACTGAAGGAGGTTATGCAGAAGAGGTTTGTTCCCCAGTCGTACAAGCAGGATCAGTATCTACTGATGAACAATTTGAAGCAAGGAACCAAGAAGTTGTGGAGTACATTAGAGAGTTTGAGCATCTGAAGACCAGAACTGGTGTGAATGAGACTGAAGAGCACACTATTGCCAGATTTCTTGGTGGTCTGAACGCTGCCATTACTGAGAAGATTGAATTGCAGCCTATCTGGACGTATGAAGGTGCATGCAAGATGGCTATCCAGATTGAAAGACAACTGAAGAAGAAGGTTTCGTACAAGTCATTCAGTAAGGTTCCTGCCAGTACAAGTCAACCAGTTGCCAGTCAACCAGTTCCCAGATTTACTGAAACTGTCCAGAAAGCCTTCAGAGGCAAAGAAAAGGAAACTGGAGGATCGAAAGAACCAGTTGGAAGAAAATGTTTCAAGTGCCATGGCTTTGGTCACTTCCAGGCCCAGTGTCCTAATCAAAGAGCCTTAACTGCCAGAGAAATTGAATGTTTACCAGATGTTGACACTGAAGAAGGTGAGCCAGTGTATGACGAAGAAGAAGATGAAGAGTCTTATGTTGGTGCAGATGTTGGAGAAATGTTGGTTGTCAGAAGAGTGATGCATACTGATGAAGTTACCACTGATACTGCCCAAAGGGAGAATATTTTTCACTCCAGATGCACAGTCAAAGGAAAAGTTTGTGATCTGATCATTGATGGTGGGAGTTGTGCTAATGCTGCTTCAACTTACATGGTAGAGAAACTGGCACTACCTACAGTTAAGCACCCTCGTCCATACAAGTTACAATGGCTAAGTGAAGGATCAGAGGTAAAAGTCAATAGACAAGTTACTATTCCTTTTTCCATTGGATCTATTTATCAAGATAAAATTGTTTGTGATGTTGTACCTATGGATGCTTGTCATATTTTGTTGGGTCGACCATGGTTATTTGATAATTATGTTCTTCATGATGGTCGTATGAACTCGTATTCTTTGAGTATAAGTGGAAAGAAAGTCACCCTGACTTCTTTGAAACCTAATGAACTGATGAAAGTCAAGAAAGACCAGCCCAGTTAGCCTTTGTTTTTGTCTCAAGCTGAAGTCGAAGAAGAGTTATCTGAAGGCTCTCCAGTTATGATGTTACTGGTCGTAGAAAAATCTGAAGAGAAGGAGTTCACTGGTGTCCCCAGTCTCCTGAAGACTTTACTGAAGGAATTCACTGACGTTTTCCCTGAAGACCTACCTGAAGGTTTGCCACCAGTGAGAGGAATTGAGCACCAGATTGACTTGGTTCCAGGGTCAGTTTTACCAAACAAAGCTGCTTATAGGTGTTCACCCAATGAAGCTAAAGAGTTACAGAGGCAAGTCGATGAGTTGGTTGAGAAGGGTTATGTGAGAGCAAGTATGAGTCCTTGTTCAGTACCAGCTCTCCTGGTCCCAAAGAAGGATGGCACGATGAGAATGTGTGTTGATAGCAGGGCCATCAACAATATAACCATTAAGTATAGATATCCCATTCCCAGATTGGATGATATGCTTGATGAGTTACATGGCTCCAGGGTATTTTCCAAGATTGATCTCAGAAGTGGCTATCACCAGATAAGGATGAAGGATGGAGATGAGTGGAAAACTGCTTTCAAGATCAAGGGAGGATTGTATGAATGGTTAGTTATGCCTTTTGGCTTATCTAATGCTCCCAGTACTTTCATGAGATTGATGAACGAAGTTCTCAGGACACTCATTGGTCAGTTTGTTGTTGTATATTTTGATGATATTCTGGTATACTCAAAATCTGAAGCTGAACATGTTAATCATCTGAAGAGTGTATTTGAACTGTTGAGAAGACACCAGTTGTATGGCAAACTGGAGAAATGTGACTTTATGGTGGAGAGTGTGATATTTCTGGGGTATGTGGTCTCAAAAGAAGGAATTTCTATGGATCCCTCTAAGGTTGATGCCATTAGATCGTGGCCAGTTCCAACCACAATCACTGAAGTAAGAAGTTTCCATGGACTGGCGTCATTTTATAGAAGATTTATCAAGAATTTCTCTACAGTTGTAGCTCCAATTACTGACTGTCTGAAGAAAGGTGTGTTCAACTGGCCAAGTTCAGCCCAACTGGCGTTTGAAGCACTAAAGGATAAGCTCAGTTCAGCTCCAGTCTTATCCTTACCAGATTTTGATATACTATTTGAGCTCGAATGTGATGCAAGTGGAGTAGGTATTGGTGCAGTTCTGGTACAAGCCGGGCGTCCAGTTGCATATTTCAGTGAAAAGCTCAATGGCTCTAAATTGAAGTATAACACTTATGACAAGGAGTTTTATGCAATTATTCGTGCTATCACTCACTGGTCACATTATCTGAAGCCAAAGCAGTTTGTCTTATTCTCTGATCATGAAGCCCTGAAGTTCATAAATGGCCAACACAAGCTTAATGCCAGACATGCCAAATGGGTAGAATTCTTACAGTCTTATTAATTTGTTTCGAAACATAAGGCCGGAGTTTGTAATGTTGTTGCTGATGCATTGTCACGAAGATACTCACTGTTATCTATTCTGGAAGCAAGAGTTCTTGGATTTTCTTTCATTAAGGAATTGTATGCCACTGATCCAGACTTTGCTGATCACCTCACTGAAGCTAACCAGAAAGGACCATTTACTATACAAGATGGTTTCTTATTTAAGAATGGAAAGTTGTGCATTCCCCGAGGTTTAATCAGAGATTTGCTGATAAGAGAAGCACATGGAGGAGGTTTAGCTGGCCATTTTGGCATTAACAAGACTGGAGAGATCCTCACTGAACACTTCTACTGGCCAAGTCTACTAAAGGATGTCCAGAGTCTTATCAGTCGCTGTCCAACTTGTCACCAGGCGAAGACTACTTTTCACAAGGGTTTGTATACTCCTCTTCCAGTTCCAAACCAGCCATGGGAAGATCTCAGTATGGATTTCATTGTTGCATTGCCCAGAACCCAGAGGGGAAAAGATTCGATAATGGTGGTTGTTGATAGGTTTTCAAAAATGGCACATCTTATTTTTTGTAACACAACCAACGATGCTTCAGCAGTAGCAAATTTATTCTTTAAGGAGATTGTCAGGTTGCATGGAATCCCCAAGACGATTGTGTCAGATCGAGATGTGAAGTTCTTGAGTTATTTCTGGAAGACCCTATGAAGGTTAATGGGTACCAGATTGTTATTCAGTACGTCTCACCATCCCCAGACTGATGGACAGACTGAAGTTACCAACAGCACAATCGGTATGCTGTTAAGAACACTGGTGAAGAAGACATTGAAGGATTGGGATCTGAAGCTTGCTCATGCTGAATTCGCTTTCAACAGAGCTCCTAACTATTCTACCAGTAAATCTCCGTTTGAAATATGCTATGGTGTCAATCCACTGACTCCCATTGATTTAATTCCCTTTTCGATTGAACCAAAAGCAAGCATTGAAGCCGAAACCAGAGCAAAAGAAATAAAGAAAATTCATGGAGAAGTAAAGGCCAGAATAGAGAAGGCAAATGCCAGTTACAAGACCAGAGCAAACAAGAATAGAAAGCAGTCCAGTTTTTCACCAGGTGATCTTGTGTGGGTGCATCTGAGAAAAGAAAGGTTTCCAGCGAAGAGAAAGAGTAAACTGATGCCCAGAGCTGAAGGTCCGTTCAGATTCTGGAAAGATATGGCGATAATGCTTACAAGGTTGAGTTACCTGGAGACATGGCAGTTTCAAGTACTTTTAATGTGGGAGATCTGATGCCTTATCTGGAGGATGAGTACCTCGAAGACTTGAGGACAAGTCTCTTTTCAGAGGGGGAGAATGATGCGGAAATGTCCAGATTCACTGAACTGGAGGAATCCAGTGAACTGAAGAAGTCAACTGAACTGATCATGCAATCTGAACAAGCCATGTTGATCCTTCCAGCAGTAGCCCATTTCAGACAAGTCTTTTCTGAACCAGTCCAGTCACCAGTGGTAACACTTCTCCAGATGACTTCTCCAGATGGATTCTCCAGTGACCACTACTGAAGGTCCTCCAGTTGCAAGCTCCAGATGACTGCTCCAGATGGATGCTCTAGTGACCACTACTGAAGGTCCTCCAGTGAAGTGCTCCAGATTTTATCTCTAGTGGTGGTCCAGATCTATGTTCCAGTTGCCAAATAATAAAGTCCCCACTGAAGTCGTTTGTGGGCCCAATAAAGAAGAATGTCAGTTGTTAAGGAAGGCGCGTGTGACGTTTCTAACAATATTATGGGACCACTTGCAGGGGAATGTTTCTAGAAGCTTACGTGTCCATGTCTTATTGGTCCAAACTAGTTAGTGGCTTGCACATGACAGCTTTTATTGTAATATTTAATTTTTTGTCGATGAATCCTAGGTAGAGCATGTGGCTATAAATAGAGGTTTTATCTCTCATTGTAAGTTAGTTGATGTTGAATGAAAATTAATAGAGCAGCCTCTATTTCTTACAAAAATCTTCTTTTACCTTTATAGATCTTTTGATCTTGGTGGTTAGGAGTGACCCCTTTATCAATATTTGTGGTGACTCGTTCTTTATCAAATATTGTGGTGAGGTCCTTTAAATCTTCGGTTTCCTTTATCTATAATCGTGGTGGCTAGACCTTTATCGGTTGTAGTGGTGGGGCGGAGTGTTTCCTTTATCCTTGATTCCGGTGGCTTAGCCTTTACGAGTCTTGGTGGTGGATTCTTTATCTATCATTTTTATTTTATTGCCTTGTTTGATTGTTTATTTCATATAAAATCCAGAAAATACCAAAAATAGTCTTCCACTGTCGTTTGTCGCGTGATTTACGCATCATATAGCCACTTTTCAAAACGAATTTTATAGTCGAGTCGAGCATAAGGTTAAGCGGATTAGTTTGAGCTTTACATGGTAGGACCATAATTAAACGTAGAGTCATGAATCTACGTTTAATTATGAGAGGACCATGTAAAACTCAAACGGCTACTTGAACTTATGTTCAAAAGGATTCCTTTTCAAAAAAAAAAAAAAAATCTTCAATAAATCCATTTTTATATGAATACTTGTTGCATTTAGACATTCACCTAAGCATATATATAACTATCCGAGACTTGCGTTACTTGAGGATTATGCTAGTTTAATAGGATTTCCCTCTTGCACATTAAAATTGAAATGAATCTAAGATTGAAAGATATTCGTTGATACGTGCTACTCTATGCTATGACATGTGAATTTGGGCATGATTTGATTGCAATGTGAAAGTTGTAATGTGCAATGTGAAAGTTGTAATGTGCAATGTGAAAGTTGTAATGTGCAATGTGAAGAGCTGGTAGTGTCAATGTGAAAGTTTGGAATGTGCACTGTGGAAATCATGAGAGAAATGCATGCGTAAAAGCTTTGTGATTTTTAATGTTGAACTTTAAGTAGCATATGCACTTTAAAATAATGTGATTACTTTGAGCTAAGAAATCATTTTTGGAATATGATTTGTTTAAATTATTGGGTAATGAGGTTGATTATTAATGATTGATTTGAAGGAGAATATGAGCATGACGAGTTAATATGAAATTTCATGGGCGATATAAATATAAGAGCCTATACTCTCTAAGGTTGAGCTACTTGAAACTAGCGCGTGAATATTGCGATGGTTAGGTAGTCATGCCTTACTACTAAGATAGTTACTGCTCCCTGAGGTTGAGCTATGTGAGGACTAGTGCGTGAATGATGTAATGATATATATAGTCTTGCCTTAGTATCGAGATAGTTATTGTGCTCTAAGATTTGACTATTAAGAACTAGTATTTGCATGATATGATGATATGTGGTTAGTACTTACTATAAAGATAGATATTGTGCGTTGAGACATGACCGCTTGAGAACTAGTGATTGCCCCTGAGAAATGCGAAATGAATTAGAAATTCCCTAAGTATGAAAGTTGTCATTAAGTACCCCTCCAATCCAATATTCGTTCACTCGTGCTCTTTTGAAATTATCCCATATCCTATTTCTTATAATACCACTATTCATCATGGACATGCGACAACGCGATATTATCGGTGGAGCATCTTCCCACGTACGTTGGACGATATACTCTGAGAATTGTAGTCCCCAGGATATGACGCGACTCTATCCCCTTAGATACTACGCATAACCTTTGTATTCGATCTGAGATGGTGCGAAACATATGGAAACGCCGAATGAAGTTGGAGACTTGTGAAGGGCGAGTGGTATTAAAGCCAAATTACGATTCGACGCCGCCGGTAGAACACATTCCGATATACATTCTAGACGACACATTATGGGGATTGTAGCTCCGAAATTTGGTGCGATATCTCTATTCTAACACGCGCACACGAACAGTTATCCATACTATCTAAGTCGGTGTGACATATATTGACGTCATTGAAAGTTGGAGTCCATTGGGCAACAAAACACATAGAAGTGATTTCTTTAACTCGCGCAAGGAGTTTGATTCGAGCCTTAATGATTCTTTTGTTTTTATTTTCTTATTCCTTCATTCGAAACCAAATTCTACATCCTTGATATTCTTGATGATTCGAAGTAATGATCACCACCGCTTCTCTTAAAAAAAAAATTTAGTAACCTAACAACATACAACTCACTCACGCAACACTCTGCAATGGCGAAATCGAGTAACTAGTACCCTGCTCTTACTGCGACATTAAGGGATGCGAAAGACGTTGAGACATCAGTTCTCATAAGTGAAATACTTGGGATAATTATATAGCATGGAAGATGCTATTGGATCACGTACATAATGTAGGACGTGGATGTTGTGCTCAGTCAATGTACAAGGAAGCACAATCGAGGAGTATACTAAGCTATACCTTAGAGAAAGAATCGAAGGTCCTTACTATCTATGTTCATCGACCAAAAAGAAAGATTGAGTGGTCAACGAAAGGAAGGTCGTGTGACATAAAGGTCACCTTTGGTTGAGTATAAGGACTCCCCTAGAACTTGGAAGAGATCACTAGCAACGTTGGAAGACGAAAGTAGTTAGAAGAAAACTAAGGACAATAAGATATTGGGATGTGTCGAGTAACCCTCAATATTAAAGAGTAACAAAAAGGATTCCGAGCTATCCTTTTCTTTTTCAAAACACCCGAGTAGATGGATATTTGTTACATGAAGGAATAAAGAATTTGGCGAATTGAAGATCGTTAAGGCTGGCGAGATGAAATGAAGAGTACGAAATCCCTTACATTTTTTCTAGAGGAAAAATGTTAAGGGGGTAATCACAACAAAAGAAGATACTCGAACAAGGAGTATGAAACGTAAGATTATACTTTATCGTCCAAGAAGAGTTATTCACTAGCATCATTGAAGGTAACGTGGAGTAGAAAGTAAAGTAAAGGAAGGCGATTGAACCCAAACGGTAAAGTAACGGCATTGACGTCATCTACAAGGTGTAGTTCTGGAGGTATTCATCTTTATGGCGCTCCTCATGTTATTCTTTGAATATCACTTGGAAAACCTCTATTGAAAGACAAGCTATTAGTAGAACCTATCAACTAAGCCAAGAGAAAGCGGTATACGCTCAACACCCGACGGAGGCTAGTTTAGAAGCACGGTGAGTTATGATGGTTATCCCCTTAAGGTTAATGGTCGTATAGAGGTAAGCTAAGATAGGATGAACTTAGGTGAGAAAAACTTTGCAACAAATGGTGAATCGTCAAGGGCCATCGACCCACGAAGTAGTACGCCCAAGAAAGGCGAAGAAGGAAAACAACATGAAATCGCTAAGTTAGTAGTGAAAACAAATAAGAAATACGACGCTAGAAGTCGAGGCATATACCACCACAACGACCAAGGAAGTTGGTCGTTGAACTAATTTTCAAGAAACTAAAAACTCCGTGAAGAGCTAGTTATGGAATGTTTGAACGGAAGGGTGACGAGGATAATTCGCACCTGTGATGAGTTAGGATCAAAGGATCCGTATCACCATGATCTGACAAGTACCCTTGAGATAACTGCAAGGAGTACTAGCGACTGCTTGTGTGCTGTTCAAGACGACGATTACTCTAGTTAGAGATGGATTTGAGTGACGAAACAGTAAAGAGTATGGGGGCCCATAAGAAAACGAAAGGAAAATGGAGAAAACCGAATGGTTGGGAAAAGGATAAAGTAACCGATGTTTCCCCTAAATTATATTATATCACAATTTCTAAGGACATTAGGTTATTGTATTTGAAGCTTAGCTTAGAAAGCTGAAAATGGATATGAGGCTCAGGAGAGCAAAGTAATTGAGAGTTTTGTAGAGGTCAGGAGGACCTAAGAAGGATTATTTTAAAGGAGGAGTTCATACGAATAAGGACATCGAAGTGTTTACCCTGAAATGATGGTGGTGATATGATTACTTAAGAGCATAAGGATTGTGTAAATCCTATCATGAGGAATGCGTAGGTATAGCAAAGGAACCGAATAGGTTATATGTGCGATGTTAAAAGAGATTTGTCGGTGATGAGTCATAGATAATGGTCCTTCTAGCGTAAAAAGAAGTAATTAAAGGTACCTTAAAACGATTTGAAAGCCAATATCGGAAAAAGCAAGAGAAATTGGTAACGATATGACTTAGTGAATAATGAAAGAGGTGACTTTGGAAAAATAAGGGCGAAATTGAAGAACAAAGGTGAGTGTGAGGAACAAGATGGAACTATCGTCATACAATTCATGATTCCCTCGAACGCTATAAAGCAACAAAGACGACATTGGAAAACCCTAAAATGAGATACTACGAAGATGTACCTTTGCAATTTTAGTGCAACTCGGCACCCCAGTTAGTATCACTTTTGTTAAAGGGGTAATCCCTTAACAAGTGATTAGTCACAAACGAAGCCAATATTTTCAAGAAGCGGCAAGCGTGTCCAACGTCAAACCAAAGAAGGATGAAAGTGGGCGAGAAGCTATTGGAACGATTCTTTAATTGGGGTAGAAGACAATAAAGGAAAGTATGCAAAGTAACAATGGAAATGAATAGCCACCAACGATCGATATCCCAACGTCTCTCACTATTTTGTTGTAACTCACGTTACGAGCCGTTTGCTCATTTTACACCTCCGTATTGCCATTCTTATTATCATCCCATTATTTAGTATTGATCTAGGCAAGATTGACAGCCCGTAACGATTACATACGATTAATCTCCAGTCGTCTCAAGAGGTGAGCAACATTCGTACCCTTTTTCTTTTTTGAAGTTTCTAATCACGAGAAATGTTAGGGCACAGAGCAATGGATGCCCCCAACTACGGAGATCAAAAGCTTGTAAGTAACTAAAGAGGTCATGATGAAACCAGATGGACTCTCACAAATTGTGCGTCTCCGCGAAGCTATCCTTACCGTCAAACCATTCATTTTATCACCGCGTGAATGAGCGAACTTCGAGGACGAAGTTTCAGTTAAGGGGGTAATGATGTAACAACTCTCAATTTCCAACTAGGACAACTTACTTATAATTATCTAGGTATCTATCCCTAGAGGTTTATTAAGAGATTTGACCTTCTAGACAATTAGGGCATGGTGATATTTGCCCTCTAGTTCAATAGAATGCCAAAAGGAAGCCAGTTGCCTTAGAAATGCCATAAACAATAACCATAGACAATCTCAAACTATAAATTAGTTCTAACTGAACTTGGTGAATTATCATTGAACCAAAAACTTTATTTCGAGAAGTTAAGTTATAAATAAAAATAAAAATAAAAATAATTGTACAAGACTCACATGTTGTGACAACAATCAACAATCTTATAAATATCCAACAATTTAAACACCAAGCTAATTAAAGTATATATGCGCATAAATACATAATGACCATCTTGAAAATGTAATTATACACTATCACGTACATGAGGTGAGTTTAAATAATAATAATAAGTGAATATATATGTCTATTGTGAGTACAAGTTTATAACAAAGTGATTAAGTAACAAATTGAAACACAAAAATTATATATATATACATATATATACACGGCTACATACACACATATATGTACACAATCATGTCCTAAATTGCTAAGTAACTAGTAAATAAACCCTCATACATGAACCTATACTAAATAATACTTACACTTTAAACAACTAACTAATTTAAATAATTACACTACACACACATATATATATTTATACATACAAAAGTATTCATGCATGAATCTAGACCAAAACACAACCATATACACCCTTAACTTTCAAATTTACACAACACACACTTTGCCTAGCCAATGGGCTTCAAGCCACCACCCAACTTGACCAATGAGCACTCTCCCAACCCATTTTCCTTCTCCCCATCACGTTTTCTAGCTAGGAACTCCCACCCCCACACTCATTTCTCACACAAAACAACACACACTCTTCTCAAAACTCTCTCAAACTCTCCCTTCTTCCAAGAGTTCTTTCTTCCTTTCTTCCTCTCCATTTTCGGTTCATACAATCAAGAAGGAAGCTCAAAATCTTAAATTAAACAACAACAATAATAAAGGGTTTTAATCTAGGTGCATCAAGGAATTGTTTAAAGCAAGCTTGGATTCATTTGGAGACTTCTTGAGCTCGAAAAATCAGCCCCCAAACAGCCCGATTTTCGAAATTAAAAGGTTGATAATACACCTCCTTGTTCAATAAATCTCTAGTTAATCTTGTTCTTTCAAAAACCAAATGTTTTCTTCATCTTTTATTATCATTTTCTTCTTGATTTAAACTCAATGAGGGCAAATTTGATAGATCCTTATCTCTCATGTTCATGCATGTTAAAATCAAGAGAAAGGATTCCATGATTCAACCTAAACAAGACCCAAGAGTTAGTAGTTGTAAGATTTGTTGCTAAATGGGTTTAAGGCTTTGATTAAATCTGATTTTTGATGAATATTATGAGTTTATATTCTGTGATTTTTCATCAAGAATGATATTTTCAAAAGTTAGATTAAAGTTTATAGCTTGATCTTGTTCAAAAGTGTTAGATCTTAACATGCATGCTTAGATTTATACTAGTTTATGTTGATTTTGAATTAGGATGTGAGAAGGATCTTTGGATGATGATTGATGATTTTGAAATTGATAATAATCTGTAAATTTGATGTTAAGAGCTACAAAATAAAGTATTAATCTTGTAAATAATAAACTCAAGTGCTAATTAAGCAAGAATGGTCATTGGTGAGTTGATATAATCAAGAACATTCTGACAGAAATAATCTTCTGTCTTGGAACGGATAAACTGAGCATGTGAGGGCCGTTTCAAGCAAAACTTTCAAAATAAAAGTTGTAGATAAACGAGTTAAATTTAACCACCAACTAGAATCACTCAAAAATACTGAACCAAACAAAAGATATGATTTTTCTACTAAAACTGGTCAAAACTTCATTTTTGTCTGAATATTTTATCAACTTTGACAATTTTTATCTCCTAATCCATAAGGTTCCAGGAGGCCATACTCGGTGAAAGTAAGTCCAATGTGTCCTAAACTTAAAATAAAATCATGGAATTTTTATTAAGAGCAAAACCCAAAGAACTTTTATAAAACTTTCGAGTATGCAAAACAGTGACTGTTTTGACCACTTCCATTTGTAAAAATATTTAGAGGTAGTAAACATTCTTTATAAATTAAGCCAAAATTCACAAAATAAGTGGACACATATAGATTATTGTATAAAAATCAGTAGGGTCCAAATAATTCAGTTTAACCCCAAAACAGTAGCCAACATTTCATAAAAATGTGAAGTAAAAACAGAAAATTCTGAAGTAAACCAATAATTTGTGTAATGGGCTAAAAGATACACTAAGGACCATAATGGGCCAACCTGGACCAAATAATAAACCCATTGAACCAATAAATCAGTAGGCCCACTTGGACCAATAAACCATGTAGCCCAATAACCAATATAACCCATTAAGCACATAACCCAAATAAGGTTAAGCCCAATAACTAAATTAAGCCCAAGTCACCTAAAAGCCCATAACACTTAGGCCCAATTTGGTAATGGCCCATAACACTTAAACGAATTTCATAAACCCGGATAATCATAAGATATATCGAGAAGTATGTGAGTTTGAAAGATAAGCGGAATCAAAGTAACATAAAAGATAATTAAGTGGAATGGACATAAGTAATTACGTTAACCAAACTATAAATTGATATCACAAATGCTAATTCGTGCTAAAATCGGTTACACATCAAATGATGAATAAGGATAATATAACTAAATATGGCATTCTCATATGATAACCTAAGATGCCAAACGAAACCACAAATGAAGGCAGGTTACCGAAATTCTAACAACTTATAATTACATGTATATTGAAAGTGACTTTTTCACCATCAATCCCTACAACCAAAAAGATACGAGTATTAGCAATACACTTGAATTCCTTAATTGATGACAACTTAATGATAGTGGCATTTAAGTGATGGCTTAAGATAGGAACTTACGTATATTAGTCCTATCGTAGGGATAGTCTTGGCTCGAAATGTGATTGAGGAATATGACGGATATATGATCAAGGAAGCGATAGATGGGAAGTACCCATTTTGGATAAGTGAATATAATATGCGGCATATCAAGGTGAGTCATAGCCTCCTTTCAAACTCTTTTATATGTTTTACTTACGGGGTGAAAAACATGATAAATAAAATTGCTTTCTTTTATGAAATGATATTCGAAAGAATGATTATGATATGGGAATTATATTGTATGTTCATCGTGTTATATGTTATATGATGAGCTTGAGTACTGTCAAACGGTGGTCCCCTGTACACTACTATTAACTCATTGAGGCCTGTAGTTAGAGGGTTGCGCAACTAGGATTCGTCCCCTCACTCACATCAGTGGCGACAGGTTGATTGGCCGCCTATGTGGCCGCCTTCAACGGTGTCGGTCATGGGGTGCTCTAATATACTTTTACTGGTCGTCTCCATGGCACGACCCATTCATTATTATTATTGCACGTGATTGACAGCATGTGCCACTGTTATCATATCTTCGGGACATATCATCATTATTATTATTTGGACGTGAAAGGGTCTTAGTAGTGGCTCAAGCACAAACTCATCAAATTATGCCTTTGGCTAAATATTATTGATTATTACTTATGGTTGGATATTATGGATTGAACATACGGTTTGGGTATTGGACCTTATATGGAATCTCGAAAGTTATTGAAATTGGCGATATTGAAGTATTGATGACCGAATGGTTTTGGTATGATGAATGATTAATCGATTGATATATTTTTCTCTCACGATAAATGTGACAAATGAGAACTTTATAATTTACCATGGATTTCTCAACTCTTTGAAATGACGTTATGGTATTTTGAAAACTTGATGGTTTGATATGGGAATTTTTGTCGGTCATGTGGTTTGGGTGAATTGATATGAAATAATATGTTTCTCTAAGTTTTGAAATGGATATGTAACGAGATTTACTTGCAAACCTATGCACTCACCAACTACGTTTTCGTAGTTGACACTTTTTCTTCATGCTTTTCAGGATTTAGCATTAGCTTTGAGGAAATGTATGCATCATGATTGTTTGCATTGCACTTTGGAGTCAAAGATCAAACCTTGTGACGGGCAATGGAATCCGCCTTGATCATCGTAGAATATCGTTTCATGTATTTGTTAGTTGTCTCGTGGACTTAATATCCAAGTGCGGTGGACGCATTGTATTTGGGGATTGGTTCACATGCTTGTGCATTTGTAAAATTCTTTTATTAAATAAAGCTATGGTGAATGTTATTTATAATCCTTTGTTTTGAATACTCGACTTTCTGTACATCTCATTGTTCCGCCTTAGTTGGGGTGTTACAGTATCCCATTGAAACCCGTCCACCAAATACCACCACAACTACCATTACATGGCATTTACACAAGCTACAATATGTGAAAGAATATTATATGAATATATAATCAGTAACATTCATTATATAGAAATTAAATTTTAATTTATATATCTAACAAAAGAAGAGTGATACATATCGATAATTGAAGGTTTGTTAAAAAACAAAAAGTAGATAGATAGATTCTGATAATTTGATGGAATACACATACACGAATACGTTATACTTCATAATAACATACATAACACTAAAAGGATAACAAGGCGTATAAAATATCAGTACTTTTTGTACAGAACATCCCAAAGAGCTCTTTCGCAATCAGTATCCCTGTATTTCAATGAGAAAATCGCATCGTATGTAGGTAAGAATATATGCTCTGACCTTTTACACCTTTTCTTCAAGATATCTAACATACGCTTCTTCAAGTTTCGAACATGATCTGCCATTTTTTCGTAGTCCTTTGATTTCACGTTCGCATGCTCTCTTTGAGGCGTCAATTTTTTCTGCTACTACATTTAAATGTTCTTTATATTTTGTGTCTTTTCTGATATCTGCAACGATTGCATTCTTAATTTGATCCAAGGTCATATGGTTAGTTGATGATGACTATCCTTCCATTATATTAATGCAGATGTTGATGTGTTGTATGAAAACTTTTAATTTGTGTGATATAGTGGTAGTAGACAACTCAGTTGGTTTTTGGAGAACTGCTGTTTTATTAGGTCTAATGATCGTGTTTTTATAAGCAACCAAATGTGTGGTTGAAAAAAAACCGTCGTACTTGAATAACCGTCGTTTTAAATTTTGGTTATTAATAATACTAATAATCCTTGTAGTTGTGAAAAATTTTAATTCTTAATTTATTTATTGTAACTTCTATTCATAACATCATCATAATGTATGTATTGAATGTCTATCATATAAACCCTTTATATTTTTTGTTTGTAACATAAATAACTTTGTTTACAGTTATTTTAATAAATTCTATTTGTTTCTTCTGTTTACAAAGATTTGGGTGTCATTAAAGTTCATTGAGTCTAATATAATTGCTTACAAAATAAAGTATTATTTACACATATGTTTGCCGATATGATTAAAAACATAATATTAAAAATCTCAGTGTGAGAGCGTCATTGAATTGGCATAAGAAGCATGATTATAGCTTATGTAAACAATTACTTAAGATGAAGTAGATTTTTTACCTAATGGTTTATATAGCATTGGAAAGTCTTACATAAACACATGCTTAACACAAGTTTAGTTGTAACACACAAAACATGAGATAATATTTTTCTACATACGGAGCACGCAGGCGGTGTTATCGATGACAAAACTAGACATCAGATACCTTTAGGTTTAATTTCATATATATCTGAAATGCTCGCTCCAGGGTTAGAAGCAATTGTATTTATGTATGGAAATCGAGCGTTCAGTAGTGCTGAGTTTGCATGTTGTATTTGTGTCATTGAATGTGCAAACTTTTCTTCTCCCTTAAGCTGAACATAACCCTTCGACTGAAGTTGACGAAGTAGATCTCCTCTAGCATCAAATCTGTGTGCCGCTATCAAATCTGATAATAAATCATCAAACTCTGGGCTTGCTATCAATGTCCTGCATACGTGTGGAATAATTGCTGTTATAAGGCTATTTGGTTAATGGGATCCCTGTGAATTTTATACCATAACCAAACATAACAAATCAAGTAGTATGGCTAGCTTACCATACTAGTTCATATACATGACAGGCCATGTATATGTGTAAACAAAGTAACAATTCGCTAACTAGCTATCAATGATTAACAAACACAACATATATGTGCAACAAGCACTGCATATTATGATTTAAAGCGCCCTATATTATCAAAGACCACCAATTTGTGTGGCAGATTCCAAGCTTTAACAAAGCGACCAACCTGATTTGTGTTCTTGAACCTCAAGGTAACTAACTTTAGCCGAACTGTAGCAGCAATTAAGTCTTGAATCTGGTCATGTGCTCGAACCTTGTCAGAGAACAATCGCATATTCCTTTCTTGCCAAATAAAATAAGCTGTCGCCGCTACCAAAAGTCTTCCAATAACACTCTTAGCCGATCTAGAATTTGCTCGATGGAGTAACCAAGGAAAGATATCATCCCACCTTGGGCTAAGTTGTTGCATTTGAGCTAGATGGCGTACACTTAACCAAACCTGAGATGAAAACGAACATTCAAAGAAAAGGTGAGAATGTGAGTCTGGACC
>CM067168.1:77694934-77708846 GCA_034093135.1 Erigeron breviscapus
GTAATTGTGTGTTTGGCATGTATTGCTAACTGTATGTCGTGACATAACTTTCGCTATCCGGATGGTTTTGACTAATCTAATCCACTTGGCCTTTTTTCTCATTGAACACCAAAAAACTTGCATCCATCAATTGCGCCAAAAGGTTATACACAGACAAATATTGTGTATTTACGCAAAACTGAATTTCTTTAAATTTTCCCACTCCAATTTGATTTATGCGCTCGAAATTAAGATGATGTTAGTTATGTGTAACCTTACTGTGCTGCCATGTTTATGGCTTGCTCATAGACATACTACAATTAATAAGATTTTGAACAACTTTTCTTCTATGATGATCAATTGTTTTAAGTCATGGTTCTCTTTAACATGCTATGGCTACAGTTTCTTCTAGGGAAGTGTTAATTGTACCACAAGTATTGATATATGTACCGCATGCGTGCATTACTGGCTTGTACAGTGTATTTTAAAACTTGTACTGTGTGATAAAATTATCAAAAATTATGGTACCAATATCACTTCCCTTTCTTCTATCGTTTATGGGGTCAAAAGCAAACCAAAGATTATAGAAAAACATGATGACACACCTAGCTAGTCATCTTTATATATATACATATTTCCGTTGGCCGTTAAAAAAGAAAGATAAATTTGCATCCCGGTCAAAGCGTATTAACTATTTAGCAATATAAACTTTGTATATGATTATTATAGTTGGGAACCTTTTATATTCTTGTTCAATTCAGTAAAAACTATAAACTATGAGGCTTAAAAATGTAAACATGCATACTGCACATTTTCCTTTTGGTCAAAGAAGGTGAGTGCATTTATCCAACGGTCAATTTGGTAGAAATCTCAATCTTGTTTCCAAAGTACAAAATAAAAGTGATACTTCCCATGATAGTTTTGAACAAAGTATGGCTACATATGTTTTGTTAAATCAACGGGTACCGCATAGGGATGAGCAGATTTTCTCAAGTCCCAATCCCGTCCCAATCCCGTTTCGATACTGTCCCGATCCCGATCCCGAAAAGTGGTATCGAATGGGACTTGGGACCGGTACCCATTTTTCTTAGTTCGCGGAACTTGGGACCACGGTACCAGGATTTGGTACCGAGAAATGGTACCGAATGGGAAATGGAACCGGTACAGGTACCAAGTTTTTGAAAAATTCGGGACTCGGTACCATCGGTACCGGGACAGTACGAGACGGGACTGGTCCCATGCCAATCCTGATGTGTGAAATCGAGTCTTAAAATTTAATAACACGAATCACCTAGCGACTGACTACAACACACTCACAGGCAGTGAACCCGTTCGTATGCAGTATAGTTAGCTCGGTAAATCCGAGGTCGATCACAAGGACTAAAGTACAGTAATTGTTAAAATAAAGCAGTTCACAGTAAAAAGGGGGTTTTGTGACCGAATTGTCACGTTGCAAATAGTTAGTAAATTCAGTTAGTAATCCCTCAGGATTAATCGAAAAGAGAGTTTGTGATTGAAAACAATAATTTAAAAGGCATTCATCTCGAATCCGCTCAACAACATGTTCAGATTGCACATAAATGAAGTTCAAATTCAATTTAAGTTGATTAAATAACCGAGACTCAAATAAAGCACCAACCCCGTACCCGTCAAGTTAACGACTTTATCTGACTCTCTTGTTTAAACTAGTTTCATTACAAAGACCGGTACCCCAAGACATCTTTTATAACTTCCCTAATCAAACAATGGTTTTGGTTATTAAGATAACAATTATATCTACCGATTGTACCCAACCGTTAACACATTTCTCCCTATTATCATGAACGACTATCTACCGTACCCGTCATAGACCCAATCGTTTGTACCCAAACAATCAAAATGACATATACGAAATCAATAATTACCATTAAAGACACACATATACCACCAATCAATTCAAGATAGATTAAAAGGAAGAAATACGCTAAAATCACGATATAACGTTAAACGAAATCAACATTGAATTAATAAAATTGTGCAATCCTTACATAATGTCTCACTTCATCAAGACGGATGATAAAGTGATTAGCCACTTATTAAATATGAAATAACAAATCAAAAGAGAAGAATTCATCGTTACCGAATACAAGAAATCGAAAGCAATGAACGAAATAAATCCAATCGTAATCTCGATCTTCCAAGATGATAAAACTGATCAAAAATCTCCTCAAAAGGTCTTGAAAACGGCTGGAAAATGTAAGATAGGGTTTATGAATGGTTTTGCAAGCTTTATACACTCCTAATAAAAAGATCCAAAAATCCCGAGTCGCACTGCGGCGCAGTCAACGGACTGCGGCGCAGTCTGCCTTTGACTATTCTGACTTTTGACTTTCGTTGACCATAAGCTGACATGAACTGAACTGCGTCGCAGCTTGGTACACTGCGTCGCAGTGGAATTATCTGCCTCCTTATTGCATCGCAGTCCCATACTGCGGCGCAGTCTTGCGTTGACTTTGTTGACCAGACTCCAATTTCAGTTTCTAGCCTTCCAAAACCGTCCGTAAGCACTCATTTCGCCTCAAAATGTCGTTTCCTCCAGAAATATGCTCAAGTACCTGTTAATATCCTGAAACACTAACAAATACCTTAAACGCACCAAATGTATACGAAAACGACTCGAAAACCACTTAAGAACAACTAATTACGACGTGGGAAAATGGTATAAAATAAGGCATATCAAATCCCCCACACTTAAACTTTGCTTGTCCTCAAGCAATTCCAAGCTTCAAAACTTAAATTACCTTGGCACATACATGGGAATAACATGTCAGTAATCAAAAAGAAGCTAAACCATACATGAAAATGAGAAGAGATGGTTAAGCAGTTTTAATCTTAAATGAAAACTGGAATGTTTGACAATACTTGACTGATACACAAGCCTCAATAACACGACTAAGCACTGAACAATCGAATCAATGATATATCCTCTATCCTACTCCAACTAACTTACTATTGGGGTTGAATATTTGAATAATCACTCAAGGCCTAGTCGTGATGCATAATCTTTTACCATAGGCTTGTACTAGAATCGTTCCTGCACCGTCATGGTGTAAGCACCATGACAACTATCAGAAGAGGTCTTTAAAGGGTTGTAATGAACTCTGAGGCTGAACAGGGTATTTAAAAGGGTATGGAAATTTAGGATAACAATTGGTGTTAAAAGGAAATTGTTGAGTCCCAATGTTCATTGATAAAGGTTTGTAAATTTGGTGATGATAAATCTGACTTATAAACACTTAGTAATCTTTTGGTTCTTGTAATCTGATCTGGGTCAGACTAAGCTGACACAGCTTACGATCTGTTTCTGACCCAGATCATGCTTCATACTTTGTAATTGTAAAATCTTATGGAAGCAAGTGTTATTCAAGCTGCATCAACAATGTGATAGCATTCAATCCAAGTCGAAGAGGAGGATTGAAGATAGAAGACCAAGCTGTCAGTGGAAGGCAGCTTGGGATTAGCAGTCAGCTTGGAAACACTTAGGCAGATTGGTGCCTTGACAAACGGCCCAATCTGTGTCTGACAATCAAGTGAAGATAACAACCTGGATTAAAGATAAAGACAAATGATGTGACTAGGAAGAATCCTAGGATCCAGGTTGGTGGTTGGTTTTACATATGCGTGTCCATATCTTATTGGTAGATGAAGAATGTGCTGTACGTGGGGGACCACAAGTACCATGAAAGGCACGATTAATTATTCCTTTGTCATTCATTGAAAGAAGAACACGTGGCTACATTGGATACCAAGAGAAGAAGGGCTTTCGCCTATAAAAGCCTCATTCCTTGATTGCATATGGTGTGACATTCCTGAGAATCATTCTTCACACAAGTTTTCTCTGCTCTTAGACACAGCTTAGTCTGTTGGAGATCAGCTTTGGCTGATTCTCTTGAGCTGAAACTTATTGATTGTATGTTTGTCATTTCATAGGGTTGTTTAGATATCTATAGGCTATCTTTATTCCGCAACAACCTGTAATTCTTTGTATAGATTATTTCTTAATAAAGGATTACATTTGAAAACCACAATCTGTGTTCAAGAATGTTTCACTCTATTTACTGCTTTACTGTTTTAATGATTCCTGTTCTTTACTTACTTAATATATAAACTGAATCTTAAAACGTTTTAGTTAAAAACTTTGTAAAGTTCGAATTAAGTTGTATTCACCCCCTCTACAACTGTTCTGTGTACAATATACTTTGGTATATTGATACACCTTGGGACGTATCAATTGGTATCAGAGCAGGGGTTAAGAATTAACTTGACTTGATCCTTGCATATTTTCTTTAATAGTAAAGCATTATGTCATCCTATATTGATAATGGTTCTTCAACCAGACCACCCATGTTTGATAAAGATGATTTCAGTGGGTGGAAAGGTCGTATGTCTTTGTTCCTTGAATCCATCGATAACAATATGCCTGACATCCTTGCGGATGGTCCTTATGTTTTGGAGAGGTCGAAATTCCAGAACGAATGCAACTGGCATTCGATTCAACTGATGCACCTATTGAAGGTGAGTCAGAAAGGCAACTGGGCGGGCCTCAAAATAATGAGGGACCCTCCAGTTCGTCTAATGTTTGTGGTTGAGGATAGAGCAACCATAACTGAAGCAACCCCAATCACATCTATCCCTGGTGAAGATACTTCGGTATCTGATCCACCAACAGATGCACCCATCCAGGAAACCGGGGAAGGTCATCTGGAGACTGACCAGGAAACTGGTCAGCCCTCAGTTACATTCATGGATCTGGACATGAATGTTAATGACGATGAAATCCTTATAGAATCTTCGGATTCTGAAGGTACTGAAACAGACTTGGAGATTCTTGATGCTTCTGTACAAGCTCAAGACCCTTCATCTCCAGTCTCCTTTCCAGACGCATCAATTTCACTTTCACCCTCCCAAGAAAATGTGCCTACTGATATATCTTTCCCAACATATACCGCTCCTTCACCAACTGGGCAATTCTCATTTGCTCGAGAAATGCCACCCCACCGACGCCGTTGTTCACACCTGAGCATTCTCAGCATGAACAACACTTTGATTTTCCAGTCCTTTCTTCATCCACCACTCCTATTATATCTTCAACTGCTGGTTTAACAACTGGGGAGACTTCCTTAAGTTTGCCTCCTCCAGTTGCTCCAGTAGTAACTGCTGCTGGTCCAGTGACACCTTCTCCTTCGTCACTGGACAGTCAAGTTGTCTCACTTCAAACCGATCTCCAAAACCTTCTAACCAGGGTGGAGGAGATTCAGAAGACACTTGACAAAAACCAAGTCATTCTCCAGATACCACAAGGATCACCTGACAAACATCAAAGTGGTTGATCTGGGGATAAACAAGTTTTCATCTAATGAAGACTTGGTGTTTAAAAAGCTAAATGAGTTGGTCCACTGGCTGCAACAATCTGGCTGGTACTTTAAAGGAAGCCTTTGACCTAACTCACTCCAAGGTTACAACCTCAATCTCCAACTTGCTGGGAAACACTGTTAGAACTTCAGAAGTTGATTTGAAAGAGATTGAAAGGCAGGTTAAGGAATTGATTGAAAAACCTGGCCTAGATGTAACTGGACTTGGAGAGCAGTTGATGACTTCGGTTGGTCAGAAAATAGAGGATACGCTGGGTGCTAGGGAAGCATAATTGATAGAAAGGGTGATGTCTGAGATCACCAAGCTGGCCACTCCTCAGGTTGATCTGGCCCCACTCACCAGTGAGATCAACCAGTTGAGAGGCAGCATTGAAAGTTTGAACACCCAGGTATCTCTACATGCTCAATCTTTAGATAGACTGACAACTGAAGTAGAAAATCGAAGAAGAAGGATGATGAAGTGAAGGATAAGGTTGTCTCCGGTTTGGATGAAGACTCCAAAATTTTAAATGAACTAAAAACTGGTCAAGAACAAGTTAGTGCAAATGTCTTGATTCAGTCAAAGGAGACGAACCATTTGTGGAGATCCTTCAGGATGATGTGTGGAATCTTCAAAGAGTGTAAGGACATGCAGTCATGGCAGCCTCTTGACCGGTTGCCATCTCACCCCTCTGAATGGGAAGGTATTCGGGCAGGTCTAGATGCTGCCAAGGGGGAAAGAAGTGCAGTCCTTCCACCAGTTGCACCTAGAAGGACTCCATCTGGAAGAGAATTGATTGTGGCTACCAGTACTGAAGCTGGTGAGCAAAGAGTTGGTGGATCTGGTGATGTTGGTGATAGGGGGAATGTTGTTTTGGATAAGGGAAAAGGTTTAGCTGGTGATGCATCTGCCCAGCCGGCCACTGATGTAATGCTTGAAACTGGTAATGCTGATGTACTTCCTCCAGTTTCAGATAGTGATAGCAGAAGACTGGCCAGACTTGGAAATGATATCAAAGAAAGAAAGAAAATGAAACAAAGAAACCAAGCTGAAGCCAGGGCACATCTTGCACAAATCAAGTTACTTTATATGAGTGATGCCAATCTTTTGGGTATCACTAAGGAGGAGTATGTCAGGATCAAGAATGATCCCAGGATAGTTGACCAGTTGAAAGAAATGCTGGATGTAGAACTGGACAGACACTATCCTGAGAATGAAGCTGAATTCGATGCCAGAAGCTTGAACATTTCAGTGGAGAAGGCCAAGGAGAATAGGGCCAGTGGGATTCTTAAACGAATTGAAAATGTTAAGAAGGTTGTGAAGAAGGTTTTGAATCCACCAAGAAGGATTCCACAACCAAGAAGACCACTGACAAGAGATGCTGACCTTAGCACATTCGTTGAATCAACTGGCGAGGTATCCAATGAAGACATTAAGTCCGCTGTACTGGCTGCTGGTGCTGGGAGTATAAAAATCACAAATGAATCTGAAGCTAGAAGCTACTACTCCCAGATCATGTCAACCAGAAGACATAGTGGTACTATCAATGGTGTAAATGTAACAATCAAGCCAGGCACCAAAGTCTTTCAAGTTGAAGTTAGTTATACCAGGGGGCACTGGTTAAAACTGACAATCCTGGTGCTATGCAATATGGGTTCAGCGAATGGGTGAGATGGTGAATGTTTTGGATGCGAAGGCACAAAAGAATAGGTTTGAGAAAGCATGGGTGAACTTCTTAAGGGGCAAAATTCAACATAAAGAAAATCTGGAGCAAAAGCTGAATATTGACCGTGAAGACTCACAACCTATTTCTTTGGTGACCAAGAGAAGAAGAACTGGCGAAGGGCCATCTCATTAAGTTCTTTCTTCAGTTATCTACTTGTAATTTGTATTTACATTCTGTACTTGTATAAATTCCATTTCCTTGTATAAATGAAGTTACCAGTTTGTAACCACAAGGTAGATAAATAGATTAAAATCTAACAAACCTAAAAGAAAAACCTAAGGCATTTATTGATCTATAAAAATGCCTTGGAAACTTAGATTTAAATCAAACAAGTCTCTTCAGTTCACACTTGTATAGATACAAGAACTAGAAAAAGACTTAGACTATATTTCTAGACAAATAGGGAGAATTTGTTAGGACCAGTTCACCTGGTAAACTGGTCAGTCTCCAGTTGCATCTGGAGACCCAGTGAAACTGACCAGAGTGAACTGGAGACCTAGATGATTTGTCGAGAAATATATTGAAGTCCAGTTGCACCGTACAGTCAACGCAACTGAAGACTTCTCCAGTTGAGAACTGACCAGTTGAAGAATCATTCCAGTTGAAGTCGAAGACAACAAATGGAAGATAGAGAATGCAATGGCAGCGAAGCCCAGTTGGCATTCTAGTCAGTTACAAACTGGAGACCATCAGTGGAAAGCCCTACAAAGCTTTACACTGATTACGAGGAATTGACTTGTATGCTTTATGTACCTTTACCCGGATAATAAGCCTTATCTTATTATTTAAGTAATAAAAGGTACATAAAGGTGGTTGTGTAAAGTTGCTTTATCATGCGACTTTACACTGCTTTTTTAAGGAATTAAATGCTATTCCTTAAATGCTCCCAACCACATTTGTACGGCTAAAGTTAACATCCCAATGTTAACTTTGCCTATAAATACAAAACATTGCACAACCAAGAATAACAAGTAAACATACAAACACTTCACACTTTGCAAACCTGCAATATTCTTGGTGAACTTGTGCAATATTCTCTCAAACGCTAAAAGGAACATTTCACAACTTTAAGTGTTTCGATTGTCTTGAGAAATTCCGAGTGTAGATCAATTGTATTTCATAGGTTGTTAGGATATTTACATTCTTTGTATTATCTTGGTTCCGCAACAACCTTGTAATTTGTTTAACATCAATAAATAAATTACACATTGAAAATTACATATTGTCTCATCAAAGTTACTTTACAAGTTATTTGTATTATTGCATTGTTCTTTACTTTTGTCATTTATATAAGTAATCTATCTAGAACTTGGTATATACACACTGCAACTGGTCGTCTCCAGTTTAGTACATATATTGCAAAGTACTCCACCATCGACATAGAGGTGTCTTAGTAGTACCATCTATGAATCAAACACATATATTAGCAAGCTTAGTTATTATAATCACGTCTTACGTGAAAATTTCTTATAAAAGAAAATTACTTTTCGTCCCTTTAAATTGGTAAAATTGGATAAATTTGATACCTGGTAGCTTGAGAAGATCGTTAATTGGCTGAAGATATTTGATGTCAAACGTAGGAATTACAACGTTTGTTAATGTTTCATGGAGTCGTTTTTCTTGTAACTTTTCTTGAATAACTTTGTGCAGGTGTTCACCATTGTATTTTGGTCCCGATAAAGCTTTCACCACGTTTGCAGCAGAAGCTGAAGGATTGCTACACATATTGCCAACGAACGAACATTTAAAAAGATTGAAATCACAAGTAATAAACAAACTTGAAGTAAAATGCAAACTTTTCATTACTCATGACTACTTACAGAGTTATAGTACGTACCTGTCATGTGGGAAGATTTTAGGACAATGTTCTAGATAGAAATCTTTAACATCCTTAGCCGCAAATAATGGACGACCCTCTTCGTTTGGAGTGGTCAACATAGCTGTGACAAGACCACCCGTACTTGTCCCAGCAATAACGTCGAAATAATCTGCTAGCCTCACTACTAGAAAAATAGCCTTTAATGACACCAAAATTATGACACACGCATCTACGATGACAAGCAAAAATGTGTGTCATAAAAAAACTGTCATAACTTGTAAAATCTGAAGGGTTATGACACGCAATTTTTGGTGTCATAAAAAAATGTAGTGTAACACGGAGTACACTTACATTTGCGTGTCATCTTGTAAGTGTCGTCTTTTATTTTGTTTATATTCCCGCTTGACAATTAAAAACCCAAAAAAAAACCTAGGTACTGGTAATCCAAAAAAAACCAAAAAAAATACCCCAGATCTAATCAAATATGGTTGTCACCGATCAACCACTTCCCTTTCTCTCTGAATCTCTCTCTTAGTGTCTTTCTAATCAAAACGTTTTTAAAATCCGATCTAATTGATATACTTGTGGTAATGCTAAAAAATAATCGGCATCTTCTTATTTTTCAGCTTTTATATATTCTCAAATCCGATCTAATTGAATGCTCCACCGTAGAATCTCACAATCCGATCTAATTGAACGCTCCACCGCAGATCCGATCGCACATCTCCACCGCAGCTCCACCGCTAAATCGCACCTCTACACCGAGCAGGTCCACCGCAGCTCCACCATAGCGCCACCGCACAAAACCGCCGCCATTAACGATAAGTGTTGAAACTTTCAATCAGTTAATTGAGTTAATTTAGATTATAACTTATTTTTAATCCTAATTTTGTGTGTGTGTGTATTTGAGTAACTGTCCATATTTCTGGTATATTTTGTCGTATTTTTTGATAAATTATGCTTAAGTTTTCATTTGATTCCAAACGTAATCGTTGATATATCAGTTATTTTTTTGATGATATATCAGTTATTTGATAAATTAGTATTTCCTTTTGTATGTTGTAAATGTACTTTTCTATGTTCAGTAAGCGGATTACAGTGAGGGAATGCTTGCTATTCTATAACCATTCCATGGTTTTAAGTGCTCTATTTGTGTAAATTTTTTGATGTTTTGATAGACACTTAATGACAAATTCTAACTGTACGTTATACATTATCATTTCTATCAGAAAACACTTCTTGCTATGCCAGAGAATGGCATTGGACTGAATTCAAGTTGCCAGAGAAAACACTAATTTCTTAGTTGCTATGGTGATCTCCTGAATGTGAGCTTGGACTGAATTCAAGTTGCATTTTACTAGAAATGAAAAGTGTTGGTTATCTTTGCTCGTTTTTGGCTGACCCTTTTTTGGATATTTTGCAGGACTTGGTGTTATATGGCTAAAAGAGAAGTCAGGAGTGACGTTTCTGAAGACTTGACAAGAGAGTCACTAATTCGTGAAGAATGGGCAAATTATGTGGCAAACTTCATTTACCGGTCTTGAATTTTATATAATTTAGCGGTTGTAAACTTTTATGGTTAATATTAGAATTTAAAATAACTTGTAGTTGTATGAAACGCATTGTTTTGATATATATGAAATGCGCTCTTTTGCTATTTGTGTATTTATTTGTATTATGAGATTAACTGTTATTTAATGTGTGGATATTAATAATTTTATAAAAAAAAAAATTTTTTTTTTAAAAATTGAACCATGACACGCAAAAACGGAGTCATAAAATAGTGTCATAAAAGTTTGTCGTAAAAGGGTGTCATAAAAGTGTCATAAGTGTCATAAAAGCGTGTCATAAAGCTTTATGACGGTCGATTTATGACACCAAAAAGCGTGTCATCTGACCCCTTTTATGACACGCATTCGGTGTCATTAAAGGTGTTTTTTCTAGTAGTGCCTTGCATCTTCACCGTCTAGTTTCTGCCAAAATTAATTAAAACGATAATTATTTGTAGTGTTTATCGTATGGTAAGTATATGTATATATACAACGAAACACAAAATTAAATATATACGTGTATATATAGTAAGTATATATACTTTTGAACATAACTTTAGTATACCTGAAACTCGGTTTCCAAAAGATCAAGGAGCACGCTTGGAATGATACCTCGTACACCACCACCATCGATACTCAGAATCGTGATTAGATTTCCGTATGTTGGTGGTTGCAAAGGCGATCGTGGTCCGTCCTTAAACGACATGGCTGATAAAAGTACTTCAAAGGGAACTAGAAATTTGATGTGTGGTTTTTGTTTATAAAGAAGTGCTAGTTATTAAGCTGATAATATAATGGAAAACTGTGTGGTTTTTGTTGGATGAAATAGTTTACTCGATGTAAAGTATTTATAGAGTCATATATGTGTTGGAATTTGGAAGTTTCAAAGCTTCAAGACATTTCAACTTCCGGGATAAAAGGAGCTAATCCTCAAAGTTGACCTCAATTTTACTAAGAAATGATCAAATATATATGCGATGAAGTAACTATAGTAACACTATTAAAGAAAACAACATTTAATTGATAAACAAATTCGAATTACAACAAGATTACAAAGAAATAACAACTAACTAAACAAAACAAGAATCAAAATACAAGAAAGAAAGAGTTAACAACGGCTGAGGGTTCTGTTAAACAGAGGGCCCTTAAAACTGATTTCGGGCCACCCAAGTGAACCCGTCAGTTTCCCAGGGTACAACAGCCAAAGCAGGTTGTACTGCCGGAGTTAACCACAACTCGGAAATTACCTTCAAGAACAACTCGAAGTGAAGTTAAAGATAGAAATTCTAGTTGATGATCCAGATTGAGAGAGTGTTGGTGTTGTTGTTAGTGTGTATGTTATCTGATCAAGTAATCTTGATCATTTTATCAAAGGGATTAGAGAAGTGGAAAACACATGTTAGCCTGCATGGTAAGCTAACAGGTGTCACACTTAGCTTGTAGCAAGTGTGGAACCGGGTGTTAAACCAGGAATACACTCCACTGAGCCATACAAAGTGCGCCACTAAAACGCCACATTACGCCTCATCGCCCACGACCCCGGTCCCGGGCGCGGGCGCGTCGGGTGCTTCGCACCCTCCTTGCCCACTTGGGGTGTAGCCCCTTATAAGGAATTATTATTCCTCCAACACTCCTCCTTATAAACACACTTAATGTTTATACTTCTACCAATGTGGGACAAACCCACATTAGTTAAACACACTTTCAACTTCATTTTAACATATCTATTCACTTGTATATTTTATGTTATATTATTTATATTTGTTAGAAATCCAAAAATAGTGATAAATTGTAATCTAGATTAGAGGAATTTCTTGTTGTTAAGTCATAGATAAATGATCACTAAGGTTGAGGGGCTAATTGTGACAATTAGCATAATTGTGTAATTAGACTATAAATAGCCCTCTCATACCTTAGAGATCATAACCTTGACATAACTTTAACACACAAAACCTTTCATAACTTGTACTTACAACTTTAATACCAGATTTTACACACAGTTCTCTCTCAAAACACACACAAACACCAAGAACACACACTATCCAAAACTGCCATTGATGGATTGAATTCACTAGTAAAAATCGTGTTATAACAAGTGGTATCAGAGAGAAACATCAATCTGATGACGATCCATACCTGAATTCAATTCACAAATTCATCAAAATCAAATTTATTCAAAAATTCTGTTCGAATTTTTCACCTACTGGTTCATCAAAATTCACACTTCAAATCACATAAAATCACAATTATTTGTTCACTATTAGATTTGTGGTTGTTGAAAACATAATCCTGTCAAGTTTCAAGTTTCAATTCAATCTAAATCTCGAGATTGAATTTTTGAGTTTTGGCGCGAATTTTTGGGATTTGATTCTGTTGTGTTTTGTGTTGAATTTTGTTCATAAACGTGTTGCGGACATGAATTCAAACAGTTTGCCAGTGATTTCATGATCTAACTCCCAGTAATTCAAAAGATATTGAAGTTTTTAAAAGGTTGTTAATGGAGTTTTTTCTGGAAAACTGTTGAGTTGAAGAAGATAACCAGAACGATCTTCACTAGGACGACCTTATCAAGATCGTCTTAGTCTTTGAAAGCTTGTTTCACTTACTTGTGATTTGTGACTTGTTAGACGATCCTCACAAGATCGTTCTAAACAAGTGTGAGTTGTAAAGTGTTTGATTCTGGCTAATTAATCCGAAAGGATTGGTTTGGTCATTTCAAATACTTAGAAAGTTTTGGAAAGAAACCTAAAACGATCTTAAACCAAGATCGTTTCATTTCTTAGAACCTAAGACGATCTTCACATAGATCGTTTCATACCTTCGAAACCCAAGACGATCTTCACCAAGATCGTCTCATTCCCTCTGAACTTAAGACGATCTTAAACCAAGATCGTCCCAGTTCCTTGAATCATTTCAATTCAAAATCATTTCATTTTCAAGACCGTTTCATCTTCAAGACCGTTTCAATTCAAGATCGTTTCATTTTCAATACTTAACCAAATTTCATCAAGATTCCAAAACGATCTCACCTAGGACGATTTCACCTAGGACGATTTTGTTCAAAACGATCCAGCTCTAGACGATCTTACCCAGTGCTAATTGGTCAAGATCGTTTCACTTTCTGTTCAACTCAAGATCGTTTCAATTTCTGTTTGTATCAAGATCGTTTCATTTCCTGGTTTACTCAAGATCGTTTCATTTCCTGATCTTATCAAGATCGTTTCATTTTCCACTTTTAAATTCAATTCAATTTTTCAAATCAAATCAATCTCTAATGGCTTCTCGTGAAGCATTGGCATTGGGTTCAGATACAAGACCTCCAGTTCTCTACCGTGGTTCCTACGGACTATGGAAGAAAAGATTTATGGACTATGTGGAAAGTCAGACAAATGGTCATATGATGAAAGATTCCATCCTGAATGGACTTGCCGTTCATCGCCATCCCAC